>VZTR01023286.1:319815-404414 GCA_013400775.1 Chaetops frenatus | reverse complement strand
GCGGCGGCGGAGCGGCGGCTCCGCTCAACTTCTGCGGAGCGGCGGCGGCGGGACGGGAGCGGGCAGCGCGGTGAGGAGGAGGAGGAGGAGGAGGAGCTGGGGGACACTGCCGGTGGCGGCGGGCGGGGTGCCCGGCGGGGCGGAGGTGGTGCCCAGCGGAGGGGACCGCTGTCTTTGCGGAGAAGAGCCCGGGGCTGGGGTGTCCCTGTTCCCCTGTGCCGCCCATCGCCCGGCCCGAGCGGCTCCCGGCAGGCGCGGGGTGCGGCCGCCTCCGCCGGGGCAGCGCCGGGACAGCCCCGAGGCTCCGAGCCGGGGGAGCAGGGCCGGGGGGGGGCACGGGAGGGAACCCCGCCGNAACCTGGGCCAGCGTTTCACCGCCCTAATTGTAGAAACCTTCCTCCTCTTCTTCTCCCCCATGCCCTTCCAACTCCCGTGCCGACCCCTCATCCTTCTTCATCCCTCCAAACCCAGCCAAGCCCCTGTGGCTTCTGTGGCTGGAGACTGTTCTGTTCCCAAAGGACTTGGCGAGAAATGAACGAATAGATTCTGTTCCCGTGCCGTTATTCGTCGGTGCAAATTCAGTCTTCAGCGGTGAGTCCCCGCGGGGTCTGACGCCGTGCCGGTGCCGGTGCCGGTGCCGGTGCCGGTGCCGGTGCCGGTGCCGGTGCCGGTGGGATGCCCGGGCGGAGCTCTCCGCCCTGGGCCGAACGAGCTTCCCGTGGTCTCTATGGGNGGCAGGCGCGGGGTGCGGCCGCCTCCGCCGGGGCAGCGCCGGGACAGCCCCGAGGCTCCGAGCCGGGGGAGCAGGGCCGGGGGGGGCCACGGGAGAGAACCCCGCCGTGCCGCCTGCAGAAAGTCCCAGTGCCCTCAAGTACCCGCATTTCTTCAAAGGGCCGGCTCCGCTGCAGGTTAGAAAAGCCCGCAAAGTTTTGGCGTTGTGGAGGGACTTTTAAACAGGTGGCGAGGTGTGACTGAGCCGAGAGGTGCCGGCTGTTTGCCGGGAGGCCGTGTCTGTGGAGGTGCTGGACCAAGCCCTAATCGCTCAAAAGCACTGCCGTAAGCCCAGCTGTTATATCTCGTCACCAGGGCTAATCCATAGCCCAGTGTGGGTTTAAGCCTGCTGTGCCAGTTTAGAGGGCTTGACTTGAAGCCACGTCCGCCTCCTGGTACCCTCTCGACTGGCCCTGGGTCCGTCTGTGCGCACAAGCAGCGGCAGCGCTGGTGCCAAAGGTGAGGCGGGATGGGTGGGCAGGGAAGGGCAGGGACGGGAAAGGGGCCGGGGCGCTCCCACAGCTCTCCCAGGCTGGGCTCGGGCACGGCTGCCTGGATCATGGATAAGCGCTGGGTAGCTGGTTACGTAAGGACAGGCAATCGAGGAGGAAAGCATGGTTTACGCTGCCTTCTTCTTATGCCATTTAAAAAAATCCTTCCGATTGGACACCTGCCCTGTTAAGTGCCTGCAGTTTATTAACCCCGGCGAGGTACCAGGCAGTGAGATAACTTTGGAGTTATGGCAGTGTAACTAAGGACAGAACACACTGTGCATCTCCTAATGCTGATACGGTAACTGAACCTGTGCCAAGCCAGCGCTGTTCGCTGCTCCCAGAGACTGCTCTTTCTGCCCGCAGGTGGGACAGGAGGCTGTTGCAGGGTGGAAAGCATGCACTTTCCCAGAGCTCTGACAATGTTGTGGGTGATCTCGATAAAGACAGGCTTAAGTCTTCGAGCTCTGTATTTAGCATTCTTCTTTTGGCTGCTAATTTTAGAACAATGTGTATTTTTAAGCAGCTCCTGTCACAATGATCAAACTTTAACGCCGGTCCTAGTATTCTACAGTACAGAGAAAACTCTCACTGTGGGAGTAGTTCTGCGGTGAATCAAGGCAGAGTGAGACTTTGGGCACCTTTGGTCAATATTCCTTCTGGTAGATACTGTAACTAAGGTTGAGTCCCGAACAGAAATGTACAGGTGTCTGTGATGTATTCTCACCTTATGATGCAATGAATGACTCCTGCTTTCCCAGAAGAATCAGTCCTCAGCCTGGATGGAGAGTGCACATCTCACCTGCCTGTTTTTGCAGCACTTAGTCTGGTCTTCACCACAATATATGAATAAAAAACTTCAGAGGACCTGCTGACAGGTGGAATATGCCTTTGGGTCAGAGTTTCAAACTCTTTATGTAACTCTATATATGAGTATCTGCAGTGGACAACAGTATTAGAAACTCCAATCTGTGACATTACTGGCCCTTTAATAACATTATGTAGTTATAGAGACAGGAGAATAGAGAAAAATGAGCTGGGCATCTCTCAGAGTTTTAATTCTGAAAGCCTTTTGTATCGGAGCCTTCCATCAGATGCTATTACAGCTTTATTGCAGAATACTTTTTTTTTTCTGGTGGGTTGAATGATTTTAATAACAGAAAAGCTATGGGTCTGTGCTACCTTCTGAACTCTCATTTACACAGCTGAATGAATGGTGAAGAATACTTTGCATCCCTCTGTTCTGACTTGAAACCTGGCTTTGTAGTCTGAAGAGATCAAAGCAAGGTATAGAACTGAAGGTGTGTTTGATCCACCATGGCAATTTCTGAGCAATATATAGGAGTTTTAATAACAAGTCAGTCAAATAGAGCAATTCATTGTGTTCTAACTTTCTGTCTTCTGTAGGTTTAGGTAACAGTTTTGTGTAAGTTGTAGGACAGAGTGCTTTTATGGTTGCTACTAGAAACATTGTTTCAAGCATGAGTGAGAAATTGGCATGAAAATAGCCCTGTTTTTCAACAAAGGGAGCTCATTTGCTTTGATAAGTAGACAAACTGCAAAATACTGCTCTGCTTCATGAGCAGATTTGAGTAGAACCCACCCTTTTGCTTCTGCAGATTAGCACAAAGATTATCTTCTGCAGAGAGTGCCAGGCATCAGGATAGCTCCAAGCTATTGGGCCCTTCCTTCCCTCGTTCTTTAAGATCTTTAGATTGGATTTTCATCTGGAGTTAATCAACAGAACTCTCATTTATTTCAGCGAGGCAATCTGTTTTACATTAGTGCAGCTTTGCTGTAGATCATGAAGCTGTACCTGTCAGATCAGCTACCTTTTCTCACCGTGCTTTAGTTAGTGGCTGAAAAACATCTTTCTCATTCATACCTGAACTTGGGGCCCAGTTTGCACTGAATCCTTGTTTCTTTATGCCTCTTGCAATCAAAATGCAAATGTAAAACGCATCAGATAGACTTGTCTTCTAGAAAATTGAAGTTCTAAGAATGTGTTTCAAACCACACAAATGCTGGGGAGATTAGGGCAGTACTTTCAGTGTGTTCTCAATTTTAAAGGCTTTCTTAAAAAAAAAAGAAAAGAAAATTATCTTGTGGGGGCTACCTGCTGTAGAAAATGTGACATATTCACGTGTATCATCACTGTTGTGGTATTTCCAGAAGACCACTCAACCTTTTCTTTGGTAGAAATGGTACCACTTCTGTTTCTTTCTTGTCCTGCAGCACCTTTGCTTTGCTCTGACTGCCCTTCTGTCACGTTCACCTGGCGGTGATTTAGTCATGCAGCATCACTAAAGGCTTAAGTGGCAGTGACAGCAGACCAAGAGCCAGTCCATTTCTGTAACACTGACAATGCCAAGCCTGCTGGAGAAAAGTGAACACAGAAGTGGGGCTGCCTGCTGAACAGCAGCACGGCTGTCATGCTCTTTTGGGACTCTTGTCACTCGGGAGCAGCAGCAGGAGCTGTCAGCCCGGGGCAGGCAGGTCGGACCGTGAGCACAGCTCTGCCGGGGACAGACAGGCATTGCCTGGCATGCAAGGGCCTGCTGGCTGCCACCCTGCCCTGGCACAGCTGGCTCACTCCTGGCCACTGCTGGGAGGTGCTTTTGGCTGTCCTGAAACACCTGCAACCACCAAGACTTGACAATGAGGTTGCATTTAAAGCATTCGCTTCATCCCCTGAGCTTCTGTTATTCAAAGCTCCTTGCTACTTGTAACAGGGTCATGTACCTGGAAGCGTTTTAGCCACTGTGATTTTCAATTTTTTTTTAGTCCAGAAATAGCTTGTGTCCATCACAACAGGGGAATGAGTGTGCTTATAAAGCAAAACACAGGTTTTCTGCTGTGGTCTATAAGCAGAGTCCTGAATGTCCTCCAAAGTTCTCTCTTTATTCTGCAGTTCAGAATGAGGAACGCTGCGGTGTTAATATCATGGTATTTTCATTGCTTTTAAATTTCTTGATTGAAAAGCTCTACCTACTGCTTTTTCAGCATTAATTGCCTCGTAGCATCACAGGCTGAGGTTATAATAATTTCCACTGAGATTACAATCACGTGGAAAGTAGCTGTAAACACCTTAGCCTTCCGTGTCACAGAACAGGGAAGGAGATTCCAGACAGAGAGGCAGCAGAGTTCTTTGGGCCCTGGTAAGGTAAGATTCTCTGTATAGAGAGAATAATGGCAAGTAACTTAAAAAAATTTTTAAAACATAATATAATGTTCTGAGTTGGAAGGGACCCACAAGGATCATTGGCGTCCAGCTCCTGTACCTGCACAGGACATCCTGAAGTGCCACATCATGTGCCCAAGAGAGTAGTACAAATGCTCCTTGAGCTCTGCCAGGCTTGGTGCTGTGACCACTTCCCTGGGCAGCCTGTCCCAGTGCCCAAACACCCTCTGGGTGAAGAACCTTTTCCTGATACCCAACCTAAACCTGCCCTGACACAGCTCCAGGCCATTCTGTCAGGTCTTATCAGTGGTCACAGAGAAGAGATCAGTGCCTGCCTCTCTGCTTCTCCTTGTGAGAAAGGTGTAGATTGCAGTGAGGGCTCCCCTCAGTTTCCTCTACTCCAGGCTGAACAAACCACAAAGTGGTGGAGAACAGGGATTCTTTTACAAAGATATGGTGGACTATATAAATAAAATTGAGAAGGTGTTGGCAGCAGTTTCTTAATTAGAAGTTGCTAAGACTCTTTGGAACAAAATTAAAATATCTTCATCACAAGATAAATAGATTTTGATGCTGTTGCTACTTAATGCTACTTAATGCAGAAAAAGCCAGCAGCATAGCCGTGGCCATAATTTCTGCCTGAGCAGCTCTTTAAACATTGCATCAGTTAGCACAGAATTCAGAGATGGGAGTAGCCAAACTAATTTTAATCAACCTATGAGTTGCAATCCAAGCAGGTACTTGATATCCTTTGCTATCTGAAGGACACTAACGTAATCCAAACTTTACTAAAGAAGTAAATAATTTAAAACAAATTTTAGTATGCCCTGCAGTTTCACATTATCTCTTTTCCTGGTGACTCTGTGTCTCTCAAAAAGTACAATTATGGGGACAATTTGGAGATTTGACTCACTTACTCCAGAAATAAATTTCCTTGTTTGTGACCCTGTGATCTGGCATGTGTGGAAAAAAGCTAAGAGGGTATCTTGTATGAGCAAATTCTGCTCTCTGACTGTAGCTGTGGGAACTACCACCCACAAGGAGGGAGGGAAGGCATTTCCCAGCTCCTCAGCCCACTGTGTTGGCATGCTTTGTCTGGATGATGGTGGATTTCCTGGAAATCTGTCTACAGCTGAGTGGCAACCTGTCTATTGACATCACTGGATTATGGATTAGGCTCCTGTCACCTAACCCCTTTAAGGCTTCTCCTTCTGCTCCTGCACAGCTACCACACCCCTAAGGTAAAACACAGGAGACTTGTCAAACAGAGGACACACCTTTATAGAGAGTCCTATTCTACTCTCATTTTTTTTCAAAATGCACATTTCCCCCCCCTCTGCATACTTCTCTTCTATCCTGGGGGGCATTGCAAGCTAGGAACCAGGAGAAGGATCAATAGAAAGGAAATTTTATTCTCAGAAGTTCATTTTCTGTACGCTAAACTGGCCCTGCTGACTGACTCGTGGCTTACCAGGAAGAAGCCCTGCTGTAACAAGCCTTAGCAAGTGGTGACCCAGGCTGCAGGAGCCTGGAGGAGACTGTGCCTCTCAGCCTCCAGCTGGCCAAAGACCAGCCAGAGAGCAGGCCAAGGAAACATACTCCCTTTGCTGGTAAAAGGTCTAGGAAGGGCTGGAATCCTGTTGAAAGAAGGTGAAAAAACAGATAAGGCACGTGAATATTGATATTTCTGATGATTCCTTGGTGCGTTCTTTGGAAAAAGAAGAGGAAATCACATGAGGAAACATGGGAGAAGGTAAAAATTGGTGAAGTTGTTCAGAACATGCCCTGAGAAAAGAATGGAGAAAGCTGTAAAGTACACAAGGAGAAAAACACTGGCAGTGTAGAGAACAAAAAGGAGTTTTGAAGAAAGGCAAAAGGAACAGGAAACATTTACATGAAAAACTTTCAGAGGGACTTACTAACAATCACTAAAATTTGAAGCAACCCCTCAGAGGCTGTGAGAGAGTGAAAGCCAGTTATTCCAGACTTTAGCATGGCTAAGGTAGATGTGTGCTTAAAACTCTGTGAGGTGGTGGGTCAGACCTGCAACCAGCAGTGTGAGGGGAAGGCTTGCCTTCTAGACAAAGGTCTAGAGTCAATGACACCAAAGTTTCAAACCCCAGATCTCTTTCTGCAGCGGAACTTACATAAACCCTTCGGAAATTTTGCTTGAATAGCACCAGAGCAGTTCATCAACTGGATTGTGTCAGCTCCCAGTCTAGCCTCTTAGAAGGAGTTAGAAAATGGACTAATTGTGCAACAGAAAGATCTGTATTCAGCTGGGGCAATGTCTCTTTTTAAAAATAATTTTAATGTGGATGTTTGCAAAGTGTAAATTCGTCCTTTGCCCCAATAAGAAGGTCAGGCTGCAACTTTTGTCTTTTTGTAGCTGTCCACACCTTTGGGTTTTTCCACATGGGAAAGCCATTTTGAGTCAGTTAATGATTAGCCTGACTGTGAACTTGAAATTAAAACCAGCAGCCACAATTAATGGAGCCCACAGTATCTTCTGCAGGCTGCAAAGAGCAGTAGTGGGGAGAGTGGTGGCTTGTTGAGCCTGCTAAATAGAGATGGCCAGTTGCCAGCTCTCAGAAAGAGGAGATGATGGATGAGAGATGGGGAAGGAAACAATCTCATACAAACAAGACTCCCTTAGGAACAGCCAGCACAAGCTGCCAGTTTGTATGAAATGCTTGCATGGGATTTTCCTTCATTTGAAAACAGGCCATTTCAACTGCAGGTAAGGTGCTTGCCTTCCTTTAGGTCCTTCTCATCTGGAAGCAGATTTTTTTTATGGCAGTCAAGTGAAAGCCTCATTTGGGGTCAGTGGTATCTGGGTTCCCATGCCAAAAGCAAATCTGCCTGTTTCCAGAGCTTTCTGAAAGCTCTGGGACTGGGCCAAGCTCAGGTTCAGCAGGCCTTAGTATCAGCAGACAAGGTATCCAAAATATTTTTCTGCTTATTCCCTGCAATACTAGTGCTAGGTAAAATGGTTCTCATGCAGAACGCCTTGGTTTGAGGAACTAAAAACCACAAAGGCAGTAAGAACAGCCCAGAATGATGCAAAACCCAAGGGTCCTTGCTCTCTTTCCCCGTGTGACTACTAAATTCCCCTCTTGCTCCTCTTCTAATGAAACAGCTGGTGAGCCAGGAATAGCTGGAAGGGCATTCCTCAGCTTCACAGTTGTAATGCTTTATACTGATTTACCCCTAATACCTCTGAAGTCAGCAGAGTTAAACCAGTGTGAGACCAGGTCATAGCCAGAATTGAAATACAGAAGGGCATGTTCACCTTCATCAGATAGAGGCACACATGGAAATGACAATGGTACTTGTGACAGCTTAAAAAAATTGCTGTCATCACAGAAGCTGAAAAGAAATAGGAGACTTTAAATTTGTTTCAACAGCTTGTGGTCTGTTACCCTCCCTGCTTTTGTTAGTGCTACACAAGGGGTGATCAGACCCAGGAAAAGGTCTTCATGCAACGGTGAGCAGAGGCCACCACGTAGCAAGATCCAGGTGCTTTGTTGGCGTGTCAGGATCACGGAGTTGGAGCTGTGAGCGCATCAGCTGCAGGCAGAGTTTGTCCCTGAGTGTGGGAGGAGGAGGCCAGCGGCAGACGCCGGAGCGCTGCGTGGTGATGTGCGAGCTGGAGCCACCCTGGCCCAGAGACACAAATGGAAGGGCTGGCGGCCTGCTCCTCCTCCAGAGCACAGGGCTGAGACAGGAGCAGGATTACTCGCAGCAGCTGCTGGCTGTGGGTGCTGTCACAAGGATAATCAGAGCTGATGCTCCAGGGCACAAGCAGTCACGGCAGCGATCTCTCCTTGCAAGCACTGTAATAGCAGCCCAGGTGCTCCTGTTTACACAGACTCGGGAGAGGACCTGCGGCCTCACACTCTGAGGTAGCTGCATCTGTGACCTCTGGAAGTTTTCAGACCTTTTGTGTCTACCTTCTGAAGAAACTGGTATTGCTTGCTGGGAGAGGTAGGATATAGGACTAGAGAAACTAGTCCTTTGATGCAGTTTGGAAAACTTCCTGATTCTAGATATGCCTAAGCGTTAGAGCCTGAAATAATTTAAAACACGGGACACTGTACCAACTACTCAGTTTTTTGGAGCATTTTCCTTTTATGGTGTGATGTATTTACACAGTATTAAGATTTTTGAAAGAGAACAGGCTACTTTATGACAAATGAATGATGCATGGAAGCATCTTTTCCTTGCAGTCACAGCAGAATCCTATTGATCGTTTCTCATCTAGGGAGTCTGGGAGCTTGTGGCTCTCAGCTCTGGTGGGAGTACTGTCTAGTTATGAGCTTTTGGTGATTTTTATTGTCACTAAAGGCCCTAGCCCCCAAGGCGGAAGCTTAAATCAAGAGCATATTTTTCTCCATTTCGTGTCTGTGTCCCAGTAGTGAGGATTTGCTCAGGCCCTGCAGAATCAGACTCTTTAATCCCTTGCCCTCATGTTAACTTTTGACGCCATGTCCTGATTGGGCTGCTGCCAGGAGTAGCCTTTCTGCAATCCCAGCTGCAATCATTATTTGTGCCACCCCTTCTCCCCAGGGGCTAATGGAAGGGAGCAACGAGGCACGTAAGTGCACTGTGTGAAGAAACAGATGCTGTTTTGCTCCTGTTCAGCTCCCCAGTGCCTGCTTTGGATTCCATTGTGTTTAAATACAAGTACAATAGGTAATAACTTTGTTCCAAGCATTGTCCTCCTGGAGGGACAACACAAAGGGGTTGCCTGGGTGGGGAGTTAATTCCACCTTTTTCTGAGCTTATTGCTGCAATGTATTCTCTATAACTCCCCAGCAGTAGAAACCCCTCACTTAGAAGTAGCAACAGTTTAAACCTCGGTAAGCTTCTGCTTCCCTCTCAGACCAGCCTCAGTTCCCTTGGCACTGGTGGTGTACTAAAGGAGTGCTCCTGCGGCAAAGCAAATAATTGGACTTCAGCTTGTGGGAGGCGGTGTTGCCTCTTCTGCAGTAACACATTCGCTAAATAATGGTTAAAGCTCTGCCTGGCCTTGTAGCTCATGCTCCTGTGAGCTCTGCTGCCGATGTTACAGCAGCACCAACCTTCCCAAGTGTATTTGGTTTGTGTGCCGAGGTTTTGGTAGTGGTGGGGGGCCACAGCAGTGGCTCCTGTGAGAAGCTGCCAGAAGCTCCCCCGTGTCCAACAAAGCCAATGCCAGATGGCTCCAACAGGGACCCACAGCTGGCCAAGCCTGAGCCCATCAGTCCAAGTGGTAGCACTTCTGGGATAACAGATTTAAGAAGAGGAAAAAACAAAAGAGCAATAGCAACAGCTCTGAATACCCCAAGGTCAGTGCAGAAGGAGGGGCAGGAGGTGCTCCAGACACTAAAGCAGAGATCCCCCTGCAGCCCATGGAGCTCCAGTGGGGAACAGAGATCCACCTGCAGCCCATGGGGGATCCCATGCCAGAGCAGCTGGATGTCTAAAAGATGCTGTGACTCCACAGTAGGAAGCCAGTGCTGGAGCTGGCTCCTGGTAGGACCTGTGAACCCATGAGAGAGGAGCTCATGCTGGAGCAGGCTTGCTGGCAGGGCTTGTCACACCACAGGGAACCCACAGGCTGGAGCAGCCTGTTCCTGAAGGACTGCACTCCCTGTGAGAGACCCAGGCTGGAGCAGCTCGTGAAGAACTGTAGCCCATGGGAGGCCTCACATTGGAGAAGTTCATGGAGAGCTGTCTCCCATGGGAGGGACCTCATGCTGGAGCAGAGGAAGGATGTGAGGAGTCCTCCCCTTGAGGAGAAAGGAGTGCAGAGACAACATGTGAGGAACTGACCACAACCCCCATTCTGCATCCACCTGCACTGCTGGGTGGGAGGAGGTAGTAAATTTGAGAGTAAAGCAGAGCCCAGGAAGAAGAAAGGACCAGGGGGAAGGTGTTTTAAGATTTGGTTTTATTTCTCATTATCTGTGATTTGATTAGTAATAAACTAATGTACTTAAGTCGAGTCTGTTTTGCCCCTGACAGTAATTGCTGAGTGACCTCTCTCTGTCTTTATCTTGAACCATTTCAATACATTCTGTCTCTCATGTCCAGCTGAACAGGGGAGTGATAGAGCAGCTTTGGTGGGCACCAGCTACAAGGCACTGCACCAGATCACTTATCCCGTCTCCTACCTACGGATCTCCTGGCTAGAATGTAGCTCCCAGCCATCGTTTTACCCCATGCATTGAGTTTTTACAGGAAGGGCTGCTGCAAGGTCATGCCCTCCCAGGAGGGTTCAGCCAGGCGAGCCCAAGCCCCATGTGTGGGCAGGGGAATGCTTCCCCAGCCTAGCCTGGAGGGAGCAAGGTATCCTTGTAGCCTGACTTCAGGTGCAAGGACTGTGAATCATCTTAATTACACGGTGAGTGGAAGTTGAGGGAGACGGTGCCTCTTCTCCCTTTGTCTCACAGTCTGAGCAAGTTGGCTGCTATCAGTGAGATTCCTCAAGGTGCCCAGCACCAAGTGTTTCCAAGTGGTTATCCAGTAGCAATTGTAACAACAGACTGGTGGGGTACATGGGGGAGAATGTTCTCAGCTGAGGTGTGTTGATGATGGCACTGTTCTTTTTCTCTCCCTCTCTACCCTCAACCCACTCCCAGCAAGGGCACACAGGGCATTATGTCATTGGCATCCTGGTTCAGGTGGAATGAGCCCCCAAACCGCATTTCCCAGAGGAACCCCACGGAAATGGTGGTTGAGACGCTCATGATGGAGCTGAGCTGGCAGATCAAGCAGGCAGAGAAGCAGCAGCGGGAGCGGGAGAACGAATACCGCAAGATCAAGACGGGCGTGGACTACGGCTGGCTGGTCAGCTATCCAAAGCAGGGCTATGACATCAGCCCCGGAGAGCGGCTGCAGCTGGAGGACATGTGCACCAAGATACACCCTTCCCACTGCGGGCCTGTCATACTCAGGTACAGTGAGAGATGGGATGATGCCGGCCTTTCCTTTCGCCCTTCCCTCTTTATGATGTGAGAGTTCCTCGCACCAACAGAACCAAAACTTGGCATCTTGTATCACGAGTCGTGTTGGGATAGTGTCTTTGTGAAAGAACTGAAATCTAATGTTTTAAGTCAGTTTAACACAACATCATTTCCTCCCAGACGTTACAAAATGCCATTTCCCTCTGACGTTGGCTTGAGTACTTTATGCTCCTGAGTAGCCAGAGCACCTTTGACTTGCCTGATGAACGGGTATCATCTCAGTATTTTGATGGCTTTTTTTCGCTTCAGACTTTAGAATCTTAGAGAAACTGAGGTTTAAAGGGACCTCTAGAGTTATGCACTTCCGCCTCCTACTTGGAGTAGGACCACCTCCAAAGTCAGATCAAGATGCTTAGGGCCTTGTCCTGTCCATTGTTGAACACCTCTGAGGGCAGAGGTTCCACAGGCTCTGAACAACCTCCTTTGGTGTTGACCCCCTCTCACTGGAGCCTTCATTCTCGATTTAAGCTGTCCAGCAAGTCTATTGAGGCACTTGTCCCCAGTGTCCAAACTAGCCTGGTATTATTTTTTTCAGCCTGTGAGCCAAGTATTCCCAGATATTGTCTCCCTTCCCTACCCTCCCTCTTCACCCTAGACATGGAGTCATGGGATGCAGGTGGCTTGAACAGCCAAGTGCTGCTTCTGACTTCTGCAGTGTAGGTGCAGACACAGGCTCTCAGACTTGCTGTTGAGCCTTTCATGTGCTAGACTTAGGATTGCTGCCTGCCAGCTGAGTGACCTCCTGTGAAAATGCCTTTAGAAATTGATCTAAGCCCACTGTAGCATCCAAACTGGAAGGAAAGGGTGTGACTCTTTTCCTTTTGGAGTGGCTGTTCTAAGATAAACCCTTGCATGTGGCACAGTGCAAGTGAGGAACAGTGACTCTGAAGTCCACCTCAGCCAAAGCAAAGTTGTGAAATGGGCCTTTATAATCAACTTCCCCTGTTCCTCCCTGTGTTCTTCAGTTGGGGTTAGAGGCAACACAGTCTTGTTCTTGCAGGACATATCCAGGAAGGCTCTCAGCACCCTGCAGCCCCTCTCTGCATATGCTGGCACCTGTTTTCCCTTGAGAAAATGGATCTACAGCTCCTGAACTGCAACTGTAAAAGTGGTGGAAATAGCTGGTCCTCTGTCTTAGAGTGGATGTAGCCAGGAAAGAATGCCAAAATTACCTCTATAGCCCCCATCTCCCCTGGGGCTGAACCTTGGAAGCAACCTGGCACAGAGCCTTGGCTCTTGCAAAGGTTGCCATGGTGGCAGAAGCAGAGATTTGAGATCATTCAGTGACCAAGACCTCTCCAGTGAAAATTTTCTGGGAACAGCACCTGCCTTGTATTTGTATAACTCCAGGCTATGCTGTAAACAAGCCACTTCAAGCCCTTGGGATTCAGAGCTATCTTTACCATCCCCAGGGCCACTGAGCAAGGCCTGTCTGGCAAACAGGTTATTTCCATGACAGCAGGATTCGGTGGCTGGAGTGGGGAGGCCCAAAGGCTCATCCTCTCCAGGAAAGTATTAAGCTGAGCCATATACAACTTGCTGCTCTGTTTCTTTTTTGTTTGTTGTTGGTTTTTTTGTTTGTTTGTTTTTTGTGGTTTTTTGGGGTTTGGTTTTGTTTTGCTTTTTTGTTTTTAAATTGAGACAGATCATGCAAGATGTGTGATTTCAGTGCAGCTTGTAATGGCTGTTCACTATTGTTCAGGATTCAGCATACTGCCTGCAGGAGATAAATGTACTACTCAACAACGTTGGTGGACTCTGTGTGGGCATGATTGAAAAAGGCTAAAACTATCCTCTTAAAACTCCTCTTGCAAATTGCTGTTGTAGGGTGCTGTTATAAATTGTATTACACCATGATTCAAGAAGTGACATGTTTTACAGAGCTTGCATGGTTAGCAGAGCTAGGCTGAAAAAAAAAAAGATGAGGATTTCATAGCCATTGTTGGTTGGTCCAGTTCTGTGATTGAGAAGGGATATCACAGCCACAAAAATGGTGGAACTGGATTGGGTTAAATGCCTGGATGATCTGATGTGCAGTCTGTATGTGACAGAGCAGCCAGTGGCACCAGTGTAAGGAAAAGAGCAAAGGACAAGGAAGCAAATCCAGCAGTGGGGACAATTACACCACCTCAAATAGAACATCCAGCTTACTGTGCCTTGTAACTGGGAGGCCTTTGGAGCCACAAGTGGACCTTCTGTCCACAATGGGCTGATGTGGCTTTTTCTTTCAGTTGATTAAGTTGTGGAGGATTTTCTCTTTTTGAACACATGTAAATTCTTAACATTTTGGCACCCTGTGCAGAGTTCCACTCCTGAACTACAACTCTGTTATAAAAAACTGTGTTTTGCTTGTCTTAAACTAGTATGGTCTAGTTTTATTCTGTAATCCTTTCATCTTGTGTTGGAAATGTTAAGAATTGACCCCTCTTTTCTACCTTCTAATTGGAGCTCTGTCATTCCATGGAATTTTCATTGCTGATGAGGAAACAAAGAAAAAGAATGGGCTTGCCATGTTAGGAGGTGAAAATGTACAGGAGAAAGAAAGAAAGAGCATGCAATTTAACTGAAAGACAGCCACAATTGGATAAATTCTCTTCTTGGAAAGTGAGATAAGATGGAGATTTTAGTAACTTCCCTGAAATTCCACAGGATGAGTATAACAGGAATGCATTGAAACGTCCACATTGCCAGTGAAGTACTTTAATAACAAGATCATTGCAGTGCTGAAGTTTTCTCTTGAGTACTCTGTGACCTCCTAATATGTAGCAGCTTTTAGAAAAATCTTCCACCAAAAAAAGTCTGTGAGCTTGCGTTGGGAAATTCACATGCAGAGCGTGTGCCCTACCAAAGTCCTTGGTTCTGACTGAAATAGTAAGTTTGATCCTTTCTCTTCCATTTTAAACATTTGAAGAGCTGAGGTCCTTTTTGAAGTCCTTTTTGCACTTGACAAGCACATAATTCTTAAATAACACAAGTACCAGGCATCTTGCAAGACTGCAGTTTGTTTTGTTTGTGTCATGCAAGGTCTTTTTCTTTGTGAGACTCTGAGTTCAGAGTCAAAGCCAGAATAAAACATTTTTATATGACCTGTCAGAGATGCCACTTCATTCTCTAAAGGTCTAAATGATTATCCAAATTGTCCTTTTCTGTGGTTACAGGCTCATCTACTGAGAGGCAAAGTTTCTCTAAATTTGTTTCTTTAGATGTGGAGGAGGCTGGAAAGGAGCACTCCACAAATGAAAGGGTTTTTTTCAGATCCAGATTACCTATTTTGTATTTTGGGTCAATAGAAACTTCTCTTTGAGCCTCTTGGAATTCTGGAAGGATTCAAATACACTGCAAAAAGCACCAGGTATCTGGAGACTCTGAATCACCTCCTGCAAATAAAGTTATTGCATTCAGGAGTAACTTAGCTTTAGGTTACTGGGTTAGAGATTGCTGACTATTTAAAATAAAATCCTGAAGCAGCTGAAAGAAATGACAGTGATTTTGGTGAGGCCTGTTGTACCTAAGTGCCACTTAAACTGAACAAGTGAAGTATTAGGTTGCCAATACAACACGCTAGATTTGTCCCATCCTTATTTAGAGCGTTAACCCTAGTCAGAGCTAGTTAAAGTCTGCTTAATTTCTTTCAGTTTCAGCAAAACTGAAGCAGTTGGTTTCTGTCCTCCTGTGCCCAGAGGGAAAACATAAAACTCCCTGGTATGGAAATGTGAACCTGAATTTTGATTATCTGAGTTGTTGTCAATATCACAGGCTAAGGACTGCAATTTTCTAAGGATTGTGTATAGCTAAAGTGGCCTTCCTAGCAAGCTTGAATGTAAGACAAATTACTAAAGTCAGAAATGGTTTTATTTACAAAGATGAGCTTAAGTTTGAGGTGATGTGACATGAGTATTGCAATTAGTGGGAATGCTGTAATTCTTTGGGAGTCAAGGAGCCTTCCCTAGCAAAGCTGTTTGTAGCTTTACCCTATAACCAGAATTACTGCTCAAAATATACATTCAGGAGTCAGCAGCTAACTATTAGCACTAAGCAACCCCATGTTTTCTTTGAATGACTAAATCTACTTAGAGCTCCCCATTCAGACCCAGGAATACCCTGAACTATAAGCACATTGTTTAAGTCCATGGACTTCCATTGGATTTAACAGGTCTTTAAAGTTCAGGCTGTGCTTAGGGAACCTACTGTACAGAGGACCTACAGAATAACACAGGCAGGTGACAGTGCTTTAAAAAGCAGTGCCAGTATGAGCCAAGCACAGCCGGATCCTTAAAATCTGACAGCCACATAAAGCGATGGAAGGGTCACGATCCAAGGAACAAATTTGTTTGAACTGTGACTAAAACACTGCCTGGACTGGGGAGAGTGCTCATCCCTGTGTATGCCTATACATCCTCCCCAGATCTGTGCTGGCTCAAGGTGAGTTTTTGTCACATCTCAGACTGTGTGACTTGCATGACGTATGCCAGGACAGCGACCAGCAGTTCCATAGCTTGTGCCACAAATGAGAAAGACAGTTCTGCTTTTATGGCGAGTAAGGAAACCCTGCTGAGGTGTTTCTGGACGTGGTTGTGCAGCTGCCTAGTTTGAAACTATCCCATGCTAAAGCATAAGGGTGTTAACCTAGAAGTGCTAGAAGACAGGGTGAGCCTTGTGCAATTTCGTGTTCTTAACTCCACTGAGCAGCTTTGCATGGAGTTTGTTTCCCAAGATACAAGGCCATATTCCTTGATTCCAGTGGTTTTCTGTTTATATATACTGGGTGTTCTGTGCAGAGGGCAGGTGGATCATGCAGCATATCAGCTGATGTTCACTGATATCTGGGGAAGATGGCTTTGGCTATGTGTAGGTGCCTGGAGCAAAAACATCATCTTTTTCTGATACACAGACTAGTTTAGCTGGAGCTCAGCCCTGACAATCTGTCCATCTTTTCTCTTGAGAAATATTTGTGGTGTGCACAGCTTTTGGACTTCCTACGTGAGCTGTCCCTTACAGAAACATGTTGGTATTGAAGTTAGGTGGGCATTAATAAAGGGGTGAAGTTAATTCACCCTAGTAGGGCAGAGAAAATGGTCTCCTCTCCCTTCTCCATCAGAATGAGGGTGGCTTTTCATTGTGTGTTTGGCAGACAGTCTTTTGGATGGCTTTTTCTTTGTTTCTTAGACCTGCTCAAATCCATACAAAGTAGTTTTGGTGTTGGTCCTGAAAAGTCAGAAGTAAATCTTAACAGCAGAGTTCACAAAACTAAGCCAAGAGTGCAAACAGGCAGGTAGCTGTGCAGGTGGAAAGTTACCCTGATTTCAGAAACTATTTCAGCTGGAGTGGTTGGGAGTGTTACCAGCAACACAGGGCATTAGCATTAGAGCTCTATGCTCAGCTATAGTTACTGTCATATCATCCATTTCCCCTCTTGTACCCAGAGCCAGGCACTGGCCCAGTAATAGTCTGATACGTGCTGCTCCCTGCTCTGGAGCCACAATCCAGCAGTATGACACACAACCTCTGAAAGTGGAGGCAGTGAGGAGGNATATATTTATAATGAGACAGCACCTCTCTTTAAAACATACATTGAGATAAAATAATGGAATGACTCATTTTAGTTCACCTCTGCAATAGAAATCCTTTGAAGCTGCTTTCCCTGGTATAATAATAAGAACGTTGTGAAGACTTGAGTTTCTATGGACTCACCTGTCTATGCTTCAAATAGGATAAAAGAAAAAATGTATTTATTATGAAAACTGTATTTTGGGCTCTTTGATAATGCAACTGAAGTGCCTTCTCAGAAGGCAGAAAGGAAGTTTGCAACATCCAGCAAATCCCTGTTCCTGCTGTTGTCTGCTAAACCTCAGCAATAGATCGTCTCTTGCCCTTCCAGGCTCTGCACAATTCAGTTTAGCATCACTGTGTCAGTATTTAAATACCAGCATGAATTACAGCACCTCAGAGGCTTTTGGCACCCAAATGTTCAAAGTTTAGAGGTTTTTGTTGAGGGGGCGGATGAGGGAGATTCAGAATTAATCCAAAGCAATTGAAACAGTTAAGGAACATTTTGGTGACTTTGGAAGGTTTTGTGTCAAGCTGCTCTGGCTTGACACTGGAAGGGACTGGTGCTTCTGCTGACACTGAGTTCCCTCAGCAAACAACTCTGGTGCCTCCACAGCTGTACACATAGCTGCCAGTACTTGCTGGGAGAGAAATATCTGGGATACAGCAGGGTGTCAAGATGTGTGTCCAATTTCAGGCCTCCACAGCTGGAGTCAAAACACATGAATGTACAAAAAGTCTTCCTGGTTTTTTTGGCTTGCTTTCTGTCCTTATTATCTTGGGTATCCTTTGGCATACCATTAAGCAGTGCAATTCCCTATGAGCTAAAACTCTTTCTTATATTCCTGGAGCTTATAAAAAACCCAAGAGGCAATATCTTATTCTATCAGCTTCTGATGTATTAGGCTTATTTAAATACAGTCCTACTGTTTTCCATCCTTGTTAAGGTCCGTTTGAGAAAAATACCAAAATGCTTAGCTTATACACTTTAGCTTCCCTGCAGTACAAATACCTGGATTTTAGTGAAGTACTAGTTTAGCTCTGTGTCTGCTTGCAGGTATAATTTTATGTTAAGAATTGATTATTTATTAGAGGAGTAGCCATATTACCATCTGTCACAAATGCATACTATTACAGAACAATCAGAATATCTACATGACCAGTGTGTGAGCCTTGGGAGGGGATCCCACACTCTCCAGGCTGGGGACAGTTCACCTGACAAGGTGTCAGGAATGGCATGTTCTCTTCATTGCCCAGCCAGTGGCCCATTCAATGACTTCAAGAAAGCTATTCTGCCCTGCATCTTATCTTCCTCACCTGCAAAATAAACAGTGGTGATTCTTCATGTCTTTGGTATTAAGCTAGCCTAATAAATTTCAAAAAGCTCCATTTTGAGCTCTTTGCAGAGAAGACACTGAAGTAATTCAGTGTTATCTAAATACAGCACCGTGCTGCCAACCAAGATGTTTTCAGCTGAGCCAGTCCACTATTTTACAGAAAATCATAGGAAGATGAAGCACCACTTCACTGAATGTTAAATACTGAAAGACTACCAAACAAAGTGACTGGATTTTCCTTTGTCTAGAGGCCATTGGGTAATGCTATCAGGAATAAGAATGAAAACAGGGGAAGTCTAGTGGGGCTTTCCTTGGTCTACCCTGAGCTTCTGGTAAGCTGCGGTTCATGGATGACCTTGAGCAATGATGTGCCTTTGGGCAATCATTTTTAATCAGCAGCAATGGGGACATTTCCCACAAAGTTGTCCAATAATTTTGTTTCTTAAGCTAGTGATAGCACTGAGTTCTGGTTTAATAGGTGTTTTCTGAAAAGAGCACTTCCTTCTGTTTCAAACTTGCCTTCTAGCTTTATTTGGTCCTCCCTATTATTTCTTGTGCTTATAAGAAACAGTGATTCACTGCTTCCTTACATTCCCTGGCTTGCTTGTGATTTTAGAGACCTTGGGCATATCTTCATGGCCCCTCCTTGCTGTTGTTCCCTTCAGTCCAGGGAGTCCCACTTAGCAGGAAAGTGCTAAGTTCCAAGCCTAGCACAGCGATTTGGCAGCAATTGGATGTTTTTAATCAAAGCTGTGCCTTGACTGTGCTTGCAGGTTCCGGCAAGCCGTTGCTGAGTACGAGCCAGAAGCGCAGGAAGTGTCCCGGCTCTTCCGCTCCGTCCTGCAGGAAGCTGCCGAGAAGATCAGAGAGGAGGAAGAGGCCAAGAAGCTTGCAAGGCAATGGAACACAAAGAACAGAACCAGCCTCTCCTTAACAACATTTAAATCTCGGTCCAGGATCTCGCCATTCATCAGTGACATCAAGACCATCTCTGAGGATGTGGAACGGGGCACCCAGCCCAACAGGAGGGTTTGGAGCATGCCAGAATTTCGGAACACCAAGGATTTCTGACTCTATACTGAATAAGGTTTTTAGACACTGATCTTTCAAAATCCCAGTTAACCCTTTTTTAACTCTACTGTTTATTCTTTTTTCCATCTCTTTTCCTGCCTGTCTTTGTCTTGGAAGCTGTGTCCATAGTAACTGCTGCTGATGCCTGCAGTCTGTGACACCATTTATTACCAAACATGGTAGCCTTTCCTTTAAATCAGTAGCTATTCAGTAACCTTAAGGGCAAGGCTCACTTACTATTTCATTTTTATTACTGCTTTCTTGTGGAAAATTAATTAGTTTTGCTATGTCTGTCTTCTCCCTTTCCCCTCCAGCCTGGATGTAGTTATCTATAAAAACTTTTGGCTTAAGCTACTGAGAGCTGCTGGCTGGACCAATCTTGCTGAAAGCAAGACAGCCACCTAAGTGAGTGAGGCTTGCAGGATCAGGCTTGTGAGTTAAAGCAAGTATCTGATTTGGAACTGAACTTCCTTTCCCAACTATTAGCCTTCCTCAGTGCTACAACAAACTTCACAGGTAACCTCAGCACTGCTCTTGATCTGTGTTTTTGCTGACAGTTCACAATCCAACCTGAGTAGAAACAGACCTAAGCTTTTTGAGATTAAAGACCAATCATGTTCCACAAGAACCAGTTTATGCATGTTCAGATTTCCTGGGTATTTTCTCTTTTGTGCAGGCAGAACCCCTGAACCTTGCACCTTCAGAGTAGATAGAAATTTATCAACCTGCTGTGTAGATACACAGGTAGATACCTCAGTGCTGTGTCAAGTGCTGTTCTGGGGCCTTAGTGCTCTGTATTGCTGAGCTAAGTGCTCTACTCTACACCCCAGAAATAAATCAGTGGGCTGAAATTAATGTTTATGGCCAAGCCTGAAAGAATGCTGAAGTAGAGTATCCATGTATCCAAAGGGAAGGGTGAAGGGACCCAGCATTCATCCCCAGGACTCTCTGTACAGCGGCAACAGCTGAGATAATCTGAACTTTTTGCTGCTGTGAGTGACTGAAATGCTCTGGCAGATGAAAGTTCTTCTGAGACCTTGAGGAGACAGGAAAATGCCCATAAGGAAAAGCTGCTAAGGCCCTAACTCAGCATCTGCAGGGAGAGCTCTCACCAGCAAAGGGAACAGTAGGGCACGCTGTGAAAGTCAAGTGTCCTGCAGGGAACCCAAGGGCTGGGATGCTTTGCAGTGACCAGCGGGAGATGGGATGCAAAGAGAGGGATTTCCTTGTATGACTGGCTTTTGGGGAATCATCTCAGTGGGGTTTAGCCTCCTGGAGGACCCTGTAGCTTTGTTGTTCTGTTGTCTGTTTCCAGCTATTTTCCCCTGGGGATCTTTGCAACAGCATGTGGGTTCTACAGCCAAGATTAAAACCCTTTGAAGCTGTGCCAACTCTGGGAAGAATTCCAGTACATGAAATCTATCCTAGACTAGAAATGTGCAGTTTCTTCCAGAGATGGAAGGAAGGCAGCTTAAAACAAAGATCAAGATCAACCCCTTAAGAGCTCTCTGAGACTGCGGGATTCTGGCTCTTCCTCTCTCCCCTCTGGGCTCTGTAAGATTGAAGACAAGGCTTTCTTACTATAGCACCAGGCTGAAGTTTCTATCCCTTAGTAAACATTGCTGCCAGCAACCCTCCTAGGGACAGAAAGCAGCTCGCTTTTAATGAAAAAGTCAGAGCTTCCAAATACAGCATCCAGTTTGGGACAGGCTATTTCAACTCTAGGTCAGTGAGGGAGAGTTTAAAGCCTGCTGACAATCAGCTTACTGTTTTTCAGCCATATGTCCTTGTGAAGTAACGTGATTGTGTATATGAAGTAAAAACAAAGGCTTGATGTACTTAGCATAGCCTTAGCTGCCTAGAAGATGTAGGATCTCTAGCGAGGGGTCACCACAATTTTCAGAAAAAATTCTTGTTTGGAAAAGAGTCAGCCATATTTTTTTTATATATTTGCAAGCCACTGTATGGTATTGAAGGCTTAGATGAGTTCATGAATTTCATGCTGCAGCTCTGTATTCATTTTATTTGCACTTATGTTCTGTTTGACACCTTCAGTATTGACTGTATTGATGAGATGTTTGATGGACTGCTGAGAGACACGGGACATTCTGACACACTGCCACAAAGCTCTTTGTTACAGCATGGTGTCAGTAGTGTCAGCTCACTCTTTCTTAAGGAGAATCAGCAGTAAATTCCCCGCAGCAATGTACTAAGCCAAGGAAATCACTGAAGGGTGTTCGTTCACATTATCACAGCAGCCTGTGATCATGCTGTGCCCTTCATTAACAACTTCCAGCTGGCAGACACCATTCTCATGCAACAGCCAGCAAAGGAGACAGATCTGACCTTTGGTCAAAGCCCTGCGTGTTCTGGAGGTCGGGCTGTGGCAGTGCTTGTGCCAGTTGTTTTGCCTCAACTTACCTATCATTTCTAATTCCACAATGAAACATAATCCAAACTCCTAAACAGTATCACTCTCCCTGTAACACTTCTGCAGGTTAAACTGGGCTCACAGTAGGATCTGATGATAGAGGGATATTCAGAGACCAAGCTATGAGAGTTCTGTTCTTACTTCATGCTATCTAGTACTCTTACAGGGGTAGAAGTAGTACCATGTTTGCCTGTAGTCAGCTGCTGGGAGACTGACTGTGAGCTCCTGCATTGTGCATGCAGCAGCAGGTACTGAAGCAGAGCTGGGAGGTGATCAGGGTGCACGACTGCTGCACAGCTTGTGGTGCTCATTTTTCTTAGAAATGCTGTAGACTGAACCTTAAATGATCCTTTGGTCACAGCATGCAGCAACAACTACGCACTCATGTTTGCCTTGTCCTAATTCCACATTTGGCATGGCTAAATTAGTGTCAGTTCCAATGAAGACCATGAAACTCCTGACTGTGCCCACCTACTGTGCTGTGGGCTGTGGCACTGGGCACACACAGCAGCAAACCAGATTGCTTCTGCCTAAAGCCAACCTAAATGATCCATTGCAGGAGGCTCACAGACCATAAATCTGGACTAATGGTGGTCTGAAATAAACTCTCAAGAAACTTTGTGTAGTGTGAAGATCAGGTCCTCACCAGTAACTGTCTGACTCTACAGCTCTGCTCCTCCTGGGCTGCACTACTTGCTGGTGTAGGAAAACAAAAAAATCTTCATGAGACCCTCTGATCTCTTTTTAGAATCTCTTGAGAACTAGTCTTGTGTCTTAATTCTTTAAGGAGAATGAAACATTAACTAGGAGCATATTATCACTAACAAACAAGTGAACTGAACAAGAATCATTGTAAATCCTCAAACATTCTTTCAGAACTGAGCAAGGCTTTTGGTACCAGCTCAGAGCATTGCTGTTGCCCCGTTGCTGACAGTGTTGTGCTGTCCAAAGGACACCGTCACACTCAGGAGAAAGCAGTCCTAGACTTGCCCTACCTTCTAATGAGTAATGGCAGCAGCTCAGCTGCACTGCTCAGCTTCCAGGGGCTAGCACTCCTTAGAGGCACTACTCTCCTGAGAGAGGCTGTGCAGCCCTGCTCCTGTGGCTTCTAGAGATGAGCTTGGCCATAGGCTGTGTCAGCCAGAAAGGATGTGCAGGCAGGAGCCGAGGTTCCTCACCCACATCAGCACAGAGTTCAGGCAGCTGTCATGCCATGGGGAATTGGAGTAAGCTCTGAGGGAAATACCTGTCTGCTGACATTGCACTGTTTATACATTTCACCATGGAACCCTGGAGAATTAAAGCAAAGCTGTGGAATATAAACCAATTTATTTGTACTTGTTGTCTTTAATTAAAGATCTCCTTAAATATCATCTGTCCATATCTAGCCAAACACAACAGCTGTTCCACTGCCCTACCGAGTATATCTCAAAGGAGGAAGGCAAGAATGGTAAAAGCACTTGATCTAAACAAAAACACCCTCCATCCTCTCTCTACAGGCTACACATGCAACTGCCCACCTTCTATCTTGCTACCTCTGCAATCAGATCTCAAGATATAAGGGTGATAAATAACCAGGATTAAGCAATTGCAAAGGTCTGAAATTCTCTGAAGCTACATGGTCGGCAGATACAACCTTGAATTGAAGTCTTCATCAACGTGCTTCCAAGCACATCTTACATTAACCAATATTACCACAAAATGAGATGATGTGAGAGACAAAATGGATATGTTGTCTCCACATACTTTTGAGTCACTCTGTTGATTCCATACCTGATCCTGTGTACTGGAACACTTTAATATCAGCAGATGGCCCCAGATGGCTCAGGGCTGCCTGTGCTAAGCATTGTATATACAGAGCATGCAGGTGTTTAACAAAAGGGAACCATTTTTTCCCCCACATGAAGTATTACTGAAGCATGAATTGCATGGCATAGCACCTTCTGCACATCAGAGAGATGAGTGGTTCCAAAAGGGGACTGTGTGAGTACAGGGGGTTAGTAAACCACAGTGCTCTAGATGCAGCCTATAGCACAGGGTTTAAGCTACTCCTTGCCAGAAGCTGTGGACAAGCAAATCTGTGCTGTTGCTTACACTACTTCCCCCAGACATTGCTATAGGCCTCTCCCAGAAGGAAAACTACAGTTTGACTGGATGGCCACTCTGATATTCCTGTGTTCTGCTATACCTCCCTGCTAATGGTACTGTAGTTTTGCCCAAAAAGCATACCTAGAACTGGACTGCATCAGTCACAGCCTTTTTGGTTGTGCCCTGCAATAGAGGAAGGGTTACTAGGCCTCCCTCAGTTCCACCCACCTGTGCCAGGCAGAGACATCATAATTTCAGTGCCTGCCTTTCCCTGGTACTGCTGTCTGTGTGTGGGCTGTTGGCACAAGGGAACTCTTGTTCCCTTTGCGTGGTCAGACAAGCCATGTCTCAAGCTGGCTCACACCAGAAGGATGCTCTGCTGGCCCTGAACGCTGGGTCTTGGGCCCAGGTCTCCCAAAGACTACCATGTATTTTCTGTGCATTTGCTGCACAAATACATTCTCAGACTAAGGGAAAATCCTTCCAGGATGAGATCTTAAAACACGTGACAGAAAAGTGAGAAAGAGGCCTACAAGAATACACTGTATACGCTGTCATTGTACACTTCATAAAATTATAGACTTTTAGGGTCCTGGCTAGGATTATCCCATTGATTATAGCATCTTACCTCTATATTTTAGCCTCAGCCACATGTTCCATTTACCAAATAAATGTAATCTGACCCAGGAGCAGAGACACTGAAGTGGGGGAAAGAGCTTCTGTGTTTTTGACATCAGAGTATCCGCTCTCAGAATGTAATTACTATTACATCTGTTTATTGTTCACAGTGCTGTATCCTCAGAGGCCTCCAGCAGGTCACAGTCCATCTGCAGTACTTTTCCAACTTGATTCTTTCCAGTGTCAGGTTGCCTAAAGCAACAGATTGCACTTAATTTGGTCTGAAGACTACTTAAATAACCAGACGTGTTATGAAGCAGTGACACCAAAATACTCCTTATGCTGGTGAGTTTTCATTCTATAATCTGGCACTGGTATTTAGGAGATGGAGAAGAGCAGAGAGCAGCTTCTGAAGAACTCAGCAGCCCCAGGTAGGGTGATGCACCTTTCAGGCCCCTGCTGGCTCTCAGCAACCTGCTCCTGTTGTATTCAGCTGCTGAGAAGTTAAAGGCTTCCTTCTGCCTTTGGCACACAGGCACCAGCAGAAGAGACTATTATCTGTCCTTAGCACAGCCAAGGGCAAGAAAGGAACAAAGACTGGATTAAATTCATAGGACAGCAGTAACACATGTTCCCCATAAACAACCATGATTAGGTATTTGCAGCGTAATTATAGGGTTTCAGAATAAGAAAGTGCAAAGCCAATGCCCAAAGGTGAAAAAAAAAAAGAAAAAAGAAAAAAAAATTTCTGTGATGTTCCAGCTGGACAGCAATGCCACCTACCGGCAGATACTCCAGCACCGACCAACCAGGGAACAGGCAGCAGCTTCCTAACCAGGTCTCTCCTGACAAAGGCAGATTCCTCCCTCTCACACCACTGTTCTGTCACCCCCGAGTGGAAGATGGCACCAGTGGCCAGCATGCTGGCATGGGAGCAGCTGCCATCATAAACACCATGCCTCTCAGGCTGGGTAGTAATGATGTTCTTCAAGCTGTTCCAAAGGCCTCTCAAGAGGCTTCCTTAGATCCCCCAGCACCCCCATGTCCTGCTCATCTCTAAGACAGAACTACGTGAGTCATACTCCTGAAGCACAATTTAAGATTGAAATTGAACAGGCAGGGAAAAAGAAATCAGCTGTCAAGAGGCAAATAAATCCCAATTCTGCACTGGACAGTAGTTTTAATGACTAATTGTGTCCAGAGATGGAACTAGGTAGCTGGGTGCTTGCTGATTATTTTAAGATGCAGCTCCTCAACAACTCATCACCCTACAGCTTCAAATAGAAACAAGTGCAAACTGAACGATTCTCGGGCGTGCCCAGGACCTCATTCCTTCAGGAAAACCCGCTAACATAAAATCCAGCCATTCCATGGAGTTCTCAAATGACAGTGGAGGTCCCAACCTTTAGTGTTGAACCAGGACTTTGGAAAATTGTTTCTAACTACACTCAGCAAAGACTCACACAGCAAAGACTGTGAGAAGTGTGTTTAACACGTGCAAGGACATCAGAGCTCCACCAACCATTCAGGGCCCTTGCCCATACCAGGAGAGGTTCAACAGGTGACCCCAGGGCAAGTCACTTCAGCCTCTCTGACCTCTGCTCTTCCCCTGTGTGTAGAGCTCAGTTTCTCCTGCTGCAGAGGATGACTGGGAATGATACATTCCTGCAGCATGAAACCCCAAGTACATCCAAACAGCACAACTTGCCCAAGTTTAACTACACTGAATATTGAACTGTTACCAAAATGGCAGGCCCTGCTGAGATCTGAGGGATGAGACACCTTAGTTCCACGGAGCCAGCTACTTCCAAGTCAAAGTGGCATTCATCAATATTTCCTCAGCTTTTCATCTCTTCTACATTTTTGTGTGGGCAAAAGAGTGAAGTTCAAGCCAACTGTAAAGGAAATGAGTAACAAAGGATTGCACTGCCCACAAGAACTGGCTAGGACAGAATACTTTAAACAGTGCCAAGGAAGATGGGCATGGCAGCAGCTCTGAGAATGTATCCTTCCCCTCTTTCCCATGACAGTGACTTCTGTTTCTGAAAATTCTGCTGCTAAAAAAATTCAGTTGAGTTCTGCATGATTCTCAGAATGGAAAGCAGTGCAGAACACAGAAGGTAAGTGTGGTAGGGAAGACTGTCACACACACACACACACATTCACACAAAATGCAGGTCTCACATCTGAAAGACTTCTATTATTCAGCATTTTAGGAAGAACCTCAACTTGCCCAGCCAGGTAAGCTTCTGCAGGCCCTGCCTCATCACTGACCTCTGCCCCACTCCATGACTTCTGAGGGCAGCAGCCTCCCTCCACCCCAACACCTCACAGCTTTTCCACTGCTCTGTTCCAGCCTTCACCTTCGCCCACGACATGCACTTTTTGGCAGACCTGGCAGCAAGTCTCTCTATCACCCATGTGTGGATCAGGTTAATATCCCACGCTGCTTCACAGTTCCCTCATGCAAATTTCTCAACCTGACTTTCACCACATTCTTACTGCTGTTACTCTCATCTGGTTCAGTCTGTGGTGCAGCTGCCACAACAGTGATCTGAAGCAGTATTAAGAAGCTGTGCTTTAGTGAAAATGTCAGTAATTCGAACTTCCCTGAGGGTGCAAGGCATGGACAATTATACTGGTTGTAAGGGCCTGTGCTCCCTAGGGAGGACTGGAATCTGCTGGCCTTTTCCTGACAGCAGCCTCAAAGATACTCAGTCCCAAGAAGATGCACAGGATCTCAGTGCTTGTGGGGAAAGATGGAGAAGGGAAGGATGCAACAAGACTCAAGCCTGTTTAGAAACCTGAGAATCTACATGGTGATGGGTAGGACAGAAAAGGAGGCTTACAAAAGCAGCAGCTGCTGGGAAGTGTCAGAGAGCACTTGTAACTGACTGGGCAGAAGAGAATAAAGCAGAATCACTGCCACAGAGTTTAAGCACCTCAGCCATCTAGAAGAAATGATAGCTTAGAAGTAAATGCTGGCACAGAAATAATTTAAAGCATCACCAAAGCATACCCAGCATGTCAGAAAAAAAAAGAAAAAAAAAACCCAAACAAAAAACCAACAGAAAATTTCTCTGTCCTGAACACACACCAAAAAAACCCAAAAAAGTTTGTTTTTTCAGAAGAAGTAGTTTGACTCATTTTTGTACCGTAACTACCAAAACCCTAAAACAATAGTCCTCATCATAATACTAAAGCCCCTTTGCCTTTTCCATACTAATGCAGAACAGGGCAGGAGTTTTTATGATCTTGACCAAGGCAACAAAAAGCAAATTATTTAAACTAAGTATGAATCTTCCAACCAAAGTAGTTCTTTTCAACTGAGATCTCTGCATTTCCCCTTCCTATTTTCCTTCCATCTTCCAAATTTCTACTCCCTGCCCTGCACCAAGTTTTCTGAAATTACACTATCTTTACAGAAAATATAATCTAGGAATGGGAAGGATGTTAAGTCTCTTCTGAGAGTGTGTATGGGATTAACCCTGTTATGCAAAGTCCAGAGACAAAAGCTGCTTATCTGGGTAAGATGCTTTGACATCACTAGCTAGAAAATACCAAAGTAGCATAAATAAAAGCATAATCCTCATGAAAAAAAAAGTGGGAGTTTTCTTCTTTGTTTGGTTTTTCCCCCTACTGACATTTCAGAAGAGTGCTTTCAAAAAACCCCTTTCCATCGTCAGATTAGAAGTCAAGGAAACTCCATTTTTCACCTATGTTTTTCCAAGTTTTATGTTCATAAGGATGTAAGGAGTTGCTCTGCTGGATCAGGGCTTCAGTCTCCAAAGAGTTACATCTCTGCAACAACTACAAAATGCTTCACAAAAAAAGAAAACTAGGGAAAGGAGAGGATTCTAGCATCTTCAGAAGGTTTCACACATCAAAACAGTTATAAAATTATCCCTAGAGCAATGATACAAATCTTCAGGTTTACTTCAAACCACTGTAGCAGACACAGACAGTTTTCCATTTGCTCTTTAATGAACTCCCCCCACTCTGACTGCTGTACACTTGATGTTCTTGTCAAAGTCAACTCCCCTTGAGTCCTTCCTTCAGGCATTTCTGAACTGTAGCTCCTGAGGAGCACCTGCTTCAGGAGGGATTCAAGTGGAACTCCCTCAGCAGGGTTATGCACAGAGGGCCTGCTGGGTAACCAGGAGCCAAGGTCTGGCAGGGAGAGTGCAGGCACTGAGCAAATTACCACAGCTGGCACACCCACGAGCTGTGCTGGGCTCCTGCTGCCTGTCCATACCTGTCTCAGCTCACAGCAGACTGTCAACAGACCAATGAAGTCACTGCCACTGCTGCCTCAACACCATTCCACAGCTCTTTCTCCATCAGACTAAGGTATGTCCATGGCATGTGGCTTGCTGCACTTCTAACAGAGATTTGATACATGGCTCACAGGATCAGAAAAGCAGGCCAGAACTCTGCAACTTTTAGTCTAGGAACTGCAACTCCATATGTCAGGGGTAAACTATCTATCATGATTCAGATAAACAAACAAAACCAGAGACCTTTCCTGTTTCTATTTTAGGATAAAAATAATTTGCTACCATTATTGGCTCTAGAGCATTTTGCTGTTAAACTTTCTAATGACGGAGAGCAATAAACTGTCCAGAGAAACAGCGTATCTCAAATTCTGAAAGAAAGTAATGTATTAGTGAATGAACTTTCAAAAAAAAAATTGTTTACGTAAAAGGATGTTCTATTTACAAAGGTCAATTTGCTTTTTAGGACAAGCATAACCACTACCAGAAAAAATATACATAAAAGAAACACCTCATCTTTCAAATAGACATTTACAAATACTCTGCTTAGACTACGAGAAAAATTAAGACATCTGAAATCAAGAGTGCATTCTGCATGCAGTTAGGATAAAAATTACATTGCTGGACTTCAGAGTGTCATTTCTTATCATTGTGAACAACATACACTTGGGCTTTTCTGAAACACCACAGCCTGGCTATTACCTTAGGATCTCAAAAGGAGGATATGGATCTCCATTACAAAGTTATTAGCTACTCTTCGTTTTGCCATTAAAAAAGGACATCCCAATTTCTTCTCAGTAGGAGGGTCTGGTCTTGTCCAACTTTGTGTCCTTTTCCCTGAGTTTCCCTTTAGTGTTCTGCTAGGATGATGGCTGGCTTGGTACATCTACCAATCCTTGGTGAGCACTGTTCCCATTACAAGGCAGAGTTCAGAAATTCCAGGAGCTGTGCACGGTTCCGGTCTCTCTGTGGAGCAGACAAGCAGAGGCAGTGGTTGAACAGACCTGTACTCAGGAGCAAGGTCTCAGATCTCTGTTTTCTGTGGGGTTTTCAGATCCCAAAGCAAGTGCCATTGACATAGCCGGGTCTAACCAGCTACCAGTGAGGCATGGGTGCCCAGAGGAAGTGCCAGGCAATGGGTACTGGGGAGACAAGCTGTCACTGTCACTATTCCAGAAGACATTTCCTAAGTGGCTCCCTGCAGAGGCTCCACTGGGTTGTCATCAGGCAGCTCACAGCCTGCCCAGGAGGAAACTCATGAGCACAACAGATGCTCCTCTCTGGTGTCTGGGGCAACTTTCACTGTACTCACAGCAAGTCCTGTGCTTTGGGAAGTATCTTTTTTTTCCTATGCATAAACAGCAGCTTGCAGCATAACAGAAGCCTGAATTTAGGTTTTTTCTTCATGACAGAGATGGCCCAATTCCAGAGGTTTTTATAAAAAAATTTTCAAATCTTTAAATATTGTAAGGAATGGATGTTGTTCAGCAAGATCACAGGCACCAATGACAAAAGGACCAATATGAAATATTTGACATCAAACATTGTAACAAGCAGGTTACTGGAACAGAACTAGCAAGCATTCAGTATAATTTAACACACACTTCGGTGCCACAGAGAGAAGATAATGTGTTTTCAGTCAAATTTAACTCAGAATGCTCAGGGCTGCTTTGGTAGCTGTAGAATGAACCGCTAGGGCTGAACCAGAACCTGCCAAGCTGGATACCTCAAGGAAGTAACACTTCCTGACCAGCACCAGAGCCCTCTGCAGGTCAGCCTAAGGTGTGGAAATTGTTGAAAAGAGTAAAGGTATTACTTAAGTGCTGAGCCCAAACACCCACAGCAATAGCACACGACACTATTCACGGTATTTATTTCCCTGGTATCTCAGCAAAAACATTTGACTGCTTTGAGAAAATGCAGGAGCATGTGGTCCTAATAATACTACTGGGGTTTTTTAAATTCCTCTCTAAATAAAGTCTAGTCTTGCACGTGTTAGAAAAAAACAGTAACTTAGCAATTACCACAACTGATCACAGAGACTGAAAGATGAGTACAATTAACACCAATGTAAGAGAAAGCTACAAACTGCCAAACTGATTAGGGGCTAAAATTCTAAGAACCTGCACAAGCATCCTTTGGTTTATCTGCTCATGACTGAGTATTCAAAGCCCCCCACCCCAACATAAAATCTGCCAAAAGAATGAATTAAAACTTCTCAGAGGGCATCACAGCCACACTAAAAGCTACATTCAGCTTACAACTCCTAACTGCAAGATCCACTCTTCTACAAAAAGTATTATCAGAAAAACATTAAAAGATACAGTGTTCTTTTCTTAGGGACGTTTAGACTATTTAACTCTTACCTCTATATCTTCCTTAGTCTTCTTTATTTTCATCTTAATTTTCTTTCCAGTTATCATGCTGTAGTTTTCATTCTTCTTTTTGTTTTTGAAGAACTAAAACGAGATCACACATTAAAAAGACATAAGCTTTGTTCTGTAATATTAGAAATTTTAAGTAGAATTATAGACAATAATCTTTTATACTTCCTAACTGTCCACAACAACAGAGAGAGGTTTCTACTCGTTGATGACCAAACTGGTGATCTTATTTTTATGACAGGAAGGATTAAGTATGTAGATGAGAAATAAAACAGGGCTTCACACTTGGAAAAGCATACCTTGGAAAGCTGGACAGGTCCTGTTTTCTCTTTCCTTTTCTTCTTTTCTTTCTTTTTCTTCATTTTGTTCTCCTTTTTCCTTTTCTACAATAAGACATATGCTGGTATGCTTACAGGCTAACAAGGACAAAAACCCCCAAACCCACAAGGATCTCTCAAGACCACTCAAGTCAAGACAGCCACTACTGCTTGCCCTTACCACTGCTGGACAGGTAATGCACCAGAGTTAGCAACCTCTGGGACTCTGAGGAACAGAAAGTGTCTGATTCCCCACTCTTTCTCTTTTAAAATTATCCCAATATATAAAATCACTGAAAATGGAATAGAAAAATTTCAACAGCAAGAACCTACCACTTGCTTCTCTCACTGACTGTAAATAATTTCTTTTGTCGAATTCTATGAAGTTATTAAGACTCCCCACTTCTCTTTTCTTCAGAGGCTACTCTAAGCTCCAGCTGGACCAGCCATGATTGGCAAAAGTAACTTTTAAATTATTTCTCTCTTTTTGTATAAAGTTAAGTGCCCATTTATCAGTTCAGCTACCACAAACCAAAAAGCATGACTTAGATTTACAAAGCCACAGACAAAAAAGCATTGTCTTATACGACATTTAAGGTTATTGAAATATAAAGAACTATTTTCTCTTTGTTAACTATTTATTTCTCTTTGTAAATTTTTACCTTTTTGTTGTGTTTTTCCTTTTTCTTCTTCTTTGACTTAGACTTAGGAGAATCTAAAATTAAGAAAAAATAAACAACAAAATCACACTCTGTAAGTTTAGCATTCCGAAAAAGGCATTTGTTTTACAGATGAGACATAGAGAAATGTGAAACATACAAAGAAAATGCCTTAATTCAGCCACATTTATTGACACAGGTTGAACTAACCCTAAGAAAGAGAACACATTAAGTTATTGCCACTTACTGGACTAACATGGAATCTGAAAATACCTGATTTAATGATTCTGCAGATGCGCTGGCTTCATGTGAGTCCTCAAAGTTAAATGCTTGAAAAGTTAAGACCAAAGTAGGACTAAATCAAACCCCAAATCTGGTCTAGACAGACTGGTGAATTAGAAAAAGACGTGTGTTTTGAAAATATAATTAATAGAGGAGATTAAATATACACAGCATATTGTTACCAAGTAACATTTATTTGAATGGCAGTTTCTCTTTTGAAGTAATTTAAATTAACACAAGAACATTGCAAACTATGTGTGAAATGGCACCTTTACACACAATAGGAAAGGGTTGTAAGAGAAACATCCTGATCAAGCAGCAGTAGTATTCTGCACTGTAACTTTGTGGTGATTTTGCCACGTTTAAAAGAAGCTTTAAATGCTCTCAGGAGTGCAATCAAAACGGGAAAACGTCATGTGCAAGTGGAGGTAGCTTACCTCTACTACTACTGGAAGAAGATGACCTTGATGATGAGCGTGATGAGGAGGAAGAAGTGGATGCACTGCTGGAAGATGACGTGGATGAAACAGATGAGGATCTGCTTCTGCTGTGCTTTCGTTTCCTTTTTTCTTTTCCTTAAGACAACACAAGGCAACAGGCCTGCTAGTAACTGCACCCTACAGAAATGACTCTTAGCAGAATTTCAACACAATCAACCCTTGTTTTGAGGGGTTGGTTGTGTCTTCCCCCCACTCTTCCAGTGTGCCATGGTCTACTGCCATCAGCAAGTGACCAAACCAGGTAAGTGACACAGAGGGTGACACACACAAACACCACAGAACAGCAACAGATCACAGAGCCTACCTCGGGCCTTCAGCCCTTCTTCTGAGCTTGCACACAGCGCCCTACTTTTTTCATCCTTCCTGTTATCCATATCTAGTCAGAGGAAAAAGTACATTCACTAACATCATTTCCAAAAGGGAAATGGGAGCGGGGCGTGCAGAAACAGAGGCAACGAGCGAGCGCGCCCGAGGGCAGCGCCATGGAAGGACAGGGTGGGACAGGCTGGAAGGGGCCACAGAGGGTCACCTGCTCCGACCTCCGTGCTGCAGCAGGGTTAACCCGGAGCACACGGCACAGGATCACACTGCCCTCCTACGACACTGCACCACGCCACTGCGGGGGGAGAGCACCTCCACGCTCATCCCCTTGCACCAGGAACCGAAGGCCAGGGCCGCGTCTGGGTGCCGCTAGCGCAGACACCGGTGGGTTTTTATCCCCTACACCTTCGTGTCGGGCTGTCGGTGGCTCACGGATCCGCCCAGGGCCCGCAGCGGCCGGAGGGCCCCGCGGCCCGGCCCGGCCCACCCCGCCCTTCCCCNCCCGCCGCCGCTTCCTGCCCTCCCTCACGGCAGCCGCAGGCACACGGACGGGAACGCGGCCCCCACGGCCGCCTCCGACACCCGGGGCTGTGCCCTGGCCTCTGCCCCCCGGCCCGCTGTAAAATGCCGCGTTCCCAAGCACGCCGTGGTCATGGGATTCGGGAACAGTTCCTGTTCCTGCTCTGAACTGAAACAAATCCAAGCCCTGCTGGGCCCAGACCTGCCCCAGGCAGAAATTACCAGCGCAGTGCATCCTCGGGGGTATTAATCAGATCTAGTTTAGGATTTACTGAACTTGCGTGTGCGGCTGCTTTACGATATTCAAGTGCAAATCAAAATGTCCATGAAGTACATTGATTCTTAATCTAAAACGGCTTTTTTTTTTTTTTTTTTAATTACTGTAAACAAATACCAGTACTCCACATCCTTAAAAGTTTGCTTCAATCCAGGCAACAGAAACATAGAGGCCACACTCCCTCCAGAAGGATGATAAAGTTATTTATTCTTACATTAGTTTATGTACGCAGTAAAGACATTCGGCTAGAAAAACGCCTCTTGTAGTAAGAGATATTCAAACAACTACTAACTAATCAATAAATACATTAGAATCATACGGTATGCTGATGTAGAAATACCCTACGCTCTTGGTTACTTACCCAGTACAATATTATTGAAAAGTTTTTTGGTATTCTTCATGCAACATCAAAATTCTTCCTGACAATTCATGCTATACAACATTTTTTTTCTTTATTAGGAATGGAATGACATTTAAAACCGTGTTTACAAGTAGTACAAAAACACTGAAAATTTTAACATAAATCTTTCAATTGCTGTACTAAAAAGAACCAATTTAAAGAAGGTTGTCTTAAAAAAAATTAATTTTCTCAACTAATTCTTTATAAAACAGGCAGTATTTCAAAAGGGATGTTTCCATCACCCAGGATGAATTTGTGCTTCAAAATTTTAAAAGGAATATTCATGGCAAAAACCTAAACCCAACCAGTAGGTAGAGGAGAGATTGCAGTACGAACTGCCTAAAACCAAACATGCTTTCAAAATCTGTCTAGACTAAACACTTACCCACATCACTATGCCATCACCTATTCTAACAATTAGAAATGGAGTTTTAATAATACTTAACTCTTTTCATGCTCAAACTTCTTCACAAACATTTAAATAGGCCTAACGCCTCTGCAAATATTATTATCCCCATTTTACAGTTGGGGTGGTGGAGGCGGAGAGGGCTGGGAATTTGCCAGAATACAGACCACACACATCCCTTTCATCCTGCGTCCCTTGCTTGTCCAAGTTCTTTGGCACTTTCTGTACTTTACACTCAATGTACTGGAGAGTCCCAGGACACACAGGTGGGACTTTCCCATCAGTTATTAGTGGTTATAATGCAAGTTGTGTCACTTTGAAAGTTACATGACAAATATTAAAGTAATAATCAACATGAAATCCAGGCTCAGGGTTGATGTCACAGAATGCCACACCACTGTCATAACAAGCCCGCTCTTTCTGTAATCAAGTGTTATGCCTAATTCATTCTGTTTTACAGCTGAAGTGACTCTTGAGGTCAATGGTGGTGGTACACAAGAATAAAATTTGTTCCTCACAGTCTGTCCCCGGGAACATGGAAAGCCCCTATGGTGGCTCATTACGTCTTGACACTGTAGAACAAAAAAGACTTCTAGATCAAAACAAAGATTTCCCATGTGCAAACCCACCATGAGGTACAGATTACTAAGGTCTCTTCCCCTCTACCCTGAGTTAGAAAATACATGTGTCTGAATTATGTCCTGAAAACCATGTGGGAAAGTAAATGTCTAGCAATAAGACTGCAGATAGAAAATAAAGTATTTTGCCTTCATCTTAGCATCAATCCTTGAATTATTTAGCTTGATATCAACATCCTGCACAGGAAGCGCATTTTTCATTTTGCCACGTTTGCCCTCTTGAATCTTCTATCTTACACCTTTTGGTCCGTGCCCTGTTTTGACTTTTATCCTGCCTAGTTTACTCTTACTCTAAACCCAGCTTAGTTTCTTGCTGTCTCTTGATAAGCTTTGGAGCGACAGATAATGCCATGGTGTTTCACTACCTGACCTGCAAGAGATGAGAGACGCAAAATTCTGCCACTTGTAATAGCAAAATGACTGAGTGTGCAAAATTACATCCCTCTTACAGGCACCCAAAGGGCTTTAAAAAGGCACATGTATTCTGTGTCACTTGTTCCTCAGTGCCTGATCTTGGTGGTTTTAGTGCATCTCCAGTAAACCCTGTACAATGCACACACTCCCTTGCAGTATGGAAGGAACTTGGAATAAAATCTAAGATCTTCACACAACACAATCACCAGCTGTGTCATTCTTTAACAAGCACCAGAGCTGCATTGATTGTGAAAATTGGGTTCTCATAGCAACCTCACTCCCTAATTCATTTGCCCCCTTCTCCCACAAACTTCTAGGAGAGAGGAAAAGTGCATGTTACGTGAGCTATTCCCCAAGCTCTTCCTCCCTTTTGTGGAGCTGGTAAGCCAAAAAACATCTCTTTTGCCCAGATGTGGAAGCAGAAGTACAGGAATTTTGCCCCTCTTCCAGCAGTGCAGCCAGGAGCTGGCAGGCTGGCCAAGTGCCCTGCCTCTGGCCATTTCCTGAGAGGTGAGAAGCACCTGCAGCTTTTGGCTTCAGATGGGGACTGTGGATGTTTGCCACCAATGGAAACCAGTCCCAAGGCACTAGGCAGGAATGGAAAGGACACAAGAAAGCTGTTGTGACCTGGGGGTACTCTTACAGCTGAAAAAAACAGGCTAAAAAAGTAAGAGGCATTGGCTCCTTCCTCTGGGCTGTATGGAAAAACATAATTAAAACAAATAAAAAAGATGCAAGATACTTGGCAATTGTTTTCCTTGCCTAACTGAAGCCATTCTCCCTGCTTCAAACATCAAGGAGATGGAGGGATCAAGACATTGGTTGATTCCAATTTGCTAATGCTGAAATGTTTCCATTGCAGACAGACAAAATGCACTTGCATGTTTGGGCATGGCTTCACTTCTGTGTGAGGGAGAGGAGCCCACAGGCCTGCTTGGGCTCCAGGGAGTTTACTGGAGGAGTTTCATCTCCAAATGCCAGTCTGGTGATGGGAGCCAAGCATTCCCCCCAGCCTGGACTGAGCCAATCTGGATCGAATGCATGTCTGCATCAAACTGGACTTCTAGCTGCCTTAAAAATGCAGTCTTGAAAAAAAGGTTAGAAAAGGAAAGGCTGATGCTTTGGCAGTCAGTTGTCTGTCCTGTAGTCCAAAGCCACGAAACATTCTCAGTAGCTTGACTGGTGGCAATTCACTATTGCATGGCTGGTGTTGACCACAAAAGCAGCTCCTCATGGTTACAGCAGTCACATTGGTCGGGCACGCTTTTCACAACTCCTCCAGATCCGTTAGATCCACGACCACTTTCAAAAAGAGAGTGTCATCTCTGATGTAGGTGTTCTTTGTGTTCTCCAGGACAGCGTGCGGCACGAAGCGCGGACAGCCAGAGGCGATATTCATCTCTCCATCCGGCCTTTTGAAACTGCTGCTGTTGGGGTCAGCTCTAAAGACTTCCACGATGTGATTTTTTTTCCCACTTTGGTCCAAAAGCATAAGTGTAACTTTCTGCTTGAAAGGCCACAGCAGCAGTGAGTCAAACTCGCCCCTCATGACCACGAAGTAGAGGGAGATGTGCGTTCCCTTTCCCGAGCCGTCCCCGTTCAGGTAGGCTCTTGCACAGAGCCTGTACCCACAGCGGCTGGTGTAGAAGGGCTGGCTGGCTATGGACAGCACACGGCCTTCTACTGCCTCTTTCTTCTTCATCTTGTAGTCCGTGATTTTCCAGATTAATTTCCCGTTGTAGCACGTGCCCTCCAAAAGCTTAAATCGTTCTTCGTTTTTATTGAGCTGTGCTTTGTGAATGTTGATCTGGAGATCATGTTTGCTGGACTGATCTTCCAAAACAACTGAGAGAAGGGGGTGGGGGAAAAAGAAATAGAAAAAAAAAAGAGACAGACATTTGGTAAAATAAAACTGTCAGAACCCTGGATAAAATGAGCACCCAGACTCAAGCTGGCAAAACTGATCTACCCAAGCCTGAATACAGGCTATGAACGACAGCTGTTAACTTCTTAAAATTGTAATTGCAGCTGGTAGTTGAATAAGAAAGGCTGGCAACAATAAATCATGAATGCCTGAATAGCACCACTGCTTCCATCACAGTGCATGAGTGAGACCAGTGCCAGCTCTGTGGCCCTGCAGTGCCACAGGACTTCAGGAGACACTGTGCAGTAGGGAAAGGAAGGAGAACACTGCATACACCATCACAGTTTGGTCTCAGAATGCAAGAAGAAAGCCCTTCTAGTGAACAGCTCCAACTGGCTGAGTGTAGCACCAGAGCCTCTACTTAGCCACCAGTAAATGAGCAAAACCCCCCTATCTGTGCAGGAAAGTGCCAACATACCCAAGCGCTGGTCGTATGTCTCCATCAGGGCAATCTTCTGTTTCATGTTTTCAATTGTGTCAAACAGGGGCTGCAGGTCTAATTTACTTTGCTGCTGGTTTCCCATCTGTATTAGCTGTTTCACTTGTGATTCCAGGCGTGCAGACTTATCCAGGTGACTGGCCAGAGCCTTCCCAGTTCATGCCATTGGAAGAGAGTAGGAAGTAGAGAAAAGAGATATCCATAAAACCAGCTGTTTGCTTTGAATTAAGATAATGAAGTCTTTAGCATGTCAACAGTATCAACAATATGATGCATTCAAAGTGCTCTGCTGTCTTAGGAATTTATCCCAGTGCTTCTCCATAGTTAATTCAGCACATTTGCAGACTGAGAAGCCATCCCCCATTCAGACCAATTCACACTGCATCACTTCATTCAAGTCATTATTCAAATTTACACCTGCACATTTGCCATGGGCATCTGACCATGAGGATTTGCACAGTGCTTTTTGCTCAGATCACATATCCAAACTTGTAAAAAGTGAGAAGGTCTTGGGGAGATTTGCTATTGCTGTGCTATTAATGACAACTATTACTGCAGAAACATATTGCAGGATGCAAGAAAGCAATTGGTAAAAAAGGTAAAATCTGTGTCTCACCTGAGTGCTTACCATCAAGTTGCTATTGTTACCAAACAGTTGTGTATACTGTCTGAATTCTTTCTCACACTTCTTAATGGCATCTGCTAACTGCTGGATTTTAATCTCTTTACATTCCAGGCTCTTATACAGGTCAGATATCTACAGATGGAAAAAATAAGAGTATAAATGCTAAGGAAAACTAAAACATACAATGAAGAAATTATAACATGTATGACTATATGAGACAGTGGAAAAGTTTACAGTGCAAATCCTCGAAGTGAGCTAAATAGAGTAGTCCTTAATTCACAATTTCTGGATAAGCACTGGCAAGAACTGAATAGATTTGTGTAGCTACAGGTGCAGAGAGGCTCCTGTCTCTCATTCCCGTCATGATGATCCATTTGGCTCTATAGTGGGATAATATAAACTTACATGCACATGTGGATGTGTGTTTCTGTGTGTATGTATATGAATTTTTTTCCTCTACTGAGGTCTAACCAGCTGAAGAGATGACTCAGTGAGAGATACACACTTCAAAACCAAGTTTTAGCCGTTTGGGACTCTTATTTCTTGCATAAACAAGAGTAAGTCCACCATCAGCTTGGATCCATTTAGTTAACAGTTCTCGGAGCCAAAGAAGTGATCATGACCAGAAAGGTGCTGTCAGCTGGCTCTGCTGTCTGTGCTGCCTCAACACAGAGCAGGTGACCTGGGCACATAAAGGCTGCTTTTTGGGGCAACCTGGCCAGTCAATGAAACTTTAAAATACTTTCTCTGTAAAGCTCATATCCTGTGTAAAGCAGAAACTGAAAGCAAATGAGGTGAGTGATGGCAGGGAGCCTCCCACTGTGCCTGGTGGAGAATATATGTGCCTGAGCACATAGAGGTTTCCCTGTAATTGACTGACTTCACTAGAAGAGCTTATTCTGTCTTCTGAGGTGAGAAAAGACCATAAAAACCATCTTTTAAAATGCAGCTGAGCTAAATCCGGCAAAAAATGTAGGATCTCATATCATCCCCTAACCAGTCAAGAACTGCTGAAGAATGCTCATTAAATATGACTTACCTGATCCTCCAGCCGGGAGTTCTTGTCTAAAATCTGCAGCATGTGTTCCCTCAGGGCACTGTTTTCATGTTCAGCAAGTTTCCCTCTTTTAACCTTAGTAAGGCAGAGGGGGGAAGTGAAAGAATAAAATAGTAAGATAAGCAGATTTTTGAAACTGTTGGTAAAAATGTTATTGATGCAAACATTCAAAATGTCTCCTTTATGCCTTCAAAGTGAGGGAAGGGCAGTCCTGATTCTCTAGTATGGCATCTTAGCCAATAGCAGAAATGGTTGTGAAAGGACATAAATTGGCTATTTTAATTATTCTGACTGGTTTGGGAGACAAAGTCCAGTCCTTGTATAGACAAAGATCTGCAAAACAGTACCTTTACATGACAGCCATACTGCTTATACGGACAGTCCACTTCTGCCTCAGGGCACACAGCGTGGTGCTTTTCAATCTGCATGTATTAACAAAGAAGTCTGTGATTAAATAAATACTTGGTAATTTGAAGCACTAATAAAATCTAAATGCCTGCATGGAGGCTGAATAAAGGCCAGTGTCATGACACCACCAATCGCTTTAACAGGAAAACGAGTGTTCAGAATCGATAAGCAAGCCAGGTATTTTTCCATACTGCAAAACACCAATGGCTTGCAGTGACAGAATAATCCACTTAGAAGATGGGAGATATATCCCTTTTAGGATCAAACAAAGGAAACACTTAGAGCAGTGAAATTTTATTGGCACAGGCCAATGTGGACTGCAACATAGCTTTCAGATTTCATAACCGTGTGTGATCTGCTGAATTACTGTATCTGAAAAAAAATAAAAATACCTCTTTTTTCAGAATTATTTGTGAACAGTTTTCGAGACAAGGCACAGGATAATCAGGACAGTCATTTTTCTCATGATTCTGAAGAAAAAGAAACAGAACAAGGCAACGGTTTTAATTTTTGCAAAGTAGTATATACAGAGGAAGCTATGCAAAAAGTAATCCCAAACATACAAATGCAAGCCACATATCACCTTGTTCATAAGACAGCATCAATAATTGGTATTATTTAAAGCACATTTACTATACTTTCTCCTTCAGCTACTCAGCCAAATTTTGTTTCAGGAGTTAAGTGCCATTGAAATGCTGGAAACTTTTCACTCAGCAATATCAAAGGGAAACAGGTGCTAAGGACTCCTGGGAATGCTTCATAATCTTACCTTTATGTTAATTAACACCACATATGTATTACAGTACTGGCACATCTCTTCTCGGAATTTGCAGTGCTGGCTCAAGTGTTGTTTCAAGTCTTTGCGAAGAATTTGATCCTGGCATCCATCGTTAGTGCATTGCATGCTTTCAAACAAACACTGCTGCAGGTGCTCCTGCAACAACACCAGCAGATTAAATGCCAAATGGCCCGTGTGACCTGGCACGTTTCCTGGAATCAACAACCACCTAAGCATTCAGAGTATGAATGGACACTGTGATTTACTAAGGCTACATAAAGCAAATGATTCTTATTTGAAAAAAAACAAAAACCCTAAGGCAAATTTGGAACAAGCTAACAGTGTAATATTTGCTATTATAGTGTATAGCTGTCATAATCTTTGTACTTAAACCACATTGCTACAATAACTCTGAAGACAGTCATGGGAATTTGGCTGATCATAAATACACAGAGCTGTCACGAAAATCAAAGGCTTCAAAATTTGATCAAGCAAACCAACCTGATATCGCCCCAGAATTACTTTTGAATTGCAGTCAGGAAAGTTTTTGCAGAAAACGTGCAAGTTGAGAACTTCTCTTTTACAGCAGTTGTCTTTGAATACCTGTAAAGGGAGCAAACTAGCCTTAATATGCAGTCACATGGGATGTTATAAATAATATAAAAGAACAAACACTACTACAGATTTTCTAGGTGTTCAAGTGTAGACTCCATAATTTTGAGTATGGCTCTTGATAATTCATGTTGAAGATTTGTGTTAAAACTATAAATTAAACCAATTATGAGGTTTCTAGTAAGCATTTTTTCCCCCATGCAGTTATTCCACAACCAGCAGGACCAGTAGCACAGGAGCTACACAACCACTGCCAGAACCTGCCTGTATCTAGAGGAAAGCAGCTGGAGCTAACAGGCCCCAAAGGCCAAACCTGTGCATGCTCCACTATGTTCAAGCAGAGCCTTTGGGATGGAGGTGATGCTGAGATGTCCTTTCTGTCACCTCTGAGAAACAGAACTGTTCTCAGCTGTGTATGCAGAAACAAATGAAGCCCCCAGAGCAAACTCTCAGTCTTATTTAGAGATATTCCCGCACTGTTGTCATCAAAATTTGCAAGAAGTAGAAGATGGCAAATGAAAAACAAAAATCCCGTGGACAGTCTGATTACAATTTCCTATCAGGAGCAGGAGAGAGAGGAAGGAGACATTTCATTTCTCTGGAAAATTTCTGGCAGGGCCAACTATATAGTATACTTTCAAGCCTTGGAATATAAATAAGGACAAATGTATTCACTATAAAACAAAACAACCAAAACCAACAATAGCTGGCAAAATAAAAAGGATGAACTTCTGTTTTCCTCTAAAAGTTACCCAAAAGTAAATTAAGTCTTCAGGGTTAATGAGATCTAATGGAGATAGTCAAGACAGCAAATTATAGCCAAGTGAAAATGAAGACAATCAGATAAACAAGATATCCCAGCAAGACAGGGCATTAAAAAAAACAAGTCAATAAAATCTCCATAGAAAACCAGACATCTGGTGACTTGGGAGGATTTAAAGCTTTGTGTAATTCTTCAACACTTTACTGGAAATACAGAAGACTAAAATGAAATAAATTTAGAACATCAGGTATAAAATGAAGCTTTAGCTAGATAGCCATAATTCGTTTCTGGGAGAGCATCACTGAGTACACTGCTTCCTTTAGCATCATGTCAGAGACAAAAAAACTGCTCTGCCTTGAGGACTAAAAGCCACCTTGTTCTCAGCTGTCTTGCCTTTCCCACGTAAATGCTGACTGCTGAAATAAAGCTATAGCCACTTACCTCATGCATTTTTATTGTTTCTTTGTCTACAGGACAGGTGGGTTCTGCATTTAACTCTCTAGATCAAAAGAAGAGTCGTGTTAACCCACAGGAAATTCAATTTATTTTCTGAATTTGGGCTATGCTATAATCTGACTCTGACAGAAGTCTGCAGTAGATACCATAAAAACAACAACAACAAAAAGTCCTTTAAAAACACTTTCATCTGGCAACTACACAGCCAAATTCTGCCCACAGGTCAAAGAGGGCATAAAGCAGCAACCGTGACTATGTAAGAGAAAGCAGAGTTTGCCCTAAGAGTGTCCAATGGTAAAAACCACAATATGTTTTTTAATTAAGAGGACTTCATCACTCTCTGACCATCTGCAGCTCACAAATGTCATATCTCAAAAAAATCTCATTGTGTGCTTTAAACCCAGCTTTTGTCTACAAGAAGCAGTGCCCTCCTTGCTACACCAGTAAAAGATCTAATGGCTCCTATCTTAAAAGGCTTCCAGAATTGCTGTAACAGGGCACAGGAAAATATTCACTGAGGCAGTGCAAAAGGGGGGCAATCCAGAGACAAAGCAGCACACGTGAAGCATCTAAAATTCACAAAAGGTAATCAGTGACATCCATCCACCTAAAGAGGTTCCTTTGCAGCCCTTCCAGGCAAAATCCTGCCCTCAGGTACACCAAACAGTCCATAATGCATTCCCAGACAGGTCTGGGGGGTAAACTCATTTGTACCAAGCAGAGGGATGCCAGCAGCCTTGTGATCTGACTGCAGTATCAGGTAATATTAACATCAGTTTCATAATTCTGCTGAATTCAAAGTAATTATACAGAAGCAAAGGAACACAGCCTAATCTAACCACCAGCACCAACACTGTGAGACATCAATGCAGCAAATTCCTCTGAAGAGCACAACGGCAGACAGACAGACCACAGCAGCATCTCACACAGCAGTATCAGCTTACATCAACAATTTCTTTACACTGACTTCCCTGCGGTTCACCAGCGCTGGGTAAGGTCTTTAGAGACACCTTTAAAACACTAAGCACGCAGTCACTGGGCTCGACAGAGCCCTTCCATTGACTCCTCCAGCCTCTTACCGGGTCGGTAACATTTTTATGGCACTCCCTGCTTATTCATAGCAGACGTGGGCTGGTTTTTTCAGGAAAGGGAACAAGGGGAGCGTGCAGACACGGGAGGAGTCTGCTCTCACCTCAGAGCAAGAATGCACTGCTGGCAGAAGCGGTGCCCGCATCCCGTCTGGTGGGGGTTGCGCAGGACCAGGTGGCAGTGGGCGCACTTGTACCGCTCCTCCAGCCTTTCCACAAACCTGTAGCCAGCGTCGGGCTCGAAGTCCAGAGAGCTGGTGCTGGCCGAGTTCTGGCGCGTGAAGATGCCCGAGAGAGCGGCGGGTTCGTCACAGGCCATGGGAGCTGCACTGGGAAGCGAAGGGGACACAGGGAGAAGCTCTTCAAATACTCCCTGGCAGCCGCTCTGCCTCGGCTACTGCTTTGCGGCAGGCTGCTGCTGGCAGGAGGGCTCTCATCTGCAGGGGGGAGACAGGTTTCAGAGGTGCCAGCTGTGGGCAAAACACTCACAGAGCCACAAAATGATTACACTACAAGCATCAAAGCACACTTTGGAAAAGAGCTTCACAATCTGAAAATTACTCCACAGAATCGAGATTTTTATGGTTGGGTTGATTTTTGATTATTTTTTATCTTCTTGCAGCAGTTCTTGGTATCAAAAAACTACAAGAGTCTCAGATACAGCTGGGAAAACAGAGGCCAAATCTTGGCCTTAATGGTCCACCAAGAAAGTCTCCACTTAAAGTAGAGCCCACCCACATGAATTTACAAGTTCATTGCACTGGTTCAAGCAGGAGATGGTTTTGTGGTTCACAGCAAGAAGCATACAAGAAAAAAGGCAGCAGGGGGATTTTACCTTCAGTTTAGGTGTTACAGGAGCTGAAGCTTCTTAGCTTGACATCTTTCTTTTTCCTGTTGATCATTCATTTATAGCAGTAAACTCTTATTTAATTAATTATGTGCAAGTTTTTGGCTGTATTAATTCTGTCTGAAAGAAGTGGTGGAAAAACAAGAAAGAAAAGCAAGGTCACAATCAGAAGTGTGACATAAGTTTTTCTGTCAACCTACCATAGCTCATACATAGCACAGGAATGCAACGTTAATGTTCCAATAGGAAAAACCACCAACAGTTGTTCCAAGCCTTAAGTCACAAACCTTGAGATTTGCCACCAGTCCTTCAACCTCGCAGTTGGTTTTTTTGCAAATAGCTCAGGACCTAGAGCCACTCTGGCTGGCATTTCTTGCAGCTTTGCACTCAGAAGACGTTTTCCTTACAGGACTGTACAAAAGCACAACGGACCTGCTCCCAGATCATTCCATGAGGAAAGTGCTCAGTTTTATGGCTGTGCTGTGGGATGCTATTTGTCCTCTGTGTGCACCACCCGCCCTGTCAGTCACTCAAGTCCACTCTTACTGGCAGCAGCACCTCTCTGAGAGCCCTCACTCATCTCCTGTAAGGTCACTGAGGGCATTTGCTGCTTTTGAAGGGAAGCAGGGCCAGCACATCACCATTAACAACCTCGATTCTGGCATGAAACAGTGTGCCCAGTACTGACACTCCACCCTCCCTCCCTGCTGCAGTGGCCTCCTGGCCCACAAAAGCAGCAATTAGAGAGCTGCCACAGAGCACCTCAGGCTTCAGAGAACAACACCCATTTTCCTTTCTACTTTAACAATCCATACTGGGTGAGGAAATGCAGCGGACAGATAATGTGCCTGATTCAAAAACACACCAAAGCACTTAACCAATTACAATTTATTCCACAGCCAACATTTAAGTGCTCATCATTTAAGTAACTCAGTGCCCTTGTTAGTGGTTGCACACAGGAATCACCTCCCCAGCATGTGAGAGTCTCCCTGCCTTTCAGCAGGCTGAATGTCTGACATACTCCAGCACACCTGATCATCTAACATTGGTAGCCCTCAGGAATATTAGTCGTAATCATATTCCAGCCATAAAGACTCATTATTCCAACAGGAGTTTGCAAATTACCCTGTTTGGTCCCTCCAAATGAACAGCCTTCTGATTCAAACCAGACATGATTGTTCATTTGTTCCTTTTATTTTTAAACAGCTGATCTTTCTTTCTCTGAAAATGGGGTTCCCGGTTCCCTGACACCTAATAAGGAGCAATTCTATTTTCCTCACGTCAACCAGAGATGCCAGAATGCAGCCTGAGGGATTATCCGTCTCATGTCTGGGCTGCCTCGGTAGCAGATGCCAGCAGCAGAGTGTGCCCGCTGCTTCTAAGGCAGATAGAGAGCTGTCACCATTAATTTCCAGAGCATGGACCACCTGGAGGATGAACTGCCTAAGAACTCACTCTGCTGTGGGTCGGTGACAGCCCTGAAACAAGTTTCCTTCCTCTCTCTTATTACTGCTCTCTCTCCTGCTTACTTGGCATCCAATTTCCCTGGTTCTATTATGCTCCAACATTTACAGCATCTGATGGTATGGTTTAACAAGCTAACACCACACCGTGTAAAAACACACTAAATAAAACCAACAACAACAAAAAATATTCTATTTCAGCCACTTTGCCTTTATGGATTCTTCCTTAACTCCAGAAACTCCCAGCTGGGCTGAGATGATTTAAGCAAAAATGTTATGGGACACATTAAAAAGAAACACAGTCAGCAGCCCAAAATCCCATCCAGAAACTCCTCCAAGCTCTCACTGCTCATTAAATCAACCAACTCACTCCCATTTCTTTCTGCGAGGAGCACTCTGCTGTGGTACAACACCTCTTGCTGAAATGACAGCCTGTAGCTCCTTAAACACCTTCATAAGGCACCCAACCCAGATCCCACTCCTAAAAATGGAGACTCTTGGCATCTCCATGAAAGCACCTCCTCCACCTCAGCCTCGCCCAGGACAGTATTGCACAGCTGAGGGCACCTCAGGGCACAGCAAAAACCTCTGGGTGTCCAGAAGATCAGGGAGTTCAGCACTGCTGCCAGCCCTGCAGGAGCTTTGCTGCAGGGTTTGCAGCTGTTCTGCTGGAAGAAATGGGCTGCCCCAGGAGGGGGCCTGGGGATGGCAATGCTTTGCCCGAGCTGGAGAGGTGCCCGTGTGAATCAGCTGGGGAGACTCAGAGGAGCTGAGAAACAGCAGCCCTGTGCCAGCCCTGCTGCCAGCCAGCACTGGGTGGGATGTGATCCAAACCAGCCCAGGCAGCGTGTAATTGCCATGCCAGCACTCACCAGTGTCTCAGGGCGGGTTGCAGCAGCTTTGCTCCCACTTCTGCCTTCCAGCGCACGGGCTCTCTGAACTGAAACCAAAGGGAAACCGTCAGGGGAAAAAGTGCTTTTTTGTGACAGTGAGAGCACCCCAGGGTTATCTGAATCAATTTCCTGCTTACGCTGATGCCTGCCCAGCGTAGGTAGGGGCTGAGGTAGCTTTCACTTCTGTCTGCTCACAGCTTCCAGCCAGGGGAAGGTGTCCTGCCTTTGTGTATGCTGCAATTTGTCAGCACACGTGCAAACTGTAGTGCTGGTTTAAAATAGCAGAGAGCAGCAGACTCGTGCTGCATAATGATGCTCTTGTGGCAGACACAGGGCATGCTATAAAGGCATTTTCACTGCAACTCCACTGCAACAGCACACACACACAAACCCCCGATCTATGGAGACTGAAAATTTACACATTAAAAAAAAAAAAAAAGGATTTCCCTATACTGAAATAAATAGAATTAATTCTGCCCACACATTAAAAAAGTGGTATGAATCACTAGAGGCTAAGCCCAAGTCCTGTAAAGAGCTACCAATGGGTGGGAGCTCAAAGGCAGTGCAGTACAAAGAGCTCCTAGCTGTACCTTCCCACTGCTTCAGCATCCCAGGCCTGCCTGCACCACTAGCTGCACAAGCAAAATGCTTCTGGAACAACTCCTTCTATGAAGATGCTTTAACCTCACTGGAAATAATGCAAGTGGGAGAATTTTCATAAGAAAAATAAACTTTATAAATTGTGAGCTATCCTGTTTTAACTACCACCAAATCAAACTGAACCCAAACATTTTCCACTTAAATGCTCCACACTTAGAATTGGGTATTGTTCAGAAACTGAGCAGAACATAATAATAAGGAGAAAAAACCAGCATGGGCATGCCTTAGAATGCAAAATTGCATCAACATTTTAAAGCCATGTTCAAACAGCTTCCCTCCAGCACTTCTGCAGCCTATCTACAGCACCAGCAGTCAGAATGACAGAGGCTGTGTGCAACCTTGATATCACATTGAACTGCTGTGGACAGATTAACTTCTAGCCACAAAAACATACTTTCTGCACACAGGAAAAACCATTCCTTATGATGTGGTTGCTTTTTTTAAATAGAACACATTTTCCCTGTTTTCTCTCATATGAAGCCAAGCCCTCCTGAAAGGTTAGCACACTACTCCATGAGCTGTGAGTGCACCACTGCAGCCAAAACCTCCAGGACAGCAGAGCCAGGCACAGGCACTGGATGCTGCCATGTCTCAGACTGAGAAGGGAAAATATCCAGGTTGTTACCATAGATTTCATCATCACACATGGACAAGAAGACAGGATCCTTGGTCCTGCTGCCCAGCAAATGGGGCTGAGAGCCCAGCTTCTGCCAGGTTCACTGCATGAGGGGAAGGTGATGCTCTGCCACCCTCCAGGACTGGGGTATTCCCAGTCAAAAGAACCTTGATTGCTTCCTCACTTACCAGCTTCCATGTCATACATACAACAGGGCACAGAGAAAAGGTTATGCACCTACCTTTCTGTAGCTCTAGTTCAGCTCTGTTGCTCTGCCCTAGGGCACCTGGTAAGGACAAGTTTTAGAAGATGCCCTGTCCCTCCCTCTAAAATTATCTACCTTTTATGGTAGATCAGAACTGTCTTAGTCACAGTGGGAAAAGTTTTGTCAAATATAGACGTCTAAGATCAAGTCACTTCATTGGGAGCTAACAGCCAGAAACAGGATGGGAGGGAACACGTCGTGCATTTAAACAGCCCTCTCCAAGCCACCTTATAAACTTATAAACAAATTAGCTGTCTCCAGTACTTTTGAATTAAAATAACAAAGCTGTAAGATTTACTACTCAAAGAGCCTCCAAAAAACCCACTATTTTGGAGACTATATATGCCCCAACTCTTGACACACAGAGTGGAAGAGGTAACAGATTGCTAACGAATGACTAAAAGTATCTATATGGTTTGAGATACATATTTAAGATACATCAAGTTATGTGGAGTCGTGTGAAAACAGGAGATGATGACATCTGACATCACTGGGGGATCCTCCTCGTCCCTTCCAACCCAGGAAGAATTAGAACATTTTGACTGCTGACAACAAAAGACAATTGCAGAGTCCCCGTGTGGGAGAAGGATCCTGGCTGCATCCTGTGTGTCCCTCCAGCACAGAGGCTGAGGAGGGAAAGGATCCCCTGTTTCACCAACACAGACCCACTGCTGACACTTGGGGCTCACTCCCACTGCACCTGGCAGCAACTGAACCTCAGGAGCTGCTCTGCTCTTGTCCTAATCACTTAAAAGCTGCAGGGCAGTGACCAGCTGGTACCCGGGAGAGAGTATTTCTAACAGCAACAATTTCCTACTGGATATGTGCCCGAGCCCCTAAGCCCCCGCCCCCACCAGGGGATGTTACTGCAGAGGACAGCAGAACAAACAATTTCTTTTTTATACAGACACAACTGTACTACTGAAGTTCCCACTGTAATATTACCTCATCCTCAAGGCACAGTAAAACCTTACTAAGCAAGCATCAGTTTGCTCATCTCCATGGGCAAATTTTCACTAAACAGGGTAAGACTTTCCTTTGCATAGAGGTACAGTCAAGCATTACAATAAATTCCCATAAGACTAGACTTCATCAGGGTTTTAAGACACAGGTTACAACATAGCATTTAAAAAAAAATTTTAAAATACACTCTTACAACTAATGAAGTGTGTCTGGTGCTGAAGCAACTTTGATTTTACAGCCTGTTTACTTATTTGCTACATCTACTGTTTTCCCTGGAGGTTCTAAAAATAATTACCTAATTTTGCATTATCAAGAAATCTATTTCTAATTAACACAATATTGTTATGCCTTAAAATAATGTCATTCACAGCTGGAAAATAACCTTATTGCCATCACTTCTGTGGCAATCCCTGAATGTTTTATCACCTTCCCAAGCACCAAAAGAAATCTCAGTAAGAAGGCTCTGCCTCTCACCCCTGTGACACCACTTTGCTGGTTCAGGGGGTGAACTCTTTTCCTGAGATGTTTTTGGATCTGCAGCCTTTCCCCTACCCCTGTGTGCCAACCCCCTGAACAGCCCTTCAGGAATGAGAAATAATTCTGGCAAAGTTAAGCTCCTGCTAGGATTAACAAGGCACGTTTCGGTAAAGCCATACCTGGAAACTGTAGCTGGTCCTCAACGGGGAGAAAATGAGAGAGAGCCAGAGAGCACCAGCGTGAGCTTTGTGGTTAACACAGCAGTATGAGCATTTTAAAACAGCAAGGGAGTGGAAAACCCCCAGAGGAGCTTTGAAAAGATCATGTATAAAAATGTTTTAGAAGTGTTAGGATGAAAGGCAAGCCACTGAAAAGTATTTTGCCTTACTGCAACGATGTAGGGACTGCAGATTTTACCATCTGGAGCAACACAGGGCTACCAAGGACGTTTCTCACAGTTGGAATCCAAGATACAGAGTAGATTTCACCTTCCACAAAACTGGTGAGTGATGTGATCAAAGAAAAAGCACAAGGGCAGCAGGAAACACACAAGGACATAAGGAAAACCCAGGTCCAATCCTGTGCCCCCACTCCACAGTAGCCTGCGCAAAGCCGGGTGAACCCCCCCATTGCAGGAAGCGAAGTGGTTGCCCATGGAGGAAGCAGCACTGGCTCGGGCACATCAGCTCATGCCACAGGCTGCACAGGCATGTCACATTCAAACAGAACTCTCAAACTGAAATAAAATCCATTTTAAGAAAATAAACATTTTATTTGGTTTTGTAATAACTTAAGTGGCCATAAACCCTAATGGTTTTGTAGTCTGAACTTAACTGTGCACGCAGGATTCTTGGCAGCCTCCATCTCCCTCTTTCTGCATCAGCCTCCCTCCCCAGTCCAAAATGTGCTGCCCTCATGGCAGTGCCATAGGCTCCATCTCCAGCCCCACTCTTTCTCTATCCTCCTCTGCCCTATCCCTTTGCTTTCTGCTCTCTTGTTTTCTTTCTTTTCTTCCTTTCCCAAAGTAACCTATTGTATTTTCTCTAAAAGTGATATTTTTTAAGTGTCCTGTTATTTAAAATACCAATTTTCCAAAGAAAGTTTTTTTTTTTCTTGTACTTAATGCAACATATAGCTTCTTTCACCTTTTCCCTTTATCTGAGCTGCTCCCAGAGCATTTCTAACCTATTTCAATTTCCATCTCCCCTCCCAGGAGGTATCTCAACCTACAGCATGTTTTCCGGAACCTTCCATAAAGCTCTGGAACAGACAAATCACTGCATCATGAAGTCAGTGGCAAAGGGAAAGGCAGCAATTTGCAGGCATGCTGCTTCTTTATGAGATCAATTAAATTGCTTTGAGTTGCATTTCTCAGCACAACGTAAGCTCTCTTCTACAGAGTATGTGGAAGGAAAAGGAGTAACCCAGAAGGTATCCTTTCATCCCTGCCATCAGCACCTGTTCCCAGGTTGCTTCCTGGTCAGGCTGCAGACTGTACACCACCCCTGACCAGGCTGACAGGAGAACAGCACAACACAGGCTTTCCTTGAGCCTGGCAGCTCTGAGGGAATGACACATCCAGCTGGATTCATCAGGAGGAGACAGTGCTGCAGAAAGTGTAGTGCTCTGCAAGCACAGCTCCAGGAAGCGCCATCTGCTTCTGGGAAGCTTTGGGGAAAACCCCAAATGGAGAAGTTGAGTGGGAGCAGGATCTTAATTTTAAACAGTTTGACTCTGCAGATGAGTAGAGAGCAGCAGGCCAGTGTTACTGTTCGTGATCAGCCCTTGACCTCCTCCAGCACCAACCACAGTGCTGAAACCCTCACCAAGTTTCAAGCCAGCTCAAGGGGATGAACTTGAGTGAAAAGACAGAGCAACAGCATTTAGGAAACAGATTAAAGGGAAAGAAAGAAGAACAATATAAAGAAACAAAAGTTATTGAAAAAAGAGTAATGGACAGAGAACAAGACAACTAACAGGCTTTAATTTTTTATCTTTCAGCGTACTGAAGCCAAAGTTGAGTCCTCACTTTTCCTAACAAATAATTTGCCGTTACAAACTTTGCAGAACTTGGTCTTTGGGGCTTTTCAAATTCACATTTCTTACTCTACCCTATGGAGACACACTGTTCAGGACTTTTGCTGATCTGACCATTCAGTTGGTTTGGCCATGAATATCTACTTAAGGCACAAGAGATTCTTGGTGTTAATTTTCCATGCCCAGACCCTTTGACTCAGTCTTAATAAAGAACTTTACCAGCATCTATACAGAAATCTATGAATCAACTCAATGGTTATTCATCTGAATGACTGGGATGAGCACAATTTTTTTTTTAACACATACATGTGTCTGATGACATAGAGACACACATTTTTCTAGCCACAGCTGTCACTGAAATGTAACTGCTAATGTAAAAACCCAGATGCTATCAGGGACCCCATGAATTTGCTGTTGGGAGTGTGGTGACAGCAAAGATTCTCACCATTTTCTTTTCTTAAAATGAAAAAAAACATCAACAGGAGAAAGGATGTGTTCTTAAAGTCCCTCCCATGAGGACAGGCTGGAGATCTACAGATGTAAGAACCGGGAGTGGTGTTTTCCCATGTCCCTTCTCTGAATGCAGTGGGCAGTGGAAAGCTGTGCTGCTCTGCCTGAGCATTCTGCCACAGCCAGGCATCTTTTTGTTCCTTTCACAGGGCCACATTCCAGTTTCAAGCACATGGATATAGCACACAAGACTTGTGAACCACAGGTCTGACCATTTCATGTCTCACAGCGCCTACTTTGGGAAAAACTGCTTTGCAGATGGTTCCTAACCTTGAGGTTTGGTTAGTCACTAGGTGGCTTTGCATAAGAATAACAAGTAACTTTTATATTTTGATATAATCTTCTGCAAAATAAGTTCACAGCAACATACTTACCCATACTTACAGAATTGCTGAATGCAAACGTCAGCACGTTACACACAAAAACTTGCTTTATCAGTCCCATTCCCAGAGACAAACATGCCTAACTACCGAGCACCCTGGGCAATCCCATATCAAAACCACTGTGGTTTAGGTGCAGACAGTTTCTCACGCACTTGTGTATTTGTTGCAATATTGAGCAGGGGAAACTGGAAATTTTTGCAATATTTTTATTAACAATACAGCATGACTCAACCTTCCTCACTTTCCCGAGTCCAGCCACACACCAGAGTAAAGAGGTTTGCTTCTTTCCTGGGCTGAGGGAAGTGAGTGGAACAACTGCACACTTGCAGCCCAAACTGGGACTGATAAGGGAGTGGTGACTAACAGTGTGTTCATTAACCCTTCAGTTATTCCCAAGAAACTTGGACAGAAAAGCCCCAGACAGCAAAAGAAGAGGGTCTGAAATCCTCACCACAGGGCCCAGAGCCAGGGGCACGCTGGCCTTTGCAGGTGTCCTGCAGCAGCACCCTCAGGCTGCCACGCTGCTCCGGGCAGGGAATGCTCCCAAGAATGGAATGTCTGCGAGACAACAGAAACTCCCTGAATCCCTGCAGCCACCAACTGCCTCCACAGGATCAGGAGACCAAGAAAAGTTACAACTCACACAGACAGCCTGAAAAGCCAGAGAAAGGAACACCTCTCCCTAGCCAGATGATTCCTGATGATAAATGATGTCTATTTATGAAAAATCAAAGGGTCAGACAAAGAACTGAAGAAGACAGAGGGCTATAGGATAACTTAAAGGTGGGCACAAATAGAGTCCAGGAGATGAAGCACCCTACAAGTCCACATCTGCCCACTGAAGGGATTTTGCAAAGTGACCCAAGCAATACGAAGCACAGAATGAAGAGCTCCTGACCTGTCCCACAGCTTTGACAGCTGTATAAGAACTGCTCCTGCCTTAGGGAGCCCTGTGTGGTGAAATAAAGAACTGTCTGATTTCTGCCCTCTGCACTTACCTGAATTCCTTTTGTCCAAGTCTACAACAGCAGCTTTCTAGCTTTAAAATCTTGTCCCCTTCTTGGCTGTGATTCCGTACCCTCTTTAAACTCCTCATAAATACCCTGAGAGTGCCAAAAGCTTTTCTTTCTTCTTTCCTCCCTACTCTGAATCTCACCTTTCAGCAGCTTACACCTCCTCAGGTTCTAACTCTAAAGTTACTGCCAGGTATTCACAGATGTGCCCTAACACCACAGACCATCTTCCTGTACAGGCTGAACTCTCAGCCTCTCCTCTGATATCCAGGCTGTGGATGATGACCAGCCCAGGGGTAGCAGGATGACCCCAGGCTTCCCCCACAGCCCTTCTGCACAGCCCGTGTCCCAGCCTGGCACAACCAGACCCTGTTCCACTCAGCTCCGTAACCTTCACCTCTCTCTCAGGCTTTAAGTGTTAGATCTTCACAAAACCTCACCAGCTTCTCCTGCTTCATGTCTCTGTATGACACAGTATTTCTTGTCATCCATCACCATCATCCTCAGGTTTCTACAGAATCAAGAGCGGTTTGGAAGCGACCTTAAAGATCATCTCGTTCCAACCCCCTGGCCATGGGCAGGGACACCTTCCACTAAACCAGACTGTTCAAAGCCCCATCCAGCCTGGCCTTGAACACTTTCAGGAATGAGGAAAACACTTCCAGGAATGAGGGAAACACTCATTTCCAAACACTTATTTCTCTTGAAATGTAATATTTTACTCATTTACCCATCCTGTGCGCTGCCACAGGAATAATTTTTCCAAGCCACAGCTACAACCACATCACCTCTCACCATCCCTCCACTTTCCCACTGCACCAAAACCTCTTCACTTTCAAAGCCTGTTCTAGTTTCCCTCCACTTGCCCCTGCATTGCCTCCACTGACATAAAGGTTTCCTCTCTGTCCAAGCAATGGTAACAGCCTCCACTGCCTCCTCGTTAGGTATTTCAGCAAGTGTGTGTTGGGAAGGCAGAGTGGTTTTTTTTTGTTTGTTTGGTTGTTGTTGTTGTTTTTTTAAGGGATATTAGCAGGCTGTTCTATTTCAAATCTCTTCTCTGAGATCTCCTTTGCCAAGCAGCTGGGAACAACTGGCTTCTGACTATCACGGCACTGCCTCCTATTGCTCCCGTATGCAGGCACCTCCCTCCCTCCCGACTTGAACTATAAACTCCCTTCAGCCGAGGGCTCCGGCTTTGCCTTCTGCTCACACAGAGGGGTCCTCAACCACAGCAAACACTTCTCTGCGCAACAGAAATAAAATAAAATAATCAAGGCTAACAGAAAAGGAAGTTGTCCTGGGTGGCTTTAGGCTGAGTGCAACACATCACCCCCACACCTCACTCTTAGCTCAAAAGAAGTAATACAACACGGTCCTCGGACAAAAGAAGATGAAGTGAAAAAACCAGCCAGGCCAAGGCTCATGCAGAAGGGCATTCCAGAGCACCCCAATTTTACTTTCATCACTAAACCCGCATGTTCTGTGTGCAATCAGCGAGGGAGTTTAAAAATACAACTGCTTCTGCTGCCAGCCTGGAGATGTGCCTGACCTGAATGCACCCAGCTATTTTTAGCACATCATTGCACTCCTTTCAGCCATCCCGTATTTATAAAACGGAAGTTACGAGGAAAGTTGTTCTTGGCTGGCACCGAGAAGGAGCAGCCAAGCTAACAATAGGCAAAGCAATTCAAGAAGTGCTAGCAATAGGATAGGAGCTCTTCATTTTTCCTTCTAAATATGAAGAGTGTTGAAAACGTTTGGTTAAAGCCTGCTGCCTCAAGATGCTCCCAGAGCGCTGTTAATCAAGGAAAATCAGAAGACTCCCTGCACAAGCACAGAGGGGAGATTCCCTCCCCGCAGCAGCGTTCAGCTGACACCAGCGGGGATGCTTGTCACAGTTCCCGGTAGTCTGAAACGATCAGAGCTGCAAAGACATTCTTCATTCATCCGAGCAGTCCCGGCTTCGTTTCCTTCCCAGCCCCCAGAATTTCGGCCCTGCCGACCTCTGGGGCGGGCACCGGGCCTACCTTTCCCTCCGGCATCCCCGGGGGGCGGCGGCCGTGGCGCAATCCGGGCAGGGCAGGGCTGAGCCCGGCTGAGCCCAGGGGCGAGGGCTCCTCCGCACCTCGCACAACTCCCGGGGCGCCAACTTCGGCTCTGCGAGCGACCCGGGCCTCCTCTCTAAGCGGAAAAGAACAGCCCCACGCAGACTTCCCTCTGCACCGCGGGGCTGGGAGAGCCACTTTGAGGAGGTGTCGCCCCTCGCCAGCCCGGCCAGCACCCACCGCTGCTCCCGCTCCCCGACACGCCCCGGCCCCTGCCNNGCTGCCGCTGCCGCCGCCACCTCCGCCGGCGGGAGCCGCTTTCGGTTTCATGGCAACCCCCGGGCGGGGAGACCCCGGCGGCGCTCCCGCGCTGGGGGAGGGAGCAGCGGCGTCCCCGCGCCTCCTCAGGGACTCGGGACCCGCGGCTGGGGAAGGCTCCCCGGCAGCCCATCCTCACCACGCCGCCCTGCAGCCTCCCGAGCGCCCGGTGAGGTTCGGTAAGGTCGGGAGCGCCGTCCCCCGCAGGTCGGGGAGTTTTCCAGGAGCGGGTAACAAGGAGCGGCGGCGGGGCTCGGACACAGCACTCGCTGCCCGCCCTCCGCCTGCCTGCAGGGAGGGCAGGTGGGTGCTCTTTCGTTATTGACACCTGCGGGACTGAGAGAGCGGAACAAAGCCCATGCTAAAATAGGAAAGGGACACGGGCACGCCACATGCCAGTTATTATTCGCTATTATTATATTACTATTACATGCCAAGACTACTGGCTAATGACCCGAGACGTGCGAAGGGTTCCTCACAAAGGCAGGCAACGCCACCCTCCTCCAGCCACCAGTAGTGATGCCAGGGCTTTGCTGCCTGTTCCACATCACCTGCTGCTGCACTTTGTTGTGTCTTTCACATTAAAGCATTTCTAGGAAAACCGGTCTCTAAGGAACATTCCATCCTAGCACAAGCACAAAAGCACTAAGGCTAACAAAAAAAGAAACAATTGGGTCACATTATCTCGATTGTCTTCAGAAGAGCTCTAAAACCAGTACTAATAAAATGGTTTCAGAAAGATTCTTGTATTACTAAAATGACTCAGACTTGTCACTCCCGAGGGAGTCAGTCCATGGTGTATTGACTCTGGGAGCCAAGCAAAGACATTACTACAACAGACACTTTTAAAAACACCCCTTCTTGCAAAAATTAGGTTGCTTTTATTTTTTTATTAGCTTTTAGGAATATCCTGATTTGTCTGGGCACTACTTGTTGGGAAGTTCACAGGAAGATCCATCAGAACGACAGGCATTATGTTTCCATAATTAAATATTTATAAATGTAAATGAATAGTTTAGGGATGGGATCAGGTTCTCAAGATGGACATTGGCTGCACTATCCTCCCAGTGCAGAACATAATTCCCCAAAACACTGCTTTGTGGGGATGAATAAAGATATCAGATATCAGGGTGCAGGCATTACTTTAAAAATTACAACTCTTAAGGCTCAGTAAGCACAACAGGAGGCCTGGTCTGCCTTAAGACAAAGTTGCATCCTTGAAACTGCAGTAGAGATCACAATCCCTGAATCTCTGTGCTTCCTTTTGAGCCAATCCAAGGGAAAACTGCCAAGTCAGTAACACCAATGAGGATTTACTGTGCTGCTAGAATTCTTTCAGTGTACAAAACTGCACAGAAAAAGAGCTTTAGGATTAAAGAATTGACAAAACTAAGAAGTACCAGCCTTCATTAGTGGTAAAAATGAAGTCATTATTTTGCAAAGTTATACTTTAGGATTAATTTTGAGGGTGTCTCTTCTATAAAAGGGGACACCTGCTAATTAAATAGTCCAGATACTGTTGTCTGTATATTCTTCTCCTCCTCCCTACCTGACTGTACATTCTTGATACCTAATTCATCAGCAATGCACTATGAGTAGTGTTAAAGGGTTCATGTTTGCCTTTATATCTCACATACTAGGATCTTAAAGCAGATGCCTAGCACATCAATGCCTGGTTTTAACTCACTCTGAGAAAGACAAACTCTTGAGGTTTGGCTACCTCAGCCTCAGGAAAAGCTGGAGGTTTACCATGTTTAGCAGGACAACTGAACTGTATTCAGTGTCATTTACAGTGCACCATTGCTGACTTCTCTACGTCTTCCTTTGAATTACGAAACACATCTCCAAGCACACTATTTCACAATGTTTAGCTTTGCTTTTGCCTGACCAACCACATTTCTGCCTGGCCTCAGCTGTAAATTCAGTCTATTCCTTTCTTTTGCTATAAAGAGGCAAAACACAGCCCTCGTAACCTTCATCCCAAACTATTCCCTGAACTCTGCAATTCGGCTCTATCCATACACAAACTCCCACATCTGTAAGCTACTGCTTTGTTTTCTGTTCTCAATGCATTGTGAGGTTTCCAGTATAAAGAAAAATCCCAACACTCTAAGGATGAAAACCTAAGGACAGAAATACCTAATTCCTTTTGCTCAGGAGCAACAAATTAAACTACTTTACTATGATGTGCGATGTTTAGTGATTGTTTTATTAAATGCAGAAATACCTGCTCAACTTCGTACCCATTCTGATTTAAAGTGCAACAATTAAATCTGGTAGTTCTTGTACATCCATATTTTGCAAGTGTTGTTTCTTGAATACAAGTTGTTCTGATTATGCCTTGCATTTGTAAAATGTAAGTTTTTAGTACCGTTTTGCTTTATTAGCTAAAATAAACTGTACAAAAAGCTGTAGAGTTACATTAGCTTTGAACAATGTAGGATACACGTTCTCTGCCAAACGTTAGTGTGCAAACATTGTACATTTTTTAAAGTGACAAAATTAAGCCAACCTTGAAGTCAGAGTTCATTACTACATTACAAAACAGGAGACTAGATATGGCAAAAGAAATTTCCCACTGAAATCAACACCATTGTATAATTTTATTTCTAATTCTTAAAAAAATATAAATGAATTTAGAAGAGAATCACAGTATAAGGGCCCTAACATATTAGACCATTACAAGGTACATAAAAATAGAAGACACAGATTTCTTTGAAACTTTAATCCTTTGATTAAGCAGCAAGCATATCACTCTCCAGGCAAACACTGCTTAAAACAAACCCTACCCCCCGAAACAGGACGTGCAAACTGTATGCACATATTCTGCAAAGCACACAATAAAGACATTTTGCTATGTACATACTTATTTAGTACTACAAATGCTAGGAGTTCCCTACTGTGTGCTACAGTGTAGGTAAATTAAGAAATACTACCCTACTCTGACCCTCCCTCCCCCTTCAAATACAGCACCTTTGCCCAGTTATAGAATATTTAAACAAGATTAAATGGAATTACAATGTACTGAACAGTTTCATAGCAGTTGGTGGTGGCCAACTGTACTGTAACACCCAACATTCTGCATACTGAAGTCTATCGACAAGAGACAAGACAAAAATCAGCAGAGGTACAATACACACACCTGGGAGACTCAATGCTTAGAAGTAAAAAAAAAAAAAAAAAAAAACAAACAAAAAAAAAAAACAAAAAAAACAAACCAGAAAAGAAAAAAAATCCTGAAGATGACTCTTACCACTGTTAACAATTAAACTGTAAAAATGTACCATCTTGGTTTTGTATTGGTTTTAAAGACCAGAGAGCAGCCAGATTTTGTGTAGCTGGTGAGGGCACACTAAAGACTCATGACTCCCAGAACCCAAGTTTCCATGACCATTAATTCCTTGGTGCTTGTCTTAAAATTCTGCTTTTCTTAGACAGGGGGCCATCTGATGCTCACATAGTGGCTAAGCACCTACTCTGATGCAAAAGAAAATTTGTAAGAAGGACCTTTTGTATGACACCTCAGCACACCAGTGAAAGCTATTCAGAAAGAAAAATCTCTTAAGTTTGATCTGAGAATATTTTAAAATTAAGAACTAAAACATAAAGGCCAACACTTTAATTGCAATTCAGGCTACAACTATCAAACTTTAATACTAGATTTTCAAATGAAATAGAATCTGATAGTACAAGAACTTCCCTTTGCACAAAAAAAGACCTTATCTAGCTCCTAAACTGATCATTAGACCACCCAATTTATCTGTGAAAAAAACCTAGGGAGAGCACATCCCATTTGCATAAAAAGTCTCATTTTAGTCAAGGGCAAATCTAGTTAATACCAAAATGGACTAAGAAGACTTCTAGACACCACTTCAGCTATAAGCAAAAATAACTTTCTAAACAGTATGACAGTCAATGTCAATATTATTACATAATCAAGAATGCATTATTTTCCAATAGCTTAATTCAGATCACAGTTTCAAACAGTGCTACTCATTTGAAGCCTGGTTTACTTGGAGGGTAGAGGCATCCGCTTTTACAAAACAAAACAAAAACAACCCAAAAAAAACCCCAACCACATCCCAAAACACTGCTGGGTATCAATCAAGTGTTCAGATGAGAATGCAGTGAAATGAGTTTCTTTCAAACTCCTAAAATTTGGAAGCAGTGTTAATATCTAAATGCATGTTTTACTGAGTCAATAAAATAAACACCCTCTTCCTTCCTCCAATACCCTCAACTCACATAATCAACTTAGCCAAAAATATAGCAGGAGTCAAGAGATAATCACTTAAAAGTAAGACTGGGTTGGCAGCAGGTAACTACTCTCATGATACTCTACCAGCACCACCAACCTCCACACTTCTCTCATTAATGCTTAAGCAAGGTATCAGTGATCTAAAATACAACAACTGCAGACAGTCATTCTCAGAGGAATAGATTTACTGTACTTAACATTAGAAGAATTAGTGGAATAACAAAATTATTTAATACTTCTTGCTAGATGGTTCCTCTCCTGTCAGTCCCCTGGGTGGTGGAGGCTGCTGCCTGTCTATCCTGCCCAGCCCACAAGACAAGACTGCAGCAGGAAACTGGACTCCTGCTTCCAGTTAGATTCTGTGAGTAGTAGAACATGCATGAGATTTAATAAATTTGGTATAAATAGCTCAGAGTCTTCAGAATACTCTGAAAGAGGAGTATTTAATAAGCCAGTACCTTTTAAAACAAGCTAAGAAGTTTTGGGAAAAACATGAAGAGAAGACCTACAAGTGCATGAAATGCTTCTACTGTTATCTAAACAGGGCCAAACATTTTGAACCTAAAGTCATTATTGTCTTTCAGTAAAAGGTAGAAAAACAAAATTAAAAAACTCATACACACACAAAAAAACCCAACACTACATTTAAGTCTCCTACAATATTATCTATTTCTAGATTTGCCAGACTATTTTCCTGTAGTTAGATGCTTGACTATAAAGAACTGTAATAAAATAAATAGAGTAAAAATCAGTTAAACAAAATCTTGGTGTGTTGAACATTTATTCATTTAAGAAGTTAGCTTCCTTCGACAGTTATTCATACAGAGGAGGGCTGCAGTGTAGGCATTAATCTGCTGTACAAGTCTTCGGCATAAAAATATTTTTATACAGGTGGTCATTGACGTCGTTCCATTTCTAGTTCTTAGGTTGCTCCTCTGGAAAACTGGTCTGGTACCTGTGAAGGCTTGCTCTTTTCTCCCCTTCATTATTTGAGGAGGAAAAAAAAAAAAAAAAAAAAAAAGTATGTTGATACAATTTTTCAAACGTGGGAGTTAGCATAATTCTGCTTTTATTTCTTCAGTGCAGAGTGGACTGAGGTTCTGTCTGAATTCCGATGAGCGAGGGTGGCTGCTGGCCGCTGCCCGCGGTCAGCACGGGCCGGGGGTTGAGGCGAGGAGGCATGGAGTTAGCAGGGCGGATGAGCGGCGGGGGAGGCTGGTTTAGGGTCGGCCGCGGCTGAATGAAGCGCGCCTGCTGCTGGAGCGGCGGAGGCTGGCGGTGCAGGGCAGGAGCAGCGGGAAGCGCTGGACGAAGTAACGGGGGCGGCTGATTTAAAGTTGCCATGGGAGCGGCAGGTGCTGGAGCAGATGCCTGTGCTGGAGGTGAAGGGCCTAAACACTGAGTGGCCGGAGTGCTTTGTGCCTGCACAAAGGACAAAGACAAGACTGCGTGAACAGCCATCCCGGCCAGGACGTGACGCAGTTGGGCTGCCACTGGCCACTACACAGGAAACAGCATTTAAAAAAATAAAACCAAAGAACTGAGAAGTTACTGAAAAGAAATCACCAACCAAAACATTATAGACAGCAGAACTGAAAATATTTACGAAGCCAAGTTTTCTTCTAGAACAAGAAGTGTATTTTAAGACTAAAACAGTAACGTGATCGACACTATCAAAGGTGCAGTCCTGCTCCCAGCTGGTTAACGACATTGGCTGAAGTTCTATGCAAGCTCATCATCATTCTTTAGAATGCGGTTTGCCACTCCACACCAGTTAACCTTATATTTTATCACTACATAAAATGCTGTTCCTCAACCCATGCTTACTTATTTCTGGTACACAAAACACACCTCATCTTCTTCATCAGTGCTCTTTCCTGATGGCACATTAGAAGTATTTTTTGTGTCCTCCCCTAAAGCAGAAGCATCACCATTAGAAGCCAGGGTTCCTTGTTCCGCTTCCCATTCCTGCAATACCTCCTCTAAGTTAAACCGACGCCTGTAGTTTACAAAGAAGTTCTTCACTTGGCCAACAGTCTTGTTGCCAATTACATCTGCAATAGCTTGAAAATCTTTACCATATTTTCGGACACCTGGAAGGCAAAGTAAATAACATAGCTGTGAAGAATCAGTCAGACACAGCTACGTGTGATGTATTTATAGAAAGAACCTATGGGACCTGCAAACCGAGGACTTGCTAATTAGGAGAACTTCTCAGTTAGGAGAAGGTCTCAATTTCCATTAAAACAAAGTAATTTTTAATAGCACAGCTATCAACATACAAATCAAGAACTTTATTAAAAAGTCATTACCCATTCTTCTTAAAAGATCAGATCCTGGCTTACTCACCAAGCCTCTCAACCTAAAATCACAGAGATCTGGCCTCTAACAAACACAGTAAATCTTTCAGCATGCTCACAGTAAGGGCAGAAGCCCAAGACCAGCTCAGAAGGGGAGGAAGGGTGCCTGAGCATGTGTGTATAGCTGTAAACAGAATATAATGCTAGAAATGTCAGGTGACAAACCCTGATAGCTCCTAGAGGTTCCCTCCACACCAGTTCCATGCAGATGGTTCTTTCCCACAGCCAGTGGGGCAGGAGTGGCAGAGGGCAGAACAGGAGGGCACAGTTCAGTAATCACAATATACTGCTCATTCCTGCAGTTGTGACATGTTCTACTCAGGCTACACAGAGCATCTGGAAGTGTTCACCTCACAAAGTCTCTTTGAAGCTTTCATTCACCATTTGAACTGGGTAGAAAAATCTGGGGGTTTGAGACAACCTCCTTGGACAAGGTAAATATATTTAAGCTACTGCTGTCTGCTTATAAGATGGCTCAGCACAAGCCTCCAGGATTAAATCCCCTACTGATAAGCAACATGACAGATAATCATTGCATTGTTCATTAATTTCTGTATTGACATCAGTAGTCACTTCTGTTTATGAGGACTTAAGAGAAAATCCCAAAATATATTTTAAATACTTCTAAAACTACACTTGCATATAACAAACTATTGAGTGCAACATTCCATGGTTTTTAGCATAAATTTTGAATTACAGTAAAAAGTATATTGATTCTGTTATATTTAGAGTATGTGTCTAGATATTCCCCTCCTGCTTAAGAAAAAAAAAAATCCTCAACATTTCCCACCTCCTAGATCACAGCTTTTAGCTGCACAAAGTATATTTTTAATTACAAGTGTAAAAAAGTTTGGAGACTTGAAGAAATAAACCAATTCTGTTCCAGAGTGAGTAAACAGAAGACTTGTTTTTTTTTGCTGTCAGTTATGCATAAGTAAATTATGATTTGACTTTTTCTATGAAGCTAAACTCATTTGGAACACATTACAGTTCTTAGAGGACAGGCACTCTTTGTCATTACAGGAAAAGAAATTTATGCCTGATTTCATGCCTCACTTCAGAAAATGAAGCAAAGTGTTCAGAAAGTGAGAGTTGTTTCAAATCCAAAAGCTATGTTCCCTTTCAACTTAATTGTGAAGAGTGTGACCTTCAGTTTGTTCTGCTCCTTTCTACTTTCCTGGTTATTAGGCACTTCTGATATGGTAATGCACACTCCCTGCAATTTAAAAGAAAAGTTCACCTCCAGGATAGTAACGAAATCTGTAGCTGAAGCTGATCTTTCAGCTGTCAAGAGCCCAGCTACATTATTTAGTATCTTTTCTAGGGCATACAAAAGAATACGACCCTCCTGATTGCAGGAACCTTGGAAAGATTTCAGAGCTATGTGGGAGGGCATGTATCCAGGCAAAACAAAGACAGGGATTTGGCTCTGTGCTTTATCATTTGTACAAGGTATCAGCTATACTCCCTAAAAGCTGTGTGTGCCCAAAGAACACTGCCTCTAGTATTTTAATATTCTTTGTCTGCCCTACCATTACCACCCTTACTGATTTATAATGAACATGAAATGTCCACTGCAATATATCTAAGATCCTGCAGAATTAATCAAGTGAACAGGGTGCTCAGCAGAACAAAGCACACTTCTGTTAGAAAACTAATTTAGACTTTTACTGATTTCAGCTTTTTCTGTTACTATGCTGGCTACACTTCTTTCCTCCCTTAATCTGCAAAGCGACTGAGCCTGTTGGTTATCTTCAACTCAGGTTGTCAAAATTAAGGTCGTAAAACCTAGCTTGAAAACAAGGTGTTCTTGCCTTCACTGAAAACCCAACTCTAAAAAAAAAAAAAATTAAAAAATCTAAATAAAATTTCATTAGTTTAGCTACACACCACACTACCCATTACAGATCCTTTTCAGTGTTTTTTACTACTGCTCTACCACAATGATGTATTAAAATCCTTTCAAGCTACATAAGAAATAGAAAAAATTCACTGTGTGTTTACAAAACTTTAATGTGGAAGGTGATGGCATATCTGTAAGAGTTGATGTCAACCCACCATCCCTGTCAAAGTGGTGCACATTACTATGCATCCTTATTCAAATTCAGTGCTAAACACCAAATTACTTCTCATGTGTTTAATCCATTATTCAATAAAAATAATTATATTAGGCTGATGAAAGTGAAGCTCAAAAAGGACAACTGCACAGCCTCACTTCCCATGTAGGAATGGTTTTCTCCCAGTTCATTTGAAAGCAGCCCAGAACACAGGAATCCTTCATGTTCTTCAGAACTTCACTCATCTGCTGAGGTACACTGGAACCTGTGCATGCTCTTGATTACATTTCATCTTGAATGTCTCTCTTGGAGAAACTCATAAACCCAAGTCTGATGCTGTTTACACTGCTTAATGTTGTACAGCACAGCAAACACAAAATATTAATCAGGGTGCACAGCAATATGATACAGTACCACAACAAGGCAGAAATAGTTAATGGGAGCAACAGTTCCACTGTGATGGGATTACAGTGCTCCTGGCAACTATCTTATCTTAAGTTAGATCCAATTGGTTTTCCCTGCAATGCCATGAAAGTCATGCACTACTTTTCAATGCAAATTTTGTTGTCTTGAACAAGTGTTAAAACAAGTTTGCAATTGCATTTTCATGGCCAAGATCTTAGTTTGAAAATATGATTGTGCTCATACCTTTCTGTACGTAAACGTTTGTAATTTAAGAACACTAACTGATGAACTGGCCCATTGCATTCAACAACTATTCAAAGCTAAACTGGTATCTGATAAATTATATTGCAAATATATTGGCTCAGAGATTGTAAATGTGAGTCCACAACCCCATTGCAGGCACCCACACTGCTTTTAGGATTACACACAGCTCTATTTTAAGATAAGTTTTCTCATTACCCCTTTATTAGTTAGTGGCAATCTCTTGAGATTAGCCTACAGATAACAAGTTTTTTCATGTTTAGGAAAAACAGTACCAAAATTATATTACTGCAGATTATATTTACAATTTCCATGGTTAGATTTATTGTCAGAATTCAAGTGAAAAAAAATCACATAAGTGCCACCTACCTGCTTAATGCTTATGGTTTCTGTAAAATTATTAAAAGCATATGCCAAAATATACCGACACATTTAATGAAATAAATCTATTTTAAACTCTACAAACTACATGTCCTCATGTTCAAGTCAACTTTCAAGTCTAAGGCTAATACACATTATGGAAACTTCTAGTACAGCAGCTGTGGCTATCTTCTGAAAACACAGTCAGGGAAAAAACACAGCATGGCTCCCTCATGCCTACCATCTACTACTTCAAGCAACTTCTTTGAAACAAGAAATCAGGGTCCTGAGCCTGAGGGATGGGAGCACTCTCATTCTAAGAGTGAGAATGAGCAGTAGTTGAGGAGGGATAATTAGAACACTTTGTTCTTGTCATTAAGATTCTCTCCCATCTCGATTTTATACAGTTGACAAAGGAAGGGGATCACAAAGGAAACAATACATATAAGAAGCACATGTCAGTGCAAACAGATTTCTTCCAAAAGCCTGATTTCTCACTCCACCTTTAAGGCTGACTACCTTTATAAAACACAGACCATTCCCTAGAGACCAGAAGACTAGAACTCTTCTCCAAGAAGTTACCACCAACCCTCACTCTCTTTTGCCCAAGCTCCATTTTATTGTCTTGTTGGTTACAGAGTGCCATAGCTTAACAAAAACTGAATGTATTCTTATCAACTTCACAAACTGTTGCTTAGTGAGAACTCCAATAACTAAACTATGAGAAGGCACTATGGTTGAATCTTTTCATTCTAAGGCAGGCACAATGACCCTGGATTTTCCTTCTTTCCAGTTTTGCAGCAAGCTTTCTGCTTACTAGACTATCATACTAGACAGGCATCTCCTTCACTTGCATCTGGGAACAAAACACTGAAGTATTTAGCAATAATGAGAGAATAAACTTAGGACAGAACAGTTTGGAGATGCAAATCCAAGCCTGAGGCACGTGAGTTGAAAGGCATGATTTAAGACACACCATATCTTTCTGCATTTCCATTCACACTTCAAAATACCCTGACTTTAGGTTCAGTCATCTGACTGATAAGTACCAGGTATGGCATACCTGACAACTTTACACTGATATCCTGATCCACTGAATATTTTATACTAAAACTCAGTCTCTCATTTTCATGGTGAAGAATACAGAGGAATTAAGCAGATAGATATAATTGAGCTAAGTATATTATCCTTATAAAAGATGATCCATAGAAGTGAGTCAATATATAGACAATATATGCCTTAAAGACAGCACCTCCAGATATTTCCCTTACATGTTCCTTGATTGGGCCGTGCATGCTAATGCAAGAGTCAGTCTTCCTTCATATAAATAAAATAAATGCAAATTAGCTGTATGAACAGCCTACTAGAAAATCCTGGGTTTTTAGCTCAGTAAGACTGTTAGTCAAGCATCCATATTCAGCTTCAGACTCTTAAAAGGCCTAATGGGTAGATACCTGCCCATTATTCCCTCTTGAACAGAGAAAAGCAATGGTAAAGCAGATTTACTTCTGCTTTTTCCTGCTTTAAGAATATGGAGATGTCTTAAATGCTTCAAATTATGTTGCTTTAACTACTGCTTTAGTCTTCCACCTTAGAGAAATTCATGTAAAGTGATTTAGAAGATGACTGAAGGGACTTTCTGGTACTAATACAGCCATTAAACCCTGCTTAGCTTTTCTCTTTGAAATTTAACATGGGTAACAGAAAGCCTAGTGTCGTGTTGCTTGAATAAATGCCCTAAATATTCTCAATAGTTTTGCTGCTTTCCTGGTGACCAGATAAAGTTTAGCTTTGCATTAGAGGGAAATACAAACATAAGCCTGAGCATCTCTTCAAATCCTTTGCATCAGATTTCAACTTGCTGCTACTATTAACATACCTTGTACTGCAAGAAGCTGCTCTTCTGTGGTCCAACGGGCATTGATTTTCTGATTAGACTATTGAAATTAGAAAAATGGCACAAAGATCATTAAATTGTTTTAGCAGCTGCAAAATATCTGAGCATCAATGTGTTTTACTTGCACTACATTTTACAAAATAGGTAAAAAAACCTCTTGCTTATAAGCCATAAATTTATAGTTTGTTTTCATGCAGAGGAAATAGTGTTTACGGATTTGAGCTTAAAACTATGCCAGCAGTTTTTCCTCTGTTTTATTGCAGGTCTTAGTATCAGCTATATAATAACTTATGCACAAGCTAATGATCTTTATGCAGACAGAATTTGAATTTATAGTAACATTTATCTAAACTATTTAGACTTGGTGTTTAGAGTATTTTGCATTCATGTTATGTTTCATATCCAAGCCTTTAAAACAAGCAAAAACAGAACTTCAGTAGTAATAGCTCATTCATTTCAGATGCCAAAATACATATATAGTCAAGTTTTCACACAGAACACAATTTATTACTGGCAATCTACATTACATATTTTTAATCCAAAAAACCCCCATGTATCAGGGGTCAATTTCAGCTCCCAGTTATTATGAACAGACATGATGCTTCAGTTTTTTCTGCCTCTTTTTTCAACCATCTGCCATAAAAAAAAAAGCCTACCACCGATTCCTTTTAAAGAAGCCAGACTCCCCCCCACATGTGATTTAATGGATCCTGTTTGAGCTGCTGCTGGAGTGCAAACACTAGGCTATAGCAAAACACATTTCTTCAGCTTCCCACTAATGTAAGTGCAAGGCCACAGGTTTTAGTATTTATTCTGATTTACCTCAGGAGGTTTGAATTCTTCAATCCCGCCTTCCATTTTCTGTTTAAGTGCACTGTTTACTTGCTTAGCATTTTGAACCTTGGTCAAAAACAACAAAGTTAATCAGCTCCACAAAGAAAGTTGGTCACTTTACACATTTATCTTCACTAGGATTGCCACAAGTGTACCTCCTAAGTTAGAAAGAGAAATATTATGGTTTAAGGCTTCACTACTTTTAAGTGTTTCAAAAAACAAAAACAAAAAACACCCAAAAAACAACTTAAAAAAAACTGAAACAAAACACATCACAGTTTACTACGGAGAAAAAAAAATTAAGCCAGTCTTTCAAAAGAACAGTTTGTCTGCAAGAATGTTAAAAGCTGTTCATAACAAGTAAATTTTGATAAGAATGCACATGTTCTTGAAGAATGAAGAATACTCTAGACACAAAACTTCATTCTTAGAAATGTGAGATGTATTGCATATATTAATTTATTTACTTCTTCCTTCTAAAAAAAAAAATAAATTCACGAGACATTTCCAGTTAGTTCCTTCTCACAGATGCTTTTTATTGACCTGAGATCATTCTGATTTTTATAAGAGGGGATTCTTGAAACTATTTTTAATATTTCTTGGTTTATAAAAAGGACAGGCCTTACAAATTGTACACATACACATCTATGAACCACTTAAATCTGACAGCAAGGCACATAAGGTAACATAGGTAAGAAAATAGTTTTGCATACTATGGTGCACAGCTATTACAAGGGTTCTTAAGTACGGACACAAAAGCAGACAACTCAGTGGGAGATTCCAAAGGCTGCATCTTTGAGATCACTGCAAGAAAAAAAAAAAAAAAAAAAAAAAAAAAAGAGAAACACAACCTCAAGGCTGTAAGTCACCTACACTTAGGCTAAAGAGTGAAACCCACCTACGCTATTTAGCCCCAGAGTCCTGCTGTGACAGAAAGAAACTTACTTCTCCTGTAAAAGAACATAAGGGAGCAAAAGCCCCATGAAAAAACCCCTTTTTTTCACTCCATGATTTTGCAATATGGCAGCTCTATAAGGAGGCAAAAATTCCAGAAGACAAGCCTTGACTCTGTAGCCCTCTCACTCCTAGAAAGCAAGCATGCACATAACTGCTGTACTCCTAGAAGCTGAATAACTTCATATTTCAACGTTAAATGCCAAAATTTAATTTCTTCAGGCAAAGGACACAGGCAATTTTCCTCTTAAAGGTGAAGACTAAAAAGCTTTTCTAAATTTAATAAGGAGTAGAAAACTTATAAATTCAAACAGAGAATTAACTAGGCCCATGATTTCCACACACCTCCTCATACTTTCATAGTATGTAGGAAAGGACATCCAAAAAAACAGCTACTACTTAAAGCATAAAAAAATGTAACTTCCTCTGCTCCACTGGTCTCATTTTCACTTTTCACACAAATACTTCTAACGAAGTAATAACAAAAAAATCAAATCAAATGCAATTTTTGATTTTTCCTATCCCCAAATCTGTAGCACTGTTTTAATGCTTCCCTCCCTTTTAATTTTTAAAGTAAAAAGTCATCTTGCTTCATTTCATCCAAAAGAATAGATGAACGTAAAAAACAAAACAGAAGAACAGTTACTGTCCAGCATTTGTGACGATAACTGTGGAACAAAATGAGGAAGACTCACATTAAAGAAGTTTCAGAATCTTCACAGATAATCTTCAAAACCATTACAATCAGAACAATCTGAGATGAGAAAACAAAAAACCAAGACCAATAACCCATGGTACCTGTCGCTTTAACGAGATTAGTTCCATATCCAGCTGTCTAAGAATTGTGTTGGCTGCATTGGGACTACAGGAAACAGCTATCACATCTTCCTGGGTCAGGTACATGCCTTTTGGTGGACGGCATTTGGAACGCTGAGAATGGTGGCGATGCTGCAAGCTCTGATACTCTCTTCTACCCAGACCTATTTTGCTGGTCTGAACAGGCTGCTCATTATTGCCCTTTAATTTACAAGAAATAAATCATTAAAGAATAACAGTATCTTGTATACAGCTTTACTAAAAAGAATGAAGTATCAGATAGCGTTGTAATGTCAGATTTATGACAAATAAAACTTAAGCTAACATCCTCCTTTGCATGTAGTATCCAACTCTGTCTTGTAGGTGAGTTGATGGAGCATACCAGTCATCTGCTGGATAATCCTGCACTAGTCTAAGAAAGGTGAGTTTTCAAAACTTTGCTTTTAATGTGGCCACAAATACAGTAATGTTATGGAAATCCCAGTCTGAATACTGTGACAGAGGGCAAACATTGAGAACCTCTTATATATACAGTAGGTAGGTAATATACATGTATGTATCTTGTTTTTAAAACAAATAACCAGTGACTTTACACATTTATTTCTGACCAGGTCTGAAAAATTTGGGCAAAGATTAAAGGAAAAGAATGACAAAGTCAACCAGGCCAGGCAAGAGTGCAAAATTACATTTCTCCCTGCTGTAAGCACTCTACAGAAAGAGAATGTACTGTTTGGTTTGGGGAGATGGGGAGGGGCTGATTTGAGATTTGGAGGAGAGAGTATGGACATACTCTTGCAGGCTTTATAAATATCTATGTAATTTAAGAAACATAAGCCTTTGTTATTTTGCTTCTTTGGAAAGGAAAGGAATGGTAAAGAGGAAATGAAGCCTTTCTAACTGTTTTGATATGTTTGGGCACCTAAACATTTCAGCTTTATCTTCAGCAGGCATTGCTGCACAACAGCTTCTCTGCATGTATGTGACTCCCTCAGAGTTCCTATAGCCCAGGAGCAGAGACACACAAATTACTTTCTCTGCAAGGATTTTCCAATTCAAAGCAATGCTTAGTACCAGAACAGAAAGAAGATTCAGGCTTTTCCCTACTTCAAGCAGCTCCCTACTGCTCCTTCCTGCTGGCATCCATGCTTGTTAAGAGGAGGTGGTCATCTGATCACAGTGACTGCAAAACCAAGTGCAGCAGCCATTACTATTATTATTATTTGTAGTAGTAGTACAGAGCAGCAAACAGAGTCTTGTTTTACTACACCTGGGGAAGAGGCCACATTCTCTTCCCCAGCTAATATAACATCCTAATCCAGCCCACATAGACTCCATAGAGGCCACCTTAAAAGCACTTCAGATATGTGCTCTTCCTTGGAAAATTTATGTAGAGACTTACATCTTGGACATCTAGAAATTTCAAGGTTAAGTTTAATTCTGTCCTGTTTACACTATCTGGGTTTTGCTTCTGCGTTACTTTTTCAGTCTGAAATTGCAGTTCCTGTGTGTTCAATTTGGATTTAAAGTGAAAATATTCTCTCAAAATTATGTCTTGCCAAGATAGTTTAGGTTATTTTTGTTTTATCTGGTAACAGAAAGTTTCCATTGCTCTGTGTGTTCAAGCAGCCTACACAGTTTATATTTTGCTTAGGAAGTGAAAGTAAGCAAATCCTACTATTTGATCACAAAATCCAACTATTAGATCACAAAATTATCTTGTGCAGATCCAAATAGCTCATCAGAAACTACAGATCTATTTGTCCTGTTCCTAGAAGTCTATCAACACACTACTTGCATGCTGGACAGCATGTAATGATTCAAACTATAACCAAGTAAATTGAGGGAAATAGTCCTTATTTAGACATGGCTAAGGCAGCAACTCCAATCATTAGACTCCAAGGACATTGTTAGAACAGCATAAAAGTAAAAAGGTACATTATCACACCATGTGATGTTTCAAGTACTATGAAACATCTCCGCGTTAAAAAAATAATCCTAAACTCTTTCACAGAAAGTGATAACTGTCCTTTTTTTTCCCCCTCAAGGCCAGCTAGATAAAGGGATATGTTGAAGGTCACTTCAGAGCTCAGAACAGAACCTAAACCCATCTGTTTCTTACTCAATATAATTTTTGTTAGAAGTACAAAGTTTTATTCATAATCCGAGATACCACTTCTTGGGAGTGCTGAAGTTTTGCGTAACCTCTCCTCTCATTCTTGAGAAGCATGAACTGGCTGATTTAGGAAAATCACAAATGCTTAAAGTTGATCAAGGAAACAATGAAACACTTACACACTTTAATGTGTTTTTCTACTCTTGTTCATAGCTTAGTGTTTACAACAAGAACTCAAAAAACCCCTGAAACCTGAATATACCCTGAACACAGCAGTCATCTATAAAGCTAACAGTAAGTGCTCATTAGGACAAAAATATTTTTATCTACATTTATTAGTAGAAAGCATCTCAGTAAAACCACATACTAGCTGAAATGCATCACCTCACTGTGGCTTTGAACAAACAACAGAAGTTGTTCTTTGAAAAATGTAATTTAATTTTAAAATTCAAAGAAAACATTTTGATTGAAATAATTCACAACCAGTAAAACTGTAAACATGTTAACAAGACTGATGGAGGGCAAATACAACCTGTTTTACCAGGTTGTGAGAGGATACATCTCTTATAAAACTTGAAGATCTCTCAGGACACAGTGGAGGTAATGAGAGATGCATTTATAGCCACAAAATGGCAAAAATATATGATAAAATTCTGTTCCAATAAGTCATAAAGATCTTGACTACCTAAAGACCCTGGAAGTTCAGCAGGCTGCAACCTAAACCTCTGTACTACAACTCACTCTTCACAGCAACACATTCACTGAAAACAAACAATCTGACATTCACCATTAAGTTATCTGTTACCTCCTTTTTGGCTTCTTTTTTGGGATCATAATCACTATCATTTCCATCCATTGGATGAGCTTCTTCTACGTCATCATCACTAAAGACAGATCACAAAAAAGGTGGTCACTATGACTTCTTAAACCCAAATATAATTATGTACCAGGATAAGAGAGTTCTCTACTTGAATGTATCTATTCTAACTATATGGCATCTCAAAATTATTTGCAGTTTTCAAAAGACAGGTGTTACAAGCATTATTTTCTGTATCAAATTCTAGTAATTATCATGATAAACAAGCAATCCTAAACCGTAGTTGTTTCAAACTTACTTTAAGCAGTGCAGGTACTGCTGCCAAGAGTTTTGGTGTCACCTTTCTTCAATTCAACCACTTGTGCCAGCATGAACACTTATGTGGCCAACTATAAACCAAGGCCAGAAATAACCTTTCATGTACCTCATTAGTTTTAATAGACCAATTTTCAAACCATTGCACCAGGTGAATAAACCCTTGCTGAAGTCTTTGGGGAGCATAAGGCAACAATATATGATGGGAAAACAGGGGACTGCTTTTTCACCAAAGTGCTTAAAAATCTAGCAATTTAGGGGAGGGAGATGAAATCTACTGAATTAAACCAAAGAGAAAAGCTTAAAAAGAGAACAGTCAACTTAGAGCCCAATCCAGTCATTCTGACAATATAATTTCTGAATAAATTCATACAAAAACAAACTAAAATTTCTAGTTATTACCAAAAGCCCCCAACTGCTATATTAAAAGCAAACTGATTTTAGCTTGTAATTTTTCAGAAATAGGACCACTAAATAAGCATATGAACTTTAGATTTCAGGAGTTATTGAAAATAACATAATTAAATAGACCCCTTTTGTTCCTATTAGTCAATTTTCTACAGATACAAAATTACAGCTTCCAATATAAACATACATTATATTACTTACATATGCAACACATATCACCTTTTAAAAAGTGCAAATTAATAATTAATTATACTGAGCACAGTATAATTTTAATTTCATAGTAAGTAGGAGAAATGTTACTCCCTCCTATGCAAGACAACAAAACTGCTCTGAGCTCTAATTCTTCTGACTGATAGCAGTTCTAAGTCTCCTAAAAAATATTTATATAAAAGTTTTCTTATAAAACAATGCATTCTAAAAAACAAGGCATTCTAACTGCTTTAGCTCTTTATAGTGGTTGAACTTTGAGTTTTAGTTCCATACAAGTTAAAAAATCCAAACAAAAAAACAATCCCAAACCCCCCACACATCCACAAAAATGCTCTCCTGCACAGACAGTAATAGACTTCAGGGTTTAAATCCTTGCATTTTGAGTTATCCATTAAAACACTCCCATCTCTTATTACAACTCACATGGACTGAAATGATAAAGTTTTTAAAGCACAGGTACCAAACCCCTTGCTAAAATCAGAGACATCACAACAGGGGCTCAAACCTGAAACACATGGTTCACACTGAAACAATGGCTAGAAATGACTCCACATCTCTACTTAGGAAGACTTCAGTCTCTGGTTAGCTACTTAAGAACATAAAACTTACCTGTCACCTTGGTTATTTCTATTAGCTAGTTTACGAGCCTGACGATCCATCAAACTTGTCCTCGAGCGAGTTTTTTTCCAAGAATAGTAATATTTTACAAGGCTTGCAATGGTCTTGTCCGGGAGCTGGAAGAATTCATCAACACATTAACACTTCTAAAATTCAAAATTTCACCCACAATTAAAATTCTGCTGTTTATAACCATCCGTAAACAATATTTTAAATGCATTGATAAGACAGAAAGAAGGGATGTATTTCATCCACATTTTTAAAAGGGTGAGAAGGCTTCTTTTCATAGAGTGAAAAAGCTGTATGTCCACGAGACATGATGAAATGAAATGAAATCTTACATTCAAGGTTCTTCCTGAAGCTTTTACACAGAAATCAACATGAAATTTTAGCCCAACAGGAGCCTGTTCTTAGTGCATCTGAGCTTTAATGTTTAATGCTTCTGATTAAAATATTACTTTACCATTTGTTGGATCCTGTGAAAGCTCTTTCCATGGAAGCTAAATGCTTGTTCAAATAGGACCTTATCTTCAACTGTCCATTCATCAGGGAAAGGAGTGAAGTTAGGGAGATCCGCAAGGGACTTCTCAATATTGTGTTTATGCCAGAACAACATGCCGAGAGCCTTTGAAAAGAAATAGTCCCTCTTTGGATTTAGTCAATTTTCTAAAATGTTGAGACAAGTTAAATAAAAACAGGCAATTTATTTATTTGAAATAAAATTTGACTATCAGATTCCTTTCTCAAAATGTATTTACAATTTTATTGGCTATTTACTATAGGTTACGAAATTCTCTTTGGAGATAGTGGGCACATCTATACTTTATTAATGGTATGAAAGCCAGACAATTTAAGGTTGGCATGGCAGCAGTAATTCTAGAGTAGCATGAACTAGGCTGAGAGGCTCAAATCTGACCTGCTTTCTTACTTTACAGGCATATATCACCTACACAGTTCCTTATAGGCCTTTATTACCAGCCCACTCAAAAAAGAAAATAAAAATACTTTTCAGTAGCCAGAGGATCATCCAAAATGCAAGTCTGAAAGTTCAAAGTGAGAGTGGTCTTTCTACAACTCTCCAATCCACAAATAACAGCACGGCCACTTCCATGTCATGTGCACCTAATAAGGAACGGAAATTTAAATATACTTTCTTATATAATTTCATTTCTCGATATTCTAGAAGAACTTTATGTTCATTAGACTTTCTGCCAGAGAATCACTAACAGGTTTGATGCCAAGATTCGGGCATGGGAATTGGGCAATGAAATCCACTCAGTTTCAATCATACAGCACAGACATGATCACCAGGCGTCTCTCCAACACCCTGATCTCACATCTTCCAGCAACCTGGACACAGCAAACCTCTGTTCCTGTCAGAATGGCAAGTGATAAGCACGTCTTGCAAAGAGAATTTCTATTCCACCGTGAGGAGTCTACAAATGTTTTGGACCAGAAGTTATTTTGGAAATCCATCTCTCCGAGACTTGAGATCCATCAGTTCCCCCCTCCTGCCTAACAGAAGTCAAGGCATAAAGAAGCAACACCAAACCACAGGTATATCCTGGACTTAGTAACACTGGCAGCCTCTTTTTCAGACAGCAGTTGATGAGCAAGCTTCCATCCTCCAAAACTTGATCATACAACTTCTTTCCATTTGTACAGCAAATATTTTTTTGTAATAGGTAATCTCACTTTTACATAGATGGGTTAATCTATGAAGAAATTTGTGACAGAACTACACGTAGACCAGCAAAGTTTTATCCTTACTTTTTAAGGAATGGTGATCAAAGGTTGTTAAATAATAAGTGAACTTGTTTGTGACTTTCAGAGCTAAAATTTGAGTCTGTTTTCCTGCCTCTGAGAAAACCCACTCATTTGGGGTTGGTTTGCCTTTTTTTTTAATATGATAGAAATCTTTTCAGTGCTACCCCTATCAATTAATGGTTCAAAATTGTACCATATTTGCATTCTAATAATAATCTTCAAATTTGTAAGTGGCTTCCCTAAGAAACTCTTTAGCTAAATATACACACACAATTGCATGACATGCCCAGTGTATCAAGAAACATACCAAACCTTTCAAAAGTGCACATTACAAGCTGAGCATGTCATGAAAACAAAGAGCTCAATCTTTTGCAGAGAATCCAGACCACAACTGTATGCAGATCCATTTAACTGCAGTGTTTGCTGCCGTGCCTGAAGAGAAACAGCGTTAATTAATGGTAACCAAGGGGAAAAATAAAAGAGTTGTGTTATAGTTTTAAATTTAAAAAAATCCTTTAAATGAGCACTCTCATTCCACAGCACTTACCTGTTCCACATTGTATCCATGTTTTTCCTTTGCTATTGCTATATATTCATCCACTGTAACAAAGCAATGTCAGAATTATTCTTTAGTACTTTTAGCTCTGCTCTATGACAGAATTAGCCATCTAACATGGGAAAATTCTCCCCATGCTTTAACACACTGCATGGCCCAGGTCCCCCAAAATGTTAAATATATTCACAGCTTTATTCATAATAAATAAACCCACTGACTATTACTAAGCATTTAACTTTATAAACTTTTTACACAAGCTAATTCTGCTTTCTTTCACATTTTTACTACAACAAAACCACAGAGGCTCATAATTTATTTATTTAAAGCAGAGACTAGCTGGTTATTGAAAGGCTATGCCTTTTTGGAACTCACTCCTGGGTTAGTTTTAAATTGAACTACTTCTACTGCTCATATTCCCAAATATGTTGAAAATTAAAGCAAGGAGATCCTGTATCAATGCTTATGCATATCCTCAATATTACTATAGCTTTCTCTGACCGATATTGATTTTAACTATGACACAAAGTCAGTTTTCAATAGAAAGCATTAAAATTCTATAATTAGATAATGAAATTAATAACATTTAAAAAATCATATTTAGCAATAATAGAGACAGCTTTGAGTTGAACACTGCTCATCATTTTGAAATTAAGTCCTACTTTGTTATTTTTAAACAAAAATCTCTTCCTATTCGTGTTCTAGAGCTCAAAATTAAGTGGCAACCAAACAGTTGAAAGGAATTATGATCAAAAAAAGGAAATAATCATATCCTCCTTATTTAAATGGACAAGGGATATCCTTGTTATGCACTGTTGCAGCAAAGAGTTAATTGTACTTTAAAGGAATGAAAAAAGTGTTTAACAATCACAGTTGTAGAATATTTTATTTCTAACTGTTCTGCAGTAGTTGAAGTTGCATTCCCTCAAATGTAGAGAGACACAAATCTCTAATTACTGGTACTAGAAACTGTTCTGAGGATGAAGTTCTTAGGCTGCATCCTCAAAGTCTACTCCCCTATATTATATATGGGAAATTCTAGCATAGGAGACAGGTTTAAACTAGATAAAACAGATAATGGATCACATTTAGTCAGATGACTCCTGTATTTCAGGTCACTTCTAAAGGGAGAAAATGTTTGGTTTTTCCTTCTGTGACAGCAGTAATAATTTCCCCCTGAAGTGGGCCTCAACAAATCTTTTCTGAATTCTTCCACTGCAACTCCTTCTCCTAGAAATTTAAAGCAGCAAGTTCCTCATGTTCAGATATTTTATTCTTTAACTCATAACAAAAGCTTTCATAGACAATGATGATGATAATACAAAATAGGCAGTGTGATTTGAAACAAAGACTTGACTAATATAAGAGAAGGTCATCTTTCCTTTACCTAGAGTTCTCTAAATAAAGAAAAAGAGAAGCTTTATGTTTAATTAATTTGCAGTCTCACTGTGTGTAAAATAAAAAGTGAACAGGCATACCAGAAACAATTATTTAGCTTACTTAAGCACCCAAATTCTAAGCAGACAAGGACTTACACTTGGCATCGGGAATATTATGATATGGAGACCATACAAGCATCCCTCCATTATCTTTATCAGTGTATTTTGTGGCACCTGTAAGAAAACAAGTAAGTCTCAGTATCTATTTAATAACTATGATCTAGAGAACAACTATGTGACGGTAAGCAAAACCCAACCACAGTAAGAAGTCCAGCTACTAAGGAGAAAGGGGGGGGGGGAAAACACCATTAATTCAAAATCACTTCCTTAAGACATCAAATGGCTGAATTTGAACACTAGTCTTAGGATGTTCAAGAATAACTGAATATTAGACAGTGTTCTGGTTACCACAATTAAACCACTGAAGCACATTGCTTAAGTTGGAAGGAATCCTATCTAGTTGCAATGCCTCTGCCACGGGCAGGGACACCTTCCACTAGACCAGGCTGCTCAGAGCCCCATCCAACCTGGCCTTGAACACTTTCAGGGATGGGGCACCCACAACTCCTCTGGGCAACCTGTGCCAGTGCTTAACAACCCCATAGTGAGGAATTTCTTTCTCGTATCTAAATCTATCCCCATAAAGTTGGCAAGGATGCAACTTTGTTCTCCTGAAGTTTGATTGTCCATTAGTACTCTAACATTTATCACTCTTACAGGAGTACAAGGACCTACTGTGGTCAGTTAGACTTCCTTAAAACAAACAAACAAAAATAGTAAGAGGTAGAATTCAGTCACCATCTCCGATTCCTTTCATCAAGAATCTATACCAACAACTATGGCAGAAACAATTCCGTTCATCTCTCTCTAGTTTTGATTTTTCTAACCATATAATTTTAATATTTATAGCCAACCAAACTGCACAGCTGGAGAAAGCAATTAGATGTAAAAGTAGTTTTTTGGTTTAGTTTGTTTACCCCCACCTCAATGTAGCAAGGAAAGCAGTACAAATTACCCAACCCATCCGGACAGAGCAATACCGATGCAAACACTGAAGCACTAAATCAGAATATATGATTTTTGAAAACATGCTGTAAAAGAAAAGTAAACTCCCCAATACTGTACAGGCATTAACTCAGCATCACTTTCCACTACTATTTCACAAATGTAGTCTAAAACAAAGCCCTTCACAATCTCCTTGTTTACAACAGTTTATCTTGCTAAGAAATTGTTGAACAATTGGATTTATACCTAATGTCAGTATGAATTCCTTGAGTAATCACCCGCAGAGGAACATTCTTTGCATCCTTCTTGGAGAATAGCTTTTTTTATTCAGTGAAACAAGTAACTTTTCACTCAATTTTAAGCTTACACACTTTATATTTAGGCTCTACATCTTGTTTGAAGCAAACAAAAAACCAAACCCAATGCTTTGGGAAAAAAAAGAGTGTAGTGCTTTCCCTTTATGTACTCGGTTTTGTTGTTCTTCCCTCCTCAGTTTGGCAGTGTTTTGTATTTGCTATCATCTCTGCAATCTTGATCCATCACAACTGTGAACTTGAAAACACTTAATTAGAAAAACTAAAAGAACTCCTGCGCCTTTCCAAAATGAGATGTGCAAGGCAGATAACCTCAATGCAGCACAAACTCTGTAACAGGGTAAGAATGCACATAAACTCATAAAGCACCAGTTTCAAGGCATAAGCACTACTAAACTCTGAAAGGTTTTTGGTATACAAGAACAAACTCCTTAATATAACATTCCACTTTAGAAGAAAAAAGCGTGACATTTTTAGTCATTAGGAATGCAATGCTTCATGAAGAGCAAGGCAAGCGTGTTACGGGCACAACATTTCTCTTGTACACTGTTTTTAACACAAGTAAATGTCCATTGTCCTGCACTTCATTCTAACTAAAGATGAGGAGAAAGTAGGATCACCAGAGAAAGTATTGGAATTTCAGGTTATGAGCAAAAAATGTCTAAACTTAAGACACCTGCAGACAAATGGATATCATGGATATTATCAGGTACTGAATACTCAAGTACTTAGAGTGAAAACAAATACAGTTTCAGAGTTCTTGTGCCTGCAGGAGATACATATGTGGTGACACTCCCCTACTGAGGTGCCACCCTCATGTGACAAGCAAGCAACAACCACCAGAACATCCCTTTTCAAAGCAGTGCTATGTCCCCAGCAGGAATCAGACATCTGTTTCCATACAAGTGGCACCTTGACACTGCCAAAAGAAAAGCAAGGATGACAAAGCAATAATGAGATGCATACAGGTAGTTGAAGGAAGGCACCCTGCCCTCAGCACAGGACGTCCCTAGCTGTAGGATAGGGAGAGGGATGCCTCCATCTCCAGATGCAGGACCATGACCTACCTTCCTGAGAACTGCTGCCTGTCCTTTGTGCCCCAAGCACTCAAGCAAGCAGCTCTAACCCCCAAAGGGGCTGTGTTATACCTCAAAGGCAACATGATCTTTTTTACAAGGGGGAGGGGCTGGAAATACCCTGCAACACGTTAACCAAAGTATGTTAGGAGAATTGTAAGCCAGTAAGGAAGAGAAGGACTAAGAGCTACATCTGAAGAATAACACATCTCTGTCTTCCCAAAACACACCTCTGAGCCACTGAGGAAGAGGTTTCTGTACTTCAGCTGCTGCACCCCTCTGCCAATACCAGTTAGGAAATGCAGCCAGCTGAAGATGACTGACAGGCACTCTGCATCACTTCCAGAATAGAGAAATCATAGCAGCAAATTGACCCTCTCTAAATTGCACCTTCAAATTAGAAATTAGGTATGCACAGCTGGTGCAGCTCTATACAGGATTCCAGGTACTGAGAATAAAGTGATTGTCCAGGAGCATACAAGACACAGTGAGAGCATGGTGGGGCAGCATGGCAGTTTAAAAGTAAGTTGGTTTCCAGCACAAAATGCACCTTCCTCTGCTTAAGACAAAGCCTTTCCCACATCACTTAACTATTCCAATTTAAGAAAGCCTGTTTTCCTATTAGAAGACTAGAGAGAGAAAAGTTACAAAGACATACAGAGAAATGCATTCTGAAGTGGCCTTAAATAGTATAAAATATTCTTCTTGACAGCCCCAACTCCATCCCTGAAAAGGGAGTAAGTGGGAAATTACATATTTCAACATTAAGTAAGCAAAATTTGTACTAAAACCTCTGGTAAGTCTAAATCTGAGTAGGATAAAACTTCTCTAGCACTTATCTGTGGATGACACAGCAGGGTGGTGCAGTCTCGACCATGACTTCCAAAAGAATGCAAACAACCCACAGTATAAGGATACTACCTTTGTAACATCCTGCTGGATGTACAGTAGGGTCAGAAAGTACAAGCAGAAACATTTTCACCAAGAATATAAAATACTACAGGAAAACAAGGAGAAGGAGACAAAAATCTGGAGTGCAAGAGATGGTATGTTAACTAGGTAAATCAGATAAAGTAAAAATCCCAAGTTTCCTTATTAAAATTGTTTCTTGCAGTCACAAAAATCTCTCTTACTGCTGTAATATTTGATGACAATTAAAACCATTACTCCCCTTAAGCTCTATCTGAAAGTTTGCTTGTAAAAAGTATATGGTGTGGAGAGGGGTAAGAGAGTATATTTAAACTAACTTCTATTTGTTGCTTCCAACCACAATCCACTTCTTTCATAAGACACCGAGAAACAGTTGCACTTTTTCTTTAAAAAAAATTATCTTGTTTTATGCATAAACTAAGTTTTTAAAAATATGTTTACTGCCATTACAACATTAATCATGAATATTTTGTTCCTCAGTGTATTGTTGTAGAGAATTGCTTACGGCTATTTTTCAAGACAGGCTAAGTGAAACCCAAGGAGTGGTATTATTCCACTCATTCTAGTATTCTGTGGTTTTATCAGGGCTGATTCTGTGTCTTAGACTTATGTCTACTCTTATCAATCATCAATTCCCTTCTCTCACCTATTTATTTCAAGGGGCTTAAAAAACAGCACTCAGTATTGCAAATAAACACATACTCTAAAGTATCTGGTAAAACCTCAAAAAAAACCACCTCATTAGAACAATTCCAAGAAGAAACGTTATTGAAGGTAATGAACTATAGTGCCACGTCCATAGATGCAAACCTGTAACTACAAGGGAGCTTATTACCTCACTTGCTACAAAAAAGCAACCTAGAGGTAGCTGTAAGAGCACAGACTTTTGTCCCTCATTAGTTCTGTCTCTAAGAAATGATGCCACAAAACTCATCAGGAAAAAAACTCAACCAAAAACCCAAGGAGATGAAAGAATGAGATCTTGCAGAGATCTCCCCAGATAACCGATCTGTTAATTTGGTAACTGCCATACTTTTGCACTTGATGGACTTCTTAATTTATTTTGTAAAACTTAGGTGTCCCAGGATAAATCACTACCTTCTTGCCCTAATAATCAAAACGTACACTCCGAGAGGGATAATACTATACAGTATGCCTCTAACTCAGGAGTTATTAAAGAAACTTCTCCATTATCAAGAGAACTGATAAAGTGAGTATATACTAATCCCAGTAATTGGGGAAACAGGCAGTAATTGATTACTACCCCCCAGAAACACTTAGGAGCTCTAAAAAGCCTGGTTACAGGAGAGCATAAAATTAGTTCTGTAGTTACTAATGTAATGGTACTATTGCATATACAGTTTACAAAATTGAAACCACAGAACCTCAATTGTCCTACAACGGCTGAAGAGCCCTTTTAATCAAAAGAAAAACAAACACTAGGTGTTCTTCTAATTTAAGAAGTCTGTAGGAAAAGCAAACCCAGGCTGCAGGTTAGAAACCACCATTTGTGTCTGTGTATACTTTTATGTTGGTAATGTAAAAATAAAGGGTGTAAACAATTAGCCTTATTAACAAAGGGACCTAGACTACGTGCTCCTTCCTAGGGGAAAGGCATCCCCTTAAGCCAAGATCACGCATCCATTTAATCCCACCCTCGCGCTTTCCTTCCCCCGGCCTTTTCTTTGCCCTGCGGGGACTTGCGCCCACCCAGAGGGGCTCGCTCCAGCCTTGGGAGGCACCGTGAGAGCAATCCTCTTCCGGAAAGAAATCATCTGACACCCATGGAGCCTGCCTGGAGAGCAGGAAAGTAGACAGGCTTCATCTGACCACTACAGCAAAACTGGTGAGCGCTCCTGTGGTCTCCGTGCTCAGTGTAGCAAGGCACGGCAGCGCTCTAGCAATTAACTTGCTAAAGCTGAGAACCAGGCTATGCGAGCGTACCCATATTCCTCGGGGCGGGGCTGGGGGGGCGAGGAAGGCGGAGGAGAGCAGCTCAGCCTGCCACGGCGGGGCCAGCGAGGCTACTACAGCACACAAAACCAGGAGCAGGAGTTTCCCACCGAGCGCATCTTCCACCCAGCGCCTCCAGCACGCAGCCAGGTCTGCTCCGCTTCCGGCAGGGCGCATCACTTCCCACCCTTGCCCGACAACATCCATCACTCCTCGCCAAATATTTTTTATGGTTATAGGTTTAAGGACGGGGGGGGGGGGGGGGGAAAAAAAAAAACAACAACCTTTTTTTGGTTTCACCCC
>VZTR01023286.1:304635-318660 GCA_013400775.1 Chaetops frenatus | reverse complement strand
GGCGGCGCGAGCCCGGGCCAGGGCCAGGGCCAGGGCAGCCACCCCGGGGCTGGGCCCCGGCGGGGAAAGCCGGTGCTGTCACGTCCGTGAAATCACACGGTGCGTGAACCCGTGCTGGTTTTTCTTTCTAAATTCAAAAGGTGATCTATTTATTTACCTGTTTAGAGCAATTCCGGTGCTTTACCAACTGCTGCGGCGCTGCCATCCAGTTTATATCAGATATTCACGTTTTATGAGGTAAAAAAGGGCTGAGACGAGCTCCAGACTGAGGCTGAGTTACAATGTGACAACAGTCTTGCTACTTAACCTGGACATGCGTTATAAGTCTGGTTTGTTCTATACAAATACATTTAATGTTGTTGTGGCCGTGTTTTCATGTCTTAAAGGTATTTTTAATGATGCAGTGATAACTTGTCAGTCTGATTTCCAGATGCAGGGAAAAAAGTACAAACTTAAATTGCTGTATATCGAACTAAAGTCTCGTGTTCCAGCGAAGAGCGTCTGACACGATCCATTAACCTTTGTCACATCTCAGCAATTCTTCCCAAACTCCACCCTGGTGGCTTTTTACCCCAAGCTGGTTGGTTGATTGATTGATTGATTGATTGAAGAGTGCTAGCAGGGGTTGTGCAGCTGCTTTCTAAGGGTGAGATAAAGGGGAAATGGCTACTTGTGTCCATACTTATGGCTACTAAGTGTTCATAGTGTCTTATAGTAGGATTGCAACATGATGTAGTTTGTCACGTTTGTTGTTTCTTGATACTTGCCTTGAAAGGAGCCCATTGTGGTTACATTATATACTTTTGAAAAACCTTGAGTTTGTGTGCTTCCTAGAATATGTCAGGAAAATATTGTCAGGACTTCCTGCTTTGGGAATTTTGTGGTCTTTGAAGAACTGTTTCTGTGACAACTTTTGGCAGACAACTATCAAAAATGGGAGTAAACAAGCTGTGACTCCTTTATGCTTGCTGTTCTCCATGAGTTGGAGAGAAAGATCAGCAAGGAGGAGGTAGGAACAACGGTGGTTGACTGCCTGCAAGTGCCTCAACAATTGAGGATTTGCAGTCTCATGGTTTAATGTACACAAAAGAACCCATATAAGAAACCACTCACAAATCCCAGAGCCCCAGGAAAATCTTGAACCAATGTTTGTACTTTTAAGGCACAAAATCATTACAAAAACTTGCAGGAAATTGGGATTTGTTGTTTTATTTCTCCTAAGGCTGACTAATTGAGGCTTTTTAGCTTTATTTGCTATGGAGTTTGAGCATACGAGTGGCACTACGACAGCACTTTTGTCTGACAATTCCTAACTACTGATGAAAGCTACTGGAAGTTTTAGTAAGCTGTTACAGCTTTCAGAAATGCTAAGTTCTTACAAGTGTCATGCAAGTAACCACCTGAAAGGAAGAAAGATTCCGTGTAGCATGGCTGGGAAGAGAATTATTGAAAGATCTTGACCTTCTCTGTTTCTGTTATTTGCATGGCTGCTGCTGAAACTGCATTTCAGAGGTTACAATAAAAGGGCATAAGTTCACTTAGTCAAGCACTTAGATATTAGCAGATGCATGTAATGTTTTTATTTTTTCCCCCATGCAGTCTGGAAGTTGGCTTGCTTTGGACTATTTCTTCTCTTGAAGTCTTGTCTTTCTCTTGTCTTCTATTTTAATTTGTGTGTTTTTTTAAGCCCTTCTCCACAGTCCCTCTGTCACATTCAGTATGTGGGTGCTTCTGGATTAGATGTGACATGATAATCAAATAGTTGTTTGTGAGATTGGTCCTGCATTTGTTATAGAAACTGTGAATAAGTAATTAGCTTAGACTAATATTAACATATAGAATCATAGAATCACAGCATGGGTTGGGTTGGAAGGGACCTGAAAGATCATCTAGTTCCAACCCCCTGCCAAGAGCAAGGATGTCACTCACTAGATCAGATTTCTCAGAGCCCCATCCAATCTGGCCTTGAACACTTCCAGGGATGGGGCATCCACAACCTCTCCTTACTTTATTTTGTGTCCTTTCTTCTGTGTATCCTTCCTTCTCTGTATCCTTATTTGTAATTTTTGTTTCCGAACGTAATCCCTAGAGGGCAGCAAAGCAACCAATGCATTCAGATGGTGCGACTTTGGCCAGTCTGAAGTTTCTCTTTATGAGCCTACCAGGTTTTCATTCTTGGAGATTATGCCTTTCTTCATAAAACTTATTTCCTAAGTCATAGTTTCAGGGTTAAAGTTTGTGTTTAGGCAGGAGGGCAGAGATCCTTGGAGTACAAAGTGGGTTGCAACAGAGAGGAAGGGAATTTGGGAATGGACAAGTTGCAGACAAAGAAGGTGAAGCAGTCAATTCTGCCCTTTTAATGAAATTGCTAAAAGGCCTTAGTAGAAACAGAAGCTCAAAAGGAAACAGCTTTCCCTGTCCATTAATTAACTCAGTTTAAAAACCTACACAGCTTCTGAGGATCCTCCACACAGGGTTGAGGCCTCTTGCAATCATCTTTGTTAGTGCAGATTCTCAGAATTCATTGCTTAAAATCAGACTCTGATTGGACTCTGGACTCCTGAATATTATTACTTTACAGTGAGGGTTAATTACAGAATTAACTGTGGAGTGGTGAGCTAGGGGAAAGCAAAGATTGTTTATTCAGAAGAAACTAAATTCTTATGACATGCCTATATTACTATAGAATCATTTAGGATGGAAATGGACTCTAAAATCAAGTACAACCATTAACCCAGCATGGCCAAGTCTGTCACTAAACCACATCCCTAGGTGCCACATCCAAGCTTCTTTTAAATACCTCCAGGGATGATGACTCTACTATTTCCCTGGGCAGCCTTTTCCAATGCTTGATAACTCTTTCTGTGAAGAAAGTTTTCCACATATCCAATCTAAACCTCTCCTGGTGCAACTTGAGGCTCTTTCCTCTCATCCTAGCCCACTCAGCTGCTCCTCATAAAACTTGTGCTCCAGACCCTTCACCAGCTTCCTTACTCTTTGGATGCTCTTCAGCACCTCTTGTATGTTATGCCCATCTCACCTATGAAATTTCTAACTCATTAAATTCTAGGTCAGTGAAAGTATTGCAGATCACACATTTGGCCTTTTTATCTTATGGTGACAGTTTCATGCTTTCAGTTTCTTTGGAAAGAGCGTTTTGACAGTTTCCTGTCTTGGGAATGTTACTTTGCACCATTTAAAATATGTGTCTTTAAATATTTTTAGAAACAGGTCAACAGATTTGTGATGCTTCTCCAGAAAAATTATAGATAGATGATGTGTGTTGTGTGAAACTCAAAGAAAATAGGATGACCATGAAACCTTTTTGGCAATATCCAGCCTGGAAACTTGTGCTTTAATGTGAAGGTTTATAATTGTTCCATAAAGAAAAGTAAGCTCTTTGTCATCATAAACACATTAAGAGAAGCATGCCTGGGATCAAGGTAATTTCAGATAAATTACACTGCTTGGAGTCTGTTCACGCCTCTGCTGGAAAATATATAGGTGTCATCTGTCAAGTACTGTGTTTCTTTTATATTAAACACAACTAGGCCTGCTGGGTGGTAAGTGGGAGGCTTAGAGTGGACAGGGTGAGATTTATTAGTTCTTTTACACTGATGGTTGTTGCTGTGTTTCATTCAACATTCTTGAATTTTCCAAAGACTTCACATTTTAGTGGAACCAGTGGAAGAGGGTGGATTTTCTACAGCTCCAGAAAATCAGGCCTTCAGTCTCAAGCCAGCACTTACTAGTATTTTTGAATTCCAGTCTTAATGTTTTAAGGCAGAAATTAGTAAAACTTTGTTCTGTAACTGGCCATTAAAATGCAACAACAAAACATTTGCAAACTGCCTTTCTACTGTTAATATCCTCCAACAGAAATTTTTTTTTTCTTGTCTTCTTTATTTTTGTAGTGCTGTCTTCCAGTTTTAGATTTCAAGAGTTATCTGCTTTCCAGATCTGAATGGAATTCTTCTGCATCAGGACAGTTGGTAACTTACTCTTGGGAGATGGATAAAGTCATGTTGTAGTTCCTTTGGGAAGTCTAGGGACTTCAGCTGTTGTAGACACTTTTTCCTATTTAAATACCTCTTACCAGCTGACTGTATGTCCTTCTGAAACCTTTGCCAAAATCTGAGACTCAGACTGTGTTGTTCAGTGTTAGTGGTAGATACATTGAATAGTGTGGGGAATGTTAGGACTTGGCACTCTGTTAAAAATAGTATTTTGAAATAAATTATTTGTTGCACTGTAGGAAGCTTATTCAGGAACGGGTGTAATGGGTTAGTGCTAATATCCATCTTGCCCAGTACTTCGATCCTGACAGTTCTACAGAGGAACTCATTTAGGAGATGGTGCCATAATTTCCATTCCGTGTTGGCAAGAAGCCTATTCTTGGTCTTTTAAAGATTTGCTGAAACTCTGAGGGGTAAATCTTGGTATCTTAAAAAAAAATTCTGATTTCTATGGATGTGTTCTGAAAACTTCTGTTTACCTTTACATATTTGTAGACTTGTTTCGGTGACTTTCTACGGGTGAACTTTACTGACACTGTATGATTATATTTTTTCCTTTAAAAGAAATTTTTTCTCTTTTTCTTGACAGGAGGCATAGGTGTTTCTACTCAGCCCTTTCATCATTGTGTCAGTATTGTTTCACTTCTCTTCAGTTAATCTAAATATCTGGTAAACTGTACTGTTTGAAAAGAGTGGAGAGGTTCTGTGTCCAGTTGATTATGATGACACACTGTGGAAAAAGCCTGAGTGTAGCTGACTTAATCTTGTGTTACATAGGCAACTCAGGACCACAGGTCACTTCAGAAAGTCACTTTACAGACGTCATTTAATCACTTATATTTTTGCATACCCTTTTAAAAGCACATTTTTGTAACAGCTGGCAGTATGTCTTTGAATCAGAACATTGACATTCAGTATTGTCAGTGAAGATTCTCTGACTGTGTATGAGGATTTTGTATACATGGCTGAAATGGTAGCATCTCTTTACAAATAATTTGGGTTTAGGGCCAGTTGTTTCCCAGTGAAGGGAAAAAAGACATTGTAACTGTTTTGGTAAGCTAGTGTGCTTTTACTTTGTCCTGTTTCACTTTTGCATACAGTTACCTAAACTACTTTTCATAGGACTGTTCAGCAGAAAGTAGAGGTCACCTAGTTGATACCTAAAGCTGTTGGACTTCTGTAAGAAATGCAGTTTGGTTCTCCTGCATGGTACTTAGATTTTTGTACATTGTTGTTTGGGAGGGGTGTTGTTTTTTTTGTTGTTTTTTTTTTTTTTTAAATGCATAGTAAAGCAGGTACTTTGATTCCATGCACTTGGGGAAACTGTGCTAAACTTATGCTTTCCTCTTCCTTGTCAGGTTGTCTGTCACTGTGCTAACTTGAAGAGGTGACCATTTGCTGTGAGTTTATGATGTTTATGCTCCCTCCTATGAATCTCTCCTTCTTTTCCTTCTATGAAGCAACATCACAAAAGGAACACACTGGGCAAGATTTTCTCCTTGCAGTTAACAGTACCAAGTACTCATTTTGTTGAGAAAAATGTTCTTTAAACATACTAGAATAAAAAACAAAGATGCTCTGCTATGTTACCATTGTTGTGTGCCTAATCCTGAAAAAGAGAGAACTTTGCCCCAAACTGGTTACAGTTTGTTTGTGATCCAGCCAGTGTATGTAACTGACACTAGTAAAACAAAGGAAGAATAAAGGAAACATCAGAAATATGTTAACATGGACAAATTATGTCGAATTACTGTAAGCCTCTACTGCCCATCCATTTAAGATACAGTTTTATTGCAGGAGTAATACTCCCCCTTTCTTGGGGGAACTGAAAGAACCAAAAGTAGTGACGTTAAGAAATTTACTTGAGGAAGATGATGGTTTTTGCATATGGAAAAAAGGTGTAAGGGGTGGTGTACTAGCCAGTGGTTGCAGCTTTTTTTGCTCTGTGTCTTAGGCCTTGGACTGTCACAACATTTTATGCTGTAGCGTACTGGTATCTTCTGCTAAATTTTGTCCTCCATAGCTTATCCTACCTGGATTCTTGTGGTTTAAGGGTGGGGGGAAGAAAGCAGGTATAAAGTGGAAAATAACACTGATTGTCTAGGACCAAAAGAAGGTCCCTGAGGTATCACAAGAATTTGTATTTCTGTTTTCTATCTCGTTGTTTCTGTAGAGAAGTGTACACTGTTTCTTCGAAGTCCCTGTGTTATGGAGCTGTGCTGGATTTTGAAGGTCAGTGTGGCAGGACTGTGTAGATATCAAAACACTGCTGCTATTCAAGTGTCATATCTTTTCCTGCTGTAACTACTGTTTGGCTCATGTAATGATCCACGATTCAGATACACAGTGTAGGAAAGATCAGCAAGAGGTTCCGTTTTGAGAATATCTCTAAGACAGGGTTGCAAGCAACAAAAATACGATCACTAGTTAATTTTTTTCTCATATAAGTAAGATTTCTTTTTCCACATGGAAATTGTTATTATGATGCCATTCCACTGGAATTTTCTAGGAGTACAAACAGTTGTCTCGAGAGTGTCCTTTTAAAAACACCAGCAACTCAACAACAAACAAATGAATATGCCTGTATCTCGCTCTTCAAGTTGTATTATATAATGTTTCCAGGAATGATATTCTCTCTTCTCCTGTCTGAGACAGATATAACTACATAAATACAAAACTGAAATCTGCAATTTTGCATTTGAAGGTATGGATCAGTACATAAAGGGTCAGTCTACAGTAGCAAAATTGTCCTTGGAAAGAGTGAACTGTTCACAAAATTTCTGCTGTAGTGTTTGTTAAACTGAGAGGAAAAACAAAAGCTCATGCCTTCAAAACCTTAGGGTGAAAATGTTGGATACAACTAGGACCTTACTATAGTTGGTTTCCACACAGTTTTTAGAAAAATACCCACTCAACTTCACTCTCAGCCAGTGCTTTAAATTCTCTTATGCTGGAGATGATGTTTTTACTTGCTCTTATATAATTTACTATCTTCCATCTAAATTGCATCCCTTTTACTGAAGGTGGCTTTTATCCTCAGGTAAATTAAACTAATTAATACTTGCAATATGTTATAGTCTGGGGGCCTGTTATGAGATCCATTTGTGTTAGACACATATTGTTCTAAAAAACCAAAGAGATGACCCAGGTTTCAGAGTTACACTCTGAGCCCACTGCCAGAGATCCCTCCCTATGGATACTGAAGAACTGGCAAAGGCATTTTTGATAGATTATGTTCTGCTGAAGTTTCGTGTGTAAACATACACTTCAAACAAGAGTGTTCCTAGCCTATCCACTCATTCCCTGACTTCACCTTCCCATGTGCCACATGCTGTATTTTGGTTAGGTGGCTGCACACCTGGATATTCTAAAAGAATGTCCTGGTATTTCTCTGTCCTGTGTGAGTTTACACAGAAATTTTTGTCTTTGCTTGGCGATAATCAATGTAAGCACAAAAAAGAATTAACCAAATTAAAAAAATTTAAAAAAAAATAACCAAAATAAAAAAAATAACCAAAATTAGAAAAGGCAAACCTCCCCCCACAGGCAAGTATGCAAGTGTTTATGAAAATCAATAGTTCATGTGATATTAGTTACTAGGTCTGGATATGAGGCCAGTGCTGATAAAGACTGTGGAAAAAACTGCTTTTAAGGTACGATCAAATTTAGAAAATTAGTAATTTTTTCTCAGCTGGAGACACTAGTTAGAATGAGAAAGCTTGTCATCACTTTATTTAGATTTTAAATGAAAAAAATGGTGGTACTAAGCTAGTTACAAAGCCAACCTTCCTTCCTTCTTACCTTCCTCCCTCTTTCCCAGATTTATGCTCCTCAGTTGTTTGGATACTTCTGCTTATCCCTCCCACTGTCAAAGAATGCAACAAAGTTTTGTCTACAGAGAAAGCAAACACTGTGGGTAATGTAGCGTGTTGACTTTAGTAAGTGGGAAAGATGTGATGATACGCTAAGCTCCTGAAACATACAAAATAAAGTGAGAAGAGTTTAGCTTGCTTTTTTCCTTCTCTATTCCAGGTTTTTTGCAGTTTTTTTTTTTTTTTGGAGTAGAGGTTGATATCTGGCTGTTGGTAAACCTTCCATAACTGAAAGCGTACAAGGAACTGATTTAATAAAGTTTTAAAGTAAGAAACTTTATAGAATATGTGACTTCAAAGCAGGAATTCTGAGCACATGTAAGGCAAAACCTATAAAATACAAGCTCTGTGCAAGAAACTTACAGTGTTGAGGACAGTTTTATGCTGTGCACACTTTAAGGTGTGTTTCTTGGAGAGGCTGCTTGGAAAGAAGGACTAGCAGTGCCTTTACTGCTGTCAGCCTCACAGGCAGGATGCTTCTGTCCAGAAAACAGTGAGGCTTTTAAGATTGTTGGGCTTTTTAAATTTACCAAAGACTTTAGGTTATGTTATAATCTGGGGAGTCTGACTCAGTATTATTTGAGAATTCTTTGTATTATTACATTCTTGGAAACTGCTGTCTAGTAGAATACAAAGAAAAAACAAAAAGAGGACTTGCTAGCTAGCACAAGCATATTCCTAACTAGGAGTTATTTTTCTGAATCTGGGCCTCAACCAGCTAATTTTCAGCTAAAAATTTTCGGTTTTAGCCTTTGGACAGCATATAATGAAAAGGTAGGATTAAAAGTGGCTTTTAAAGATACTGTTATATTAGAGACTACTAGACAGCAGTTGAGAGATAAAGATGCAATTAGTAACAATACAGTAATTCAGCCTGCAGAGCTCCTTGCTACTTAACAAAAAACCCAGAACTATGGGTTCCTAGGGTTACTGTGGACAGGGCATGCAAATAAAATCATTTGTTACAATTACTTAGCAGGGCTCTGCATTCTGTTGGAATTCAAGCAAACTGCACCCAAAGTGCTTAATTTTGCCTTCTTTTATATTGACCAAGAGACGGGAAAAATCAGGCCAGTGAAATACAATACAAATAATAAATAATAAAAAAATTTTAAAAATAAAACTAATCCCACCAGATCTGGAACCAAAGAAACTGTGGTTATTTTTTATCTGTTCTCTGAGTAACAACACTAGCAGATGACTGCCTCTACTCTGAGACTGTGAGAGACTGTAGCCATGTCAGGGCAGGGTTGAGCCAAGAGGATTGAGTAGACACAGCTGCAGTGAGGGGAAGGGTGACAGTAGCTATTGTCCCAGTCAGGATGTGTGGGGACATTTTTTGTTTTGGGTTCTGGGGGTTTTAATTTTTTTTTTCTCCCTAAATCTGGAAATCTAGGATGCTTCCTCCTGTTGAAATAAACGGGGATGGACATGCTGTCCAAATGGGGAAATTTTTTCTATGCCCTTTTGAGGTGCTCTTTAAGAAGGAACAGTTCCTCCCTGTTAGCCCACACTCCAAATGTTAGATGTATAAATAAAAAACTGGCTGTGTACTCCCTCATCAGTTTTATTTTGCGATTTTTTTCGTTCTTTTCAGAACACTGGATTTTTTCAGTTATTTTTTGCATATTTGTTACTCAAAAAAAAGTCTGGAGGAAATTCAATAATTCCAAAACTAGAAAAGTGTCAATATTTTTTTTTTTGACAATTTTGTTATGGCTGCTTGGAAATACTAACATGCTTCTATTCCTAGGTCTACAGTCTGCTGTGCAATTGGATATTTCTTTGAGGTTTTTTAGACCCCAGAAATAATCAGACCTTTAGGAACTTCACCAGTGTCTTGAGATAGTGTAGAAATAAATTGAACAGTTTCAACAAGATGCCCAGATACCTTCTCAAATTCTTTCCCTTTGATGGACACATGTGCTTGTTAAACTACTGATGTGCCTTAGTTTTAAGGACTAGCTTTTGTTTCTCATTGCTCATCCCACAAGATAACAAATAAGGTTAATTACAAGCAACTAGGTATTTGTGGATGTTATTACTTAATGGGAGGCCTTTGCCTGCATTCCTTTGGGGGTAAGAATTTGTACAATAATGACTGCTTTATTGATTTGAATGTAAAAATAAATAAATAAAGTTATAATTTTTTCTCTGTCTTAGTTGGAATTCAGAATTTCTTTTTTTTTTGTTTAGTGTCTGTATGGCTGTGTAACTTGTGTATTACCTCCTGTAATTTGTTATTCTATCTATTAATGTATTTTTTTTTTGGCAGTTTATCAAAAGCCATGTGGTAATATAAAAATCAAACTCAATTTAAAGATTGAATGCTCTTTTTGTTTTCAGAGTTGGTGGTAGTTTGTTATAACTGTGTTTTGATTCTTGTTTTTGACAGTTTATTTTTTACAAAGAGCAAAAGGAAGTGTGCAAAACAGAGAAGAAATCAAAAAGACTTTCAATAAACCAGTTCTTCTCAATATAAATTAGCTAAATTCTTAGCCTATGAGATGTCCTTAACTACCATGTTTCTTTACCCATTTGATGCTGTGACAATGAAATGACAAGTCCCAAAGTACTGGCAGAGTCTAACAGCAGAAGCTTTGTGCAACTTTGGGAGAACTGAGTTTGTCCAGAATCTGAGGCAGCAAGAGCTGGCAGATGAGCATTACAGCAACTTTTCATGCATTTGAAAACTTGCAAAAGGGTTGGTGATTTTTGTGACTGCAGAAAGGAGAGTTTTTACTGGCTTCAAAGACCAGATGACTTCGTGGCATTTTAGGAAAAGCTTTCTCACAAGATCTGTTAGATGTTGGAACAGATTGCCAAGAGACTCTAATGGCTGACAAAGGGAAAGTTTTTAAAGTAAGTTACCTTAGTATTTCTGAAGGATGAACCATGTGACAAAGTGAAAGAAGTGGGTGCTGTCCAGTTCCAGTGTTTTTATTTCATGGATGCTCTGGGGTTAAATGAGCCCTATTCCATAAATTAATTCCTGGAACTGATGTTTTCAAGGTGTTTGCATGTATCAACACTGGAAATTGACAACCATGTTAGAAAATGGCTTGATGTAAATAACAGGCTGCTGCCGAAGAGGAGGTGTCTTAGCTGCCCTTTTCAGGCTGGTTTTCAATTCAATGGGGTGACAAATATGCACAGCTTACATGAAGGCAAATATGCCCCTTTTGCAGCAGCAGCAGCTGCTCAGTGTGACCGTGGAACAGGAGCTTAAGACTCCACACCCAAGGGATGGTCGCTTACTGTGGTGATTGATACTACAAGTCCTGACCTAGGGTCTTTTTCAGGAGAGAACAACAGACTGAAAGAGCAGTGTAATGCTGACAGCTGAATGTCCTCTCTAGCAGGCCTAGACCTTTTATATTAGCCTTAAATGGAAGTGTTAGGTTCTGTCCTTTAGCAAACATGCAAATTAAGCAATTCCAGTTTTCAACTTTCAAGAAAAAATTGAGCTGGGGAGAGGTAACTCACTAGTAATGAAGTCAGACAGTGTACGTGTCCACTTCAACTGGAGCTTTGCCTCTAGCTCTGTGTCATTTGCAAAATTTACCAGTGATGGTGAGAAAATGAGTATAGAATTCAAAATAATCAGTAAAACATCATCACAGTATCCCTCTGCTCTAGTGGTGCCAAATTCATACTGCCAGCAAGAATCATATTTTGCAGGGGGGAGAAGGTCTAAAGGAGGTAGAAGATACAGGAGAAATCTTACATTTGTTATTGGATCTAGCAGAGATGGAGTTCATTTTCCCCACAGCAGCCCCCAGAGCAGTGCTGTGCATTGGCAGCTGTAAAGGTGCCCATAAGACACGAATGTTTTGGCTGAGCACTGCTGGCACAGCATCAGCGTTGTCACTCCAGCATCTTACCCTCACCAGGAGGGTTGGGGTGGGCAAAATCTTGGGAGGAGACATAACCAGGACAGCTGACCCACTGAGCAAAGGGATATTCCATACCTTGTGATGCCTGCTCAGATACAGAAGCTAAGGAAAAGGAGGAGGGAGGGGGTAATTTGTTATTTACAGTGTTTACCCTCTGGAGCAACCACTGTGTGTGCTGAAGTCCTGCTTCCTGGGAAGTGGCAAGACATCACTCGCTGACGGGAAGTAAATAATAAAATCTTTGGTTTTTTCCTTTGCTTGTGTGCACACTGGTTTTTTTTGTTTGCCTTAGTAACCTGCCTTCTTTTGACCTAAAAGGGTTTTTTTCCATCTTATTTTGCTGAGCAGGGGAGTGATAGAGCAGCTTGGTGGGCATGTAGCATCCAGCCAAGGCCAGCCCACCACAATTTTTTATGGCATTTTAGTCATGTTACAGGGTAGATGTAAACCCTGACCCAGGTTAAATAGTACCTTTGACATGAAAATTATTGGATTAAGCATGGGACTGAAAAATTAGATAATCAGAGACTGAACCACACAATGCAACATAAACTGCAGTCAGGCCACACTTCATGGAGTTCCAGAAAAAAGTCTTTGGTTTCTCACTCCTATGTCACCTTGTTCCAACTTCTATGTACTTGCTGATTCAGTTTAAAACCTTTTTCCTTTAAAGGCCTCAAAATTCCTGTAATGTACGTCAGCTGCCAGGTGTCTCCTAAGTCATAGATATTCCTGCAGAGCCCAGCAGAAGCTGACATAGCATGCACTTATGGCACAGTGGCTTAAAGGGATAATGCTATACTGTTCCACATCCCAGTGTTCCAAACCTCACTCTTGGTTGTTAGCAGTTTCATAAATTCAGTGTCAAAGGCTACATTTACAATTTTGCCATAGAGCTTAGAGTCTCTTCAAATTTGGCCTGTGCTGCTGAAGCTAGCAGGAACAGAATAAACTGGGGCCTTTTTATGGATGGTTGTTAGGGATACTTAGACATGTAAAGATGCAAATAAATGCTTCTATGGGATCTTTTAAACCCCAACATTTCAGGAAGAGTTAGTGGCCTTTTTGCAGCTTCAGGCACTTGATTGTTTTTTCTCCTAACCTGCTTCTCTCTGGCAGCAAATGCAGGGATGCCCAGCAGACAGATAATCACCAGTTTAAAAGAGGCTTCTGTGGCATAGCCGATTCCTGCCTGGCAGGTGGGCTGGGCCATGGGGGCTCAAGGAGTTCCCCAGATGCCCAGCTCTGCAAGGGACTGCTGGCATCAGAATGCTCAGGGACTCGATCTGTACCTCCTGCTGCAATGAAACTTTCACCTGCCTTCACCCCTCAACTCCCACACTCTTCAGTTAAAAATGCAGGGGAGGCAGGAGGCTGGTGGCAGGGAGATCAGACTTTTTGGGCAGTGTGCCTGTGTCACAGTCAAGAGTTTGGTCACAACTGTGTGGCTGAATGGGGCCATGGGCATGGCTGTTGTTCCTGACCAGACTGTGCTGAGGTCCTGGCCCAAGCCTTACCCAGGAGAGTGCAAGCTGGGCAGTGCCAGAATTCTGTGGGAACAGTGGTAGTGATTAAAAAGCCCGTGTGACACAGACCGGCATGTTCGCCATGCTTCCTTTGCCCGTGCTGTGAGAAATAGCTTTTCCTCAAGCACATGAACATCCAGAAGCATATTCATGTCTCCAATAAGCCTTGAGCTGCACAGCCTGAAGGTGCTGCACTTAATGAGGCATTACAGCAAGTAAATGCCAATGCCAGCAAGGAAAAAAATCTGCCTTTTAAATTTAAAAGATCTGAGTATTTCCCATTTACTGATAGCTTGATAGGGGGCAAAAGCAAAGTCGATTAATCTCTGAATGAAAACTTGATGTCAGTTAAATATCTCTGACATCAAGAGATATTTAAATAATATTATTTAAATATCTACGAAGAGTTCAAGACCTGTCAAAGGTTATATTTAAATAGTTTGTCTCGCTGCTTCCACGGAGCGGTTAATCAGTTTGACCACATAATACTAAGTAGCCTTCTAACAGAAATAATCGTAGGGAAGCGTGAGACGTGACCCGGGATGAGGGCGGCGAGCAAAGGCTCCGGAGCTTCGCGGCGACCCACCCGGGGCGGGATATGGCGGCGCCTCCCGCCGCCCGGGAGAGCGGCTGCTGGGAGTTTGCGAGGGGTCTTTAAGCACTCCGCGTTTCTCACCGCCCGGGGCGCGGCGGCCAGGGGTCGAGGGCGGCAGCA
>VZTR01023286.1:200552-304098 GCA_013400775.1 Chaetops frenatus | reverse complement strand
GGATTCAAGATGGTCCCTGGGCAGGGAGAGCCCGGTACTGGGGCATCGGCCAGGGCTCGAAAGGGAAGGTTTGTCATAAGTGAGGAGAGAGTTTGCCATTTTGAGGGCTGAGAGCAGATATTTCTTTTTTTCCTAGTGCATTGTAACCAGGTCCGTCTCTTGGAAAACTGTGGAGTGGAAAATGCCTCGAATTTCACAATTGCATGCAAATATGTATTAATGCTGTCCAGATTCTTTCACTCAGGGACTTACCAAAAGCTGCTCCCTCTGTAAGCCGGCGACCATGCAGGCGTTCATGGATTTGTTAACCTAGGCATGTGCATTTCTTTTAAAGCCCCGAGCCTAAGTTGTGCCGTTTTTAATGCTTCCATTGACTTCAGTGGGGTTGCTTAAGGGATTAAGAAGTTGTAGTGTGGCTGAGAATATGCAGGATCAAGCTCCTTTTGAAGACAAGACAAGTTAATTAATTAAAAACATTGTCAGTTTGTTCTGATAAGGCAAAGACAATTAACCCTCTTGATAAGGAGCTAAAAACTCAAATGATCCCAAGAATGATATTCAATTTTTTTTTAATTAGACAGTATTATTGGACAACTAGCATTTGATAAGACCATGTTTTCACATAAAATTGTGAGGCTCTTTTTATAGTTTTTTTCTCTCTGCAACTTTCCTGTAGAAGGGAAGGTGTCAGAGGCTGCATTCCTGAAAAAATTAGTCTCCAGTCTTACAGTGAATCTTGCTCTCTTAATTTTTTTATGTCTTTGAAAATGAATGTTACATTTCATCACATTCAGGCTGCTTCTCTAATCTTGCAGCAACAGTTATTGAAGGTTTTTCTCAAAACTGTCTCGACTTTGTAGCTTATTTTCTTCATTAAAAACCAATTTCCTCTTTTGGTGCTCAGTGCCAAAGCATCGATGCAATAAATCAGTTGAGGCTTGGAGATGGGGGAATCATGCAGCAGAAGCTATGCTGTGTTTCTTCCTCTCTTCCCCCATTATTAAGAAGGTGTCATAATAGAGCGTGGTGCTAGACAGCACAGGTGAAATGACAACACTCCATTTCCAAATGCTCAGCAAGTCCTGAGGACTGAAATCAATACAAGTTTTTAGATTAAGCTTGGTAGGAAACGATGCACAGTTCAGACATTCTAGGATAAGCTTGGGGAAGTGACTCAGGTTTAGAAGCCTGTTTCCTCTGTGATATGCCTTCAAGTTTTTGCTGGACTCGCTCCAGCTTTGCTGTAAGTGTGGTGCTGTGACATACAAATGTTGGATGAATCAGTTTTTCTAACCTTCTTCTGTTTGGGGAGACAAGGATAGGCTCTTTTCTCTTGTGCTGAGGCAGGGCTGTGCTGACCAGCACGGGGGCAGTATGGAAACATGCCAGTGCCTTCTTGCCTGTCTCATCTTGTCCTGCCTACTTGGCCATTGAGATGATTTGGGATGCCCACAGGATGAGTGCTTAAATGGGCTCATAGAGCTTGAGGTTTGGCTCCCCTTTCTTGGTTTTGTTCAATTGGGTAGTAATGTGACCCACAATGAAACTATTTACGCCATTTGGGATTTGCCAAATAAACCTTGGGCTTCTTGTCAAGCTTGTATTTGCTGGCACATGCAAGCAAGTTGAGTAGTGCCAACAGATATTCAGTTAATACAGACATAGGAGTGTTCCTAATTTTGGGAGGATTCCCTTTGAAAAGAGAGGAATTTGGTCTTTGAAGGGAAATATGTACAAACTGCTTCATGTGAAGGGACTCGTACATGATATCTTCTGTCATGGGTGGACTGAGGAAAGCGTGTTTTGGGACAGGGAGTGTTAACTCAGTGAAAGGGGCTGTATGGTGATTACAAAGGAATGGGCATGCAGCCTCCTTTGCAGGCATTGCTCTAAGAACAGCACTAATTACACTGTTATTTTACCAGTAGTTTTAACAAGGAATTCTTTGGACAGCCTTTCATGTTGGATGTGGGACTGCACATTCAATGGCTAAAGGTAGTAGCAGTGTATGTAGGCATGCAAGGTCAGGGTTTTTTCCATTAGGGTTAAAATTTGGCTCATGTTTATAGCACACCTTCTGCAGCAAGACTCACCTCAAACTCCTTTGGTCTGAATCATCTGCTTCAGGGGTATTAGGAGCAAGAGCTTTTTCCTAGGCTGCAGGTCAACTGAGACAGGTTCTCATGCACTGAATGCCAGCCAAAAGAGCTGTGCTAGGGTTAGAGCTGCAAAGCATTTGCTTCCCATGCACTGGAGTGAAGAGAGGCTGGGATGGCCTCAGGATAGCACACACAGGAAAGAGTGTGTAAAATGTCATCTTCCTAGACCTGTGGACCTCATCTGGTCCTCTGTGATTTCTTCTCACACAAAGACCTTCTGGATGAAGTGTGAGCTTAAGGTTGGTTCTTCTTTGAAATGAGGGACACCATAATTCTGATCATCTTGCATTTAATGTTTAAAATCTGTGCTTCTGTACTAGCCGTGCAGACCTAGAAAAATAAATGTTGCATGCAGTGGTTGGTTGACAAAAATTTCTTTGAAGCATTGAAATATTTAAAGACCAGAACACCCAGTGGGACAGAAAATGAGCCCATGCTGTAACACAGTGCAGTATATAAAAAATCACTGGCCCCTGATGGTTACTGCTAATGTGATATTAATGTTTTCTTGGTAATGTAATACATCCACAGTATACAAGCCCTGTAATAATAACAGTTATAAACCTGGATCGTGGCCAGGGCACCCAATTCAGTTGGTGCAGTTTATTGTAGAGGATAGTGGTTATTTGTGATATTCCAATGCTTTATCAATATCTGCAGGCAAAAATAGTTTTCGATTTATGTAAATGCCAGCTGAATTCTTCTGTCCATCCTTGGTCAAAGTTCTCCTTGAGGTGTGATAATTGTGCATGTATAAGGATGGCAAAAGTAAGTCCTGTGTTTACATGGCTTTGGAATTTCAGTGGAAGTCACAGATACTTTTCTGATCTATGGACAAAATAAGGAGGTTGGAAGAAGGGTAAGTTAGAAGGCATAAAGCTTGTGTGAATTTTACTTTCCTTTCACAAAATCCCCTGGGAACACCCTAAGGATACATCAGTTATGGAAGCAAACCTGCATCTTTTGATGGAGAATGCAGAGACCTCCCTGTAGAGGGAAAGAAAAAAGCACCTTCAGACATAGATCTTGAGTATAAAAGACATTTGCATGATTTATGGCATTGCCTTCATCACAGGCTATAAAGACCCAGTACAATAAACATTTTGCATCCTGGGCATGCTAACCTTGTACCATCATCTGAGACCTAGGAGAGAAATTAACTTTATTGTAAACATTTCTGAAACTGAAAAGACTGGTTTTGTGTTCAGCCAGAGAGAAATGGAAAGGAAACTTAACAGAGAATGAAGAATGAAAACAGCAGAGCTTCAGAAACTGAAAGAGGACAGCTTGTAGGTTCTGTGTTAAGGACATTTTCCCAAAGAGAATGAAACAAAGGGGTCTATTGCTTCCTGATCTTCCTTCTTTCCCATGATAACAACTGTGGAGACACATATGTTTTCATCCATGCTTTTCATACTGTTGGTCAGTACATTGAAATATCTATTCACTATTGACAATCATTTTTTCTCAGTATCACTGGAATTAAATGCAAAATGTCTGTTTTTCTGCTGGCTTTTACTAGGCCAGAAGTCAACTTTTGAATGTGCACCTTTATGCATTTAGAAATGTACAACTTGATTTTGTTAAAATTACTTTTATAGATAGTAACGAAAGAAATGTACAGCACAGAGATGACAGGTAATGTGCTTTAAAATTAATGTTCTGAAAGCTCAAGAAGTTCTCCTGTGATAGTTCAACGTATCAATCCAGTTTTACATTAAACCTTAGAACAAGACTGTAAAACAAATCTTAATGAAACCCATTCATTGGAGAATTGGCTAATGCATTTTTCTAACTCACAGATAAAAGTGAGTAGGGAGTTAGGTCTTGTCTCAAATACTTTTAAGGCTATAATCAGTAAATCAAATGGCTTCTTTAAACTAAAGAAAGACTCATAATTGATGCAACTAAAGTATGCCTTTTTCTAGATTAGTGTTCAGATCATATGGGATGGGGAAAAAAAAGAACCCCATACCAGCTGAATGGTGAAGTCTCATTGCTAAACAATGGTTTTGTCCTTTAATAGGAGTGGTGCAATGTCTGACTCTTACCAACTCATGAACTTTCTCATTTTGAAAATTATCTAATTATCTCACACTACCATCACATGTGTATAAATGTTGTGGGATTTGTATTTTGGTGTTTATTTTTGGGGGTTTTTTTTGGAGGGAGTTGTGTTGGGTTTTTTTTAAGTTTTTCAGTATGGACAGTACTTCAAGGATGGGGGAAGAATCATACTATCCATAAAATATGTATAACACCTCTGGCACAAATTTGGTGCCATTTCAGCTATTCTTGTTCTGTTATTTTGTAGTAATTTGTTTTATTTTTTTAAAGATAGATAATTATGAAGAGTTTATAGCTACTAGTGTTAGAAAGATACATTATTTTCAATTTAAACTTTTCTCATGGTAGATGCCTACCGTGAAACATTTTCTATAACAATGCAAGGTAAGAATGTTAGAGATAGAAAAGGTAGCTTTTGTCTATTCTGCTGGCTGCAATTAGTGTTCATTTTCTGTAACAATTTAAACTGAGTCACTTGAAGTTGCTTTAGTTAGAGTCTCTCTGTTTATTTGTGGAAAGGACGATGATATAAATTTTTTAATAATTCTTTTCAACTTGCACTCGCACTTTGCTCTGGTATACCCATGACAGTGTAAGTCATGTTTGAATAAACATGAAATGTCTGTATTTAGGGAATTGTGTTCCTGCTGAAGCAACCAAGGAACTTTAAAATCCATTTTGTTTCGGAAAGTAAATAAATGGTTACAGAAAACTTTTATAAAACAGCCCAAACGAACCTATCTATAGGGGTGTATGTTTTTTCTATTAGAGCGAGGCTACAGCTTAAAAATTTTGACCTCATTATTAAGGATGGATAATTTTGAGACCACTATATCATTGTTCTATTGAGAGATCAAGTTGTTCAATGGGATATTTAAACACTGGAGCACTTCCACTCTAGGAGTGAATACAAGGAGATACTGAGTGAATGTGAAGTGTAACACCATTGACTTCCACAGGAGGATGTGAGTGGAAGAGCAGAATTATTTCTTATTTCTTTCGTTCTACCATATGAATAGTCCTTCTGTCATTTGAGCAGGTCTGTACTTGCTTTGACTACAGTTACACCACTCCTGATGAAAATGTGGTTGGTCCCTGAAGTGCAAGTCTCGAATCCCGTGTATGCAAAGAAAGGATTGAATAAGTACTTGAAATTCAGTGTGACTTATTTGTACTGACTTAGGGCAATATTTTGATCTCAGAAGTTACGTTTGAACAATGTAACTAATCAGTGTGACTAATTGCTTCTGTTTTACTTTTTTTTTCAAAGCCAAGACTAAACATGAGCAAAAATTCATAGGTACCTATCCTTTGTTAGCCACTTTGACAGGCCTAACTATACACGTTTGATTTTTATGCACAGGGAAGAAAATTAGACAGAAATGAAGCAATCTCTTTCCCCCCACCAATATCCAAATGATGCTGTCCAAATGATGATCCCTCTCTCCTCTCTTCTCTCCCTCCCCAAATTTGGTGAGGAGCAAGTCTTCTCACATGCTGAGCCTAGTTCTCCTTTTACTGAGAGGGGAATAAATTGGAAACAAACCTTAGGGGACTTTGACTGACCCACACATGGGAAAGTGCAGTGGGCATCAGCCTCTCTTGTTGCCAAGGTCTGCACTACGATTGCCTGGGCAGAGGTTTCCCCTCAGCTTCCTCTGCAATGAGGGAACACCTTCAGTGTGGGAATATTTGTGTATTGTGTTAGGCTGCTGGTCTCTGACCTTCTGCCAGTGTATCCCAGAAGAGGACCTATGCATCACTGGTGGGGCAGGGAAGGTAGAACCCATGTGCTGGCCTCTGGAAAGAGGCAGGGGGTCTCAGCTTGGCAAGACCCATGTTACAGGAGAGGCTGGGATGCAGTGGGAGTGAATATGTCACTGTGTAGGGGGAAACATTTCAGTAACCTGCTCCATGCTTTTGCCAGGAGGTGGCCACTCCTCAGTCAGCTAGTCCTGGCCAGACAAATGTCTGCGAGTGCAGCTTGTCTACAGGAATTTTGGAAGCTGATGGACAGTTTTGGTTAAACAAAGAACTAAATATAACATTAGGATTCAGTAGATAGAGTAGTTTTGATAAAATGGGTGCTCTTAGACACTTGCTATTGTTACTGTTAAAAGACTGAGGTTATTTAGAAAGACATTCTCTGGTTCTTCTGTGACGGGCTGTTTTCTGAGTGGAGGAAAGTACCGGTTTCAGTGACTGAGTGAAACCCATTCTTACATTTTGGAAGGAGTTAAAATGTTTTTCTTGCTGCTTTTAAGTGGCCATGTCTACTTTGAAGTGATAACCCAAACTGGATCTGACATTTGAGTGTGTAGACACTGATGTGGGGATACTGCAGTGAGCAGAACTAACCTGGGGAAAATGCAGGCTAGAAAATATGAAATGATGCAGTTCACAAAGTAATCCATGCTGCAGAAGCCTGCCCTACTCATGCAAGTAATTGTGCTGCCTTTGTGATGCTACAGATCTTACTTGTGTTTCTGCAACACGTTGTGCTCTGTGCTGCACCTCTACATATTTTCTTGCCTCCCAATGGTCTTGTTCAGACTGTGCCAAATGCAACACAAGCCAGAAGCACAGGTCTTTCATACGAGCCTGCCTTCTCCAGTTGTAGCTCAGGTTTTCTTGGAGCTCATAAGAAGAGCCAGTGATGCTTTCAGCTGCTTCTTGGGCCAGGCAATGCTGCTAACACAATTGCCATTGTGATAGAAACTGACTTCTTGGTAGGGGAGTTCATTGAGTCCTTTCGAAGAGGTGCTTCAAGTCATTAGATAGTTTTGAGTACTGCTGCTATTACATGTCCATAATCCCTGTCTTTGAAGAGAATTTAGCAGTGGATTTCTTCATAGTCTTCCTCTGGCCAACTCCTTTCCTGGCCTTGCTGACCCCCTTGTGAGTGCCCAAGAGTCTCTGCCCTGTGATACTCAGAGTTCACTAGAGCATTCCTCATGCTCGTTGTGTAACAAAGCCACAGCTGCTTCCTGGCCTCTGGGATGCTGTGTCCCTGCAGATGGACTGGCAGTATTTGCCTCACTGGATGTTGTTTAATATTTTCTTATGCTAGGAACAATTTCTAACAGATTATGAGCTGTCCCCAAGCAGCACATTGTCAGGGATGTCAATGCAATCGAGTGTAAATGATAGCAATGAGGACAGCCCTTCTACCTCTGGGTTGTCTGTCGGAACAAGCTATGCACAGAAGTTATAACAGGAGTCCTTATTTTATGCTGTGTCTTGCTAGTGTTCACACAGGAAAAACACTGTTGTCAGAGACACTTCTGAAGAAATGAGGTGTGTTTGTCAGCTACGTAAAGCCTGGATCAGAGAAAGGTCAAGATGCACGAAGTGGGAGTTAGCTAGAAGGGAGAGATGCTTACAAAACAGTGGGATCATCAAAATCTCTGACTTGTTCTTTGATTTGATGGTTGTACAAAATTTTTCCTTTAAAGCTTTATGTACCCGTAAAGCTTTAAATATCTCCCAGCTTGCTTCTAACTCACGGCTAAACCCAACCTGGACTGTCACGAAACACTGTACCTCTTTCTGCTAGAGAGGCTCACCCAGTGTGGACTAATAGAGGTGCATAAAGTATAACAACCATGCCATGCTGACTTGAAAACTCACATGGTGAGGATGTTGACATCTACTCACTGTGGTAGCTTCATGATTAGAACAGTCATTCAAGAGCTGAAACAATGGCTGAGCTTCCACTGCCCTAAGGTAGCCTACATCTTGTAGGAGGACATCCAAACGGCTCTTGGGGGAGGGGAATGTGTGCATGTTCTCTATGCATCCTTTGGGAACTGCCAGTCCAAAAAAATTGGGCTTTGCTGGGCCAAAACATAAGCAGGAATGTGATTCTTCAGTTCCTGCAATAATGGCAAAGAATCAAGTATTTTCTGTGAGAACAGGGCTTATGTTAAAATATTAAGTATTGTAACTAATATAGGATATATTAGTTACCTTAAAATATCCCCCTTTTTCACTGTTTACTGTGGTTTAACTTGGGCAGATTTCTGTTTGCTGTGCTAAAGTTTTTCAGTTCTCCCCTCCAACACTGCCCACAGAGCTTCCAGCTCCCAAGTCCCTCAGAGCTGGGCATCTAGGGACTAGACTGTTGCAGTCTCACCTTTTGGAGCTTGAATTCCCTTATGGATTTAGGGCTTTGTTTTCACCTGTGAATAGGAGACAAGAGCATTGTTGTAACTTACAGAAGCACTGAGAGGCTAGATAAAAGTAGGATTAATACAGTGATGGTTATCAGAAATGTGTCCTACATAGCTTTTAATGAAAAAACCCAAGAGATTATTTATCTGAAGACAATGACGGTTAGGCGTGAAGGGCAGGTGAATGCTTAAGAGGAACTCTTCAAGAAGTGGAGAGAAGGGAAAGTTACCTTTTGAGAAGGGGAGGCAGTGAGAAGGAATTCATGCATGAAATAATACCATTCAGATCAGGGCAGGACCTGGCCTTACACTTGTATTTGCATTTTTTTGGTAATTTTTTTGTACTTCCTGATGAAATTTAAAAATATCCTAACACAGTCTAATGTAGTGTTTATAACAGATACTCAAAAGCCTTTGCTTTAGCAGTGAGAAATGACTTGGTTTACTTATTTGTAGGAAGGGGTAAAAGAGGTGTATTGTTTTTGGGAGAAAGTGCTTTAACCAAGCAAAACCCATGGTATTTAAAAGAGGCTGTGAGAAACAAAGCAGCTAAAATATCCTGAAGTTATATTACTGGTGTATTTCACTCTAAAGAGTGTATAAAAGTATGCTTAATCATGCTTATGGAATTGGGTAGTGGATTTAGCTAGCTACAGGACTGCTTTATTTAAACCCACTTGAAGTTCCAGGTGAAAGATCTTGAACGGGGAAGTTGAAACAAACCAAACTTTCTGCAATTAATAGGTAAAATGTCATTTGGTTGCAGGAAGCATTAATGAGATCTATGGATGTGTGAGCAGCTGGGAGTTGATCCTGAAAAGCAGACAGTGTGGTGGACCTCCCGTAAGGGCTCTCCTTAGGAGTGAGTGCCTGTTGATCTCATGTCACTGCCCAGCCTTTCTTTCAAAAGCCAGAGGGTCTTTGCAGCTGTGGCAGGAGCCACCATCTCCTGCTGCCTGCCAGTGCCCGGGGAGCAGCACTGCTGCCTGTCTTGGCATGGGAGGAGGTTTGAGTTGGCAATCATAGAAAACATGGCACGCACAGCTCCAGCAAGAACAGAGGAGTCAATCCTGCTCAGCTTTTTTTTGTGCTGATGGAAACTCCTCCTGGCTTGTGTTGCAAACAAGGAGTTCCTTCTGCTGGTGGTGTAATTGCTAGCCCTAGCTGTTGGTGTCCCGTTTGGAGTGCTGTGTGTACACAAGTGTTTGAGCTTGTGTGGCCAGCAGTGAAGGCAGTGTTGAGAGGAGCCACTGCATTCAGGGAGGAGAAATATTGCTCATGTGTTGGTTTGGCCACCTGTAAGAGGCTTCTCATTCAAACTGAGTGTCATGGTGCATGTGGCACAGAGGGAAACAGTTTGGTGGATCTGTCCTCAGTCAAGAGATGGATTTTACCTCCTTAACCATCATATGCTTCTTTGTGTAAACCCATCCTTTTATGCTCTGAGTATTTAACACTTTTTTAAAAATAAGAATTTGCTTAAAATTAAAACCAGGAATAATCCTGTTGGCTGCAGTGGGAATAATATCTGGTTAAAATTGTGCTGGGACTGAAGCAGTTGGGATTGGGGTCTGAAATTAGTATTTCCTCTAATGCAACCATAGCATTGACTAATGTCTATCTGGTATCTTTTTTCAAACAGATACTAATTTTGTCTTGGGTAATGCCCAGATTGTGGATTGGCCCATTGTCTACAGCAACGATGGATTTTGCAAGTTATCAGGATATCACAGAGCAGAAGTTATGCAAAAAAGCAGCACCTGCAGGTATTTAAGAACAGATTTATTTTCTGTTAAGTAGCTTGTAGTGTTGCCTATTGCTTGAGGAGAAAAGTAATCTGTTTATTCCAGTTTTGACTTTTTTCTCCTGGGGCTACATCTGTCAAATATGCTTTCCAGGTAAAACAAAATCAGAGAAGAGCCATTTCTAAATGAGCCTTTTCGACACCGTAAACAAATGGCTTTGTGTCTTTGTCTGGTATCTGACTTGAATTTCTTCCTTTATTTGCAGTTTTATGTATGGAGAGCTGACAGACAAAGATACAATTGACAAGGTCCGGCAAACGTTTGAGAACTATGAGATGAACTCCTTTGAAATCTTGATGTACAAGAAGAACAGTGAGTAGTTGATTGGTTTGTTCATTAATGTAGGTGTGTAAAGTTGTTCTAAATTGCAGTGTAAACTGCAATTCTGTCACCCTAGAGGACTGTGCTTTATCTAGGGCTAAAGAAGCCCCAGTTCTGCCACTTGATCTAAAAGGGAGAAATGAGAACATTAGAGATGAAAGTCACTCAGGGAGGCAGAGGAAGCTTCCTAATTTGTTCTGACGTTTAGAGTAATTTGTGTGTGATGCTTTAAGACAACACTCAAGATTCCATCAACAACGGTGGTACACAGCCTAGGTTTGTGTAAGTTTCCACTACAGAGAACATACTTTCTCAGTTTTTAAAAACTTGATATAGCAAAGCCAGTATTTAGTAGTTTTGGAATAAAAAGAACCCATCTTTTGTTTTAGCAACTGACCTGCTTCTGATGTTTTCATGAAACAAAAGATGAAATGTCTTTTGTTTTGGACAAAAAATTCTTAATTTTGGCACATGATTTTTTCCCTAGGAAATTCAGTCTATCTTTAACTGCACATGTCAGCAGATGAACTACTTGCCCCAAACTTGTCTCATCTAGTGTGGACTATGTAGCACACAGTTATTTTCATCTACTTAACATCACCTGAAGTGTGAATACATGGAGGTCTTCAGCCTGGCCAGGTGTTAAGCTGAAAAAATTGCATTCCGTAACTTATTTTGCTCTTAACAATTTTGCCTTCTAATAATGAAGCTGGTACTGCCTGTATGCACAATCTGTGTGGCCTTGCTTTGTGCTGCTTTCCTCCCAGGGCTGCCTGCCTCCGATGTTTACCTATTTTCTAAAAGCTGATTTCTGCTCCTAGCTCAGTTTGTGGCCGTGGGGACCATATGCAGCTCACATCTCTGCATCCAAAGCCAAGTAAATAAGCTGCAGTCCTGGGATCCAGGGGAGTCTGGAATTCTCTTTTAGTTATCAGTGATTTGGCACCAAGAGACTGTGCAGCTACTCTTCTGTCGTGCTGCAGCATATGGCCTGTAGTAGAGCCTGGGGCCTCTCTGTCTTTTGTGCAGATTTAAAGCAAGGTAAGCATGGAGTGAGGGATATTTCCTGCCCTGCTGTGCACTCCTCCGAGGAGAGGTGGCCTAGAACAAAGTCCAGCTGTGCAGTAGCTGTGTTGTGTGACGTGCCAGAAGACGGAGCTGCGATGGTTCTGCTCTGCACACAGAGGGTCGCAGGCATGGGAAAAAGGAGAGCACAGAGCTTGCCTTCAAGCTTAACAAAACGCAGGGCGCCTAATGTTTGTTAAATTTGTAGCTTTAGAGATACATTAACTACTGTTACAGAGACTGACTAGTAACACTAGAGAGTTTTAACTGAAAAATACCAAAAAGGGGACATCCTGGAACTTTTTCTCAATATAAGCCACATCACAGACAAGCACTGCCCTATTTACCAGTCACTTAACACCCAGACTGCTAAGTGGCCTTTCCTTTGTGGTCCCCTTACCTCTGCCTGCAACTATGGCAATGGTTCAGATAATGAAAATGATTGGTTCTAACCTGCTCTCAGTTTGAAGGCTTGGGAAAGGACCTTGAATTTTGTTAGACATCTTTTTTCCTGCTCTTTGTTTCTTCTGTTTTGTCTCTTTGTTCTTTCCTCATTCTATTTTTCAAATTAGGTAGTGAAATAGACAGGAAATAGATTCTTCTTGTTCTTTACCTGTCTACTCCCTCCTTATAAACTAACAGTCACGATAAATAGCAAGCTTTTTTTCCCATTTTTGAGTTGTTGGATAATTGGTGCATTTTCCACAGCCTGCACATTTGATGTAATTTTGGATGTTTTAACAATCCAGTCTCTATCCTTTTGGAGAAACAAAGGAAAGCAAAATAGGAGTTAATAATGATGTCTGTAGTGCAAGTCAATCTTGTGCTTTTAGGAGCAGCAGCCATTTTTCTCTTTCTCTGAGTAACAGTTATTCCCTAGTCTTACATGTCAAAGCAGATTGAGACATCTAATGATGCTACTCGAAGTGATAGGCTATTTTTTTTTGACATGGCACCCTCTGTGGTGGTGACCCAGGGCTAGTACTTACTTGGTTGTCTGACAAGAATACCCCATCCAGCTGTTGATAGGTACAGTATATCCACAAGCTTCATTGCAGTTCACAGTATTAACTCTAGAAACAACCTACAATTTCCTGCCTTCATCATGTTTGCATTTATGGATGCTGCCTCTACCCTGGCCTTCCCTTTCCTTGTCCAGTCCTCCCCCCATCCAAAAGTGACTATACTCTCTGTTTTCAGAACAGAGATAGAGATTTGATGATTCCTTGGGCTAGGCCCTTGATCACTTAGCAGATATGTAAAAATCATTGTTATTCTCTGGAAGAATTGCTTCCCAGAAATACAGAGCTCTTCAGGATAATTGGAAGCAATTAGTGCAAACAGGTGCATAGCCACCAGATTTTTGTCATTGTTGCTTTGATGCCATCCAGTTGCATTCAGTGGGGATTCGCTGTCATACCTGGAAGGAGACAGAGTGAAAGCTTTCTTTAATCTGGACTGCAAAATGACAACAGACAGACTGACAGTAATTTCACATGAGAGCTTCAGTTCCATTGTTTAATTAGATGTGAGCATCCAGTGATGCTGGAAGTACTGTTTATTTTTATATGGGAAAATTAAAACATTACTAAATCTGAAGTCAGTGGAGATAAATTAACTTATACAAAGGAAGGGTACAGCTAATGAATGAGAAAATATTTTATATCTAGCTTTAGTCATATCTTACCTTACCTGAATTGATGTGTTTTAAACAACTAACTTCCTATGAGACTTTGACAGCCATTTGTTAAGTTTTTACACTTTATGGTCAGCCTCATGAGCTAAAAGTGGCTGAGTAAATTAAACTTGGATTTTCTTTGTCTCATTTTTCATCTACAAGGTAGGCCTGCATACAAGCAGTGCAAAAGCAGGCTTGTTCTATACGCACTTGCTTTCATTATTGATGAAGTAAATTTTTGGAAGAATACAAAATTTACTTGCTTCTATCTGCCCCTGAAGAGGTGGTGTCAAATTGAAATCTAACCCCCTTTCCTCTGCAGTACTTGACCTACTTCAGTGGAAGAATATTTGAAGTGGGGTGAGCTCATCAAAGGTGAAGTGCATCAAGAGTTAGAAAGAGTCTTCAAGTGTCCCCTGTCTGAGCAGAGGCATTCCCATTGCTTATGGTCTGCAGCTGTGCTGCAGAGAGAGTGTTAAGACACCTTTTTTTTTTTGTCTCAGAACAGATAGGACCAGCAGAATGCTTGCCAGAATGCTGGGTTGGCTGTAGGTGACTATTTTGCACATTGCAAAGCAGTTTGGTAAAGCAGTAGCTCTTTGGTGAGTTGACATGTTATGGTGAGAGTCTCAAAGGCTGGGATGCACTTTCAATTTGTGCTGGGGTTCACTTCCCTGTTTTCTAGGTGCTTGAACATTTAACAAATTTAATAGCATGAATATTTGTGTGTGTGGCTTTTTTATTTGACTGTTTGATTTTTTAAAAATTTTTATTTTAACATATTCACAACCTTCTTCCCTCCTTCCTTCTCTCTTCTTTCCCCAGTGTATTAGAAAGCCTTCAGATGTCAGAGAATGACAAATCAGCCCAAAATAGTGAATTGGTAGATTGTACTTGCATCTGTCTTTGGGATCAGTGCTTTCTATAGAGGTTCAAAAGCAAACAACCCCATCCTAATTTATAAGCAGCAGAGTTCACTTCAGGGTGGTAGACCTGTGATTGCCCACCACTGAAGGGTTTCTCGTAACTCTTCCTGGTTCAAACCATCCAAACCCATTTATATTTGTGTGTGCTGTGCCTGCAGTGTCTCCAGATGGAAACCTTTGCTAACCCATATCGTTGCATAGGAACAGAAGCAGGGAAGAATGAGGGTGTTGGAGTCAAGTGAGATGTATCCTCCTCGACCTCTCACTGAAGTGTAGCTCCATTATTTGTCAAGCAGTATGCACACCTGCATCCCCTGTGAAATCCATCTGTGTGAGTTCAGTTACCTTCAGCAAGGTCAAGTTAAATATTTTGGACTCATAAAACTGGTAATTCACATTGATCTTGCCAACTTCAAATGTGTTGGCAAGCAAGACCGGCTGTCATCTCCACAAGTACGTACAGAATTCCCAGAAGTTATCCTTAAGTATTTTTTCTGGGATAAATGGAAAGATCTCAAAACTTTACTGTCTCTTTTATAGTAATGTTCTATTCTTCAGAGAACTCAGAATCAGGTGAAGCATGTCAGCACTACTGCAATACAAGGGTGTGTGCTGAACCTTGTTTTCTTCAGTGTTGTTTCAGTGTCATTGGATAACCCTTAAGAGTAACAATTCCACCTTTGGGGACTAAAATTGATTTTCCTTATCGTAGCATGTAAAGATCTGACCTTTAGAAGCATTAGGTGCCACGGCATCCCAGCACCAGATAGAGAAGACATGAAGGCAACAGCTTTAAAAGTGCTGGGAATGTATTTAAAGGTTTGTTCTTGTTGGCACAGCGTGCTGTGCTGCACACTGAGTTGGTCTGTTCTCATTTGGTGCACACTCTATGCTCGAAGCTATAGAGTCTATGGGAAGACTTTTCTTCTTTGTCTTGCAAGGTCAAATGTTATGGGCTTCTCTGAACACCTGGTTAAAATCTGGGTGGGTATAGTGGCTTGCCAAACTCTCTCTGGTCACACCTCATCAGCTGGTTTGCCAGTCTGACATCGGACAAACTCTTCAGTCTGTGTGGGGTAGAGAGAAACAATCTCATACCTGGGCATAAATGAAACCCTAAAAGGGGTGCCTGGTCAGCCATGCTCTTTCTGTAACTTAACTCCTGCTGTCTCTATTGCTGCATGTAGAAATTGGTGGAGACAGGGCATGTGTTTCTATCCTTTTCATTTCCACACTGCTTGACTGTTTCCCTTCAGGACAATACATGTCTAATGACTGACTGAGATATTATCAAGCAATGCAGAGGTTGTGCTGCTTAGAGGAAACTTGCCCCATTCATTAATGGCAGTGAAGATGTCAGCTGAATTGTCAAAACATGGTTTTTTCATTGTATATATAAATTAATTTTGGTTTAATTAGTAGCAAGAAAAACTGTGTATTGCAGTTTTATTTAAACTGTGCTTTTCGTAGTTTTGAAAAACAATTTGCCTCTTTGGTTAAATGGCTTGAGGTATGGGCAAAGAGCATATTTAAACAGTGGCTTTGATTTTTATATAACCTATTTTTGTTTGACAGGAGGGAAAACTTATGAGAACTCAATAGTATGCTTGGGGAGAAGCTGGAATAGACCTTCAAGAGATGGCTTTCACTTTGATGCTGTAAGAATTTCTGAAAGCCTTAGCCAAATTTAAATAGCATGTTAATTGCTGGTGTTCCTGCCCAGCACAGGGCTGAGCACATCATTGCTGAAGGACACAGGACTGGAAGAAAGGAGAGGCAAGAGACAGTAGTATTTGTCTTTCAGATGGGAAATTAAAAAGTATGCAGACATTTATAGCGTGTTAGTCTGAAAAAGACTTGGGACTTGAATCACAGCCATTAAAATTGTCTTTGCTTTAAGGCAACACCATAAGTACTGTGCTCAGGCCATAAAAGCCTATCAAGAGCTGCACCTGTTAATTCTGTATTGGCTACATAACTTTGGTACCAGGAGCCAAGCTGGTCCTATAGCTACTGTCAGGCATTCATTGTAGATTTTCATTTCTTCTCAGTTGTCCACACTGCTTGTCCTGGAGCTCTGAAGGGACATTCCCTTTTCTAGCATGATTGGTGCTATGCCACTAGACAAACTCTGGATTCTTTCACTGCTGATTCCAAATCTAACAGAAGCCAGTGTAGCTCATGAGTGTTTACTTTTTTGTTTGTGCACTGGTATTATCACTAAACTTTACCAGGGAGAGAGGTTGCCAGGACTAAACACAAAATGTAAATGGAAGTAGATGTATTGTTGGAAACACTGGTAAACACTTTCTGTGTGGCTGTGCATCAGTGCAGACTGGGAAGTTACTCTTGTTTTGCTGTGAGAAATCTGGAACATGCTGCAGTTTCACTGCCTGAATAGCCCACAGGCTGAATCTGAAAATCACATTTTTCACTAAAATGGCCCTTTTTGTGCCTCGTGCTCATCATGGTTGTCTGGCTGAGCAGGGACATTGGCTTTGACACCAAGAGCATGAGGGCTGCTTGTAGGACATTGAAATTCTGGTTTCTGACCTGATTTATAAGTAGTTTATACTTTAGGCTTTCCTGTTTAATAGTTAAATAAACTGTTTAATGTTAAAAAAAGTAAAATTCTTCTGATAATTAAACCAGTATACAGGACAAAAGCTGAGCATGGCCACTTCTTGGCTGAGCCATTTGGTGTATTCCCACAGTTCAGATCCCAGTTCTGCTGTGAATGAGCTCCTGGTTCAGAGCAGTGTGGAAAGCCCATGTAACCCAGCACTGTGAGCACTCACCTCATGGCTGTATTTTTATATCCACTTGCCTCTTATTCACAAGAGACACTGACAAGGTGTTAGGGAATGCACTGCAGGGAAAATACAATGTTGTGGAGGCAGGTACGTGGCCTGGCAGAATTTTCCATCTACTTATTTCTGCTGTGGCAGTGTTATTGTGTAGATCCCAAACTGGAAGATGATTTCTGCTGGCCCTCCATGCCACCTTGATTTGCATTTTCCTCTCTTTGTGGCACTCTGGAAATTACAAGGGCACCCAAATAGTGCATTTTATCAAACACACCTACTTTTAGCTGCCAAGGACATCTGGCTCCTTCTTTTAGCCTGTGGGGCACATCACTAAGTTATACACTTGGTTCTAGGTAAAAAAGTATTTTGTCTTCCTTCTTCCCATAAATAATGCAGCACAGGAGTGGGAGTCAGGGGAGTCAGAAAGTAAAAACCCTGCTGATAAAAGCTCCTTGCCCTGCAGCAGCCTGGGACAGGTTATTGGGAGAAGTCCTCTTGCTGCATTCAGAACATGTCAGAAAAATCTTGCAACAACATACTATAGCATAACCACCGAGGGAGGGTGACATCATGCATCTCAATAATAGCCAGAATAAGAAGGTGAATTGCATCCTGTGTTGAGTACAGCTTCTTCAAAAGCACTATAGTAAGTTTTTACAGCTATGAGAGGCAGAGAAGAAACTGAGTGTGTAATTCAGCCTCAGTGCTATGCAGGTTAATATTGTGAGCAGCCCATAGCAGAATGGATGTAGCTTGAAGTAGCAAACCAATACAAAGTAATTTTGGGGAGGGGGGGAAGAAATCTCTAATCAAAAAAAAGTGCATGTAGATAGAGATCAAAAAGCAAGGCTGTACATGGAGATTCTGGCTGATTACAAAGTTGCAGTGTTAGTGAAGGGTGTTGAAGTGGGTAAAATGAAAAGCAGTTAGTCACCAAGGAGTCTCTGTAAAAGCAGGATACAAATTTGATCAGCCTCAGAATAGTTCACATGTGAAGCTGGGAAAAACAAGTAGGCAAGAAGAAATCAAGATAGGCAGTTTTAGGAGCTCTTGAGAAAAGGTAGTGTAAAGGGTGTTACTGTCTAGAAAATTGCTGTTGGCTGCTTTGTGGCAGTGTCTTCTAAGCTCATTAGCAAGTTACTGATGATTTTACTGGCACGGTTACTTTGCTGAATCTTTTTTCACACTTAGCATATTTGTTTGCTTATACTTTTTTGGAAGGGGCTGTTCAGGAATGTTAACTCCTTAAAAAAAAAAAAAAGAGTATATTGACCCTTGAATATTTTCTGCCATGCAGGCATATTTCAGAAATGGTCACCAGTGATTCTATCTGGATTTCTCTGCTTTTTGAGCAGGGGCCTCCATGCATCATAGACCCTGCTGTTTATAGAAGTGGCTGTACATATGGCATGGAATCTCAGCCAGGTTTGAAACTGCCTGTGTGTTATGCAGGCACAGTGGGAGCCTTAGGAATCGAACTTCATTTATGGAAGTTGTCCATGGGTTTTGGAGATGCCCTACCTTTCTGTAGCCAGCAAAGATTGCTCAGCACTGAGGCTGGGAAACAGCCAGGTGAGGCATTGGTAGCAACAACCTTTCTTATATTAACATAGTTGGAAAAAAAGCTGCCTTTGCTTCCTTTGTTGAACAGTAACTTGTGAGATACCTGAGGTTTTCTTGTGACCCTTTGACAGCCAGGAAACACAAGTTGCCCTTGTTAATAAAAACTATTGCATGACCATGTAGTGCTCGTGTTAAAATACTGAGCAATTCAGGTGAAAGAGAATCTGATCATTAGCGTAGAGAAGGGTCCTGTGACTGAGAAAGAAAATAGTCTTCTAAGATCTGTCTTTCTAAAACAGACTTTCCTACATGAGTAACAGAAATTGTGTGGTGCTCTTTATTCTGTCTTTCCCAGAGGGTCAGGCTTCTGCTGATCTTGATCTTATTTTGGCCCCTGCTATGTAGACCCTTCTCTCCAAACAAAGCTCATAGGGGACATACAAGAAAAATTATGCTCACAGCAAGCAAACCTAACTCCTCTCTTTATGTCTTACTTCTTGTGCTTGCAAAAGCAATGATGAGTTGTTTCATCATCACTGAGGGTGTAGGGACAGTCTGAAAACTCATGTACAAACTCCCTGAACACTGAAGTCTGGAGTGTCCTGATTGCAATGTACCTCAGAGTTGGAGAAGTCATCTTTTTATGTCTAAAGTTAAGACTGCAGACTTAAAAATGGTGCCTTCAGGGAAGTTTGTTATCACATACAGGAGCCAAGTGCTTTGTTCTGAGCCCTCCAATCAGTTTATGCTCAAATATGACTAAAATCAGTGTGGTGAGTTCTGTGAAGTGAGTGGTAGGTGCTGCCTCGTTACATGGAACTTTGCTGGTATCACTAAGGTCTTCTCAGCAGTCTCAGTAGAACTGCCAGAAACACAGAAAGGCAGGGCTGCCTGACAGATTCTCTCCTCGAGGTGGTCTGTGTGGATAGAGGTCAAGGAGAAATGGCAGCATCCTCTGAAGGCTTGTATTGCGGGTCCACCTTTCTCTGCGATGGGCAGGCTTTCATCTCACAAGCAGTTTTAATTAGCAGCTCATCTACTGCAGTAATTAGAAAGGTGCAGTTCTATGCAGTACAGCTCAATCCCGTCCCCAGCTTGTGTTCTGGTCCTAATGGCTGGTTCCCTCCTGAATTCAGTGGAGTCTTGTTTCATGCTGGAGTGACTGTGAGCAGGCTCAGGATGAGGCAGGCTGGAACACAGCTTGCCAAGGGTTTCCCTTGCGTGGGGGGGATTTGCAGGCTAGACCAGAGCCTGGCTCTGAAGCTAGACATAGGCTGCTATAGTAGTTAGGGCATGGTCCTTTTTAGGGGATTCTCTGTTGGTATGGAATTATAAACTCGACCAAACTGGTCATGTTCTTGGGTTGAGACTGTGTGTTGTGCTCATGTCCTAGGCACAGCTGGCCTGTTCTCAAACCCTGCACAGAACCAGCAAGACACTGTTGTGTGCAGCCCTTGCTCATATGTTGGACTCTTCTTTCAGGAGATCACAAAGCAGTTCTTCAGTTCAAGTGTTAAATTTGCAGGTGAAGTTCAGAAATAGAGTGATTCCTGAAGATTAATAAGCTAAGCAGAGACAGAGCAGAGAACTTAAATAACAGACTTGTCAGCTGCTTTGTAATTTTTCCTAATAGGTGTTTGCAAAAAAAGCCACTATTAAAGTAACTTCTACAGATGGCTGGTTTGAGATGTAAACATCTAAACTGGCACATTTACTGTTCTGCCTGCCATTGACCAACTCTTTGATGTGTTTGTTTCCAGGAACACCTGTCTGGTTCTTTGTGAAAATTGCTCCAATTCGAAATGAGCAGGATAAAGTGGTTTTATTTCTTTGCACTTTCAATGACATAACGGCTTTCAAGCAGCCCATTGAGGATGATTCATGTAAAGGTTGGTCTTTTTCACAATTATATATTTATGCTGCTTTTGTTTGTTTGCCCCGGTCTTGAAAGAGCTGACGTCCTTTAAATACCCAAGACAAAGAATTAAATGTTAAAATAGCTTGTAGCTGTGCCACTGGGGATGGCATTTGTGCAAGAAATGGTTGCTGGTTTCTTTAGTGAAATTGCTCTGGCCTGCCCTGGAAAGGGTCATTGCTAATGAAAGCCCCAGGTGCTTCAGAAAGCCGAGTTTACATGGTAAATAGGTGCTGTTCTTTAAATTACATTATTAACCCACTCTCCAGCATATCCTTCAAGGATTCACAATGTTGCTCAACAGCCCTGTACAAATTGTGCGTGGAGCTGTATGCAGAATCTGAGGAATTAACCCTGGCTGAGTCTAGCAAAGATCGGAATAATTAAGTTCTGCCTGACTTGATGTTACCTGCTATTATTATGGAGTTTCTTATGTTAAAGGTCTGGACTAGTTTCCTTTAGCCTATGTGAAGAGACTCCAGTTATCTTAAGTGGAATCAGGTTTAAGCTGTCCTGGTGAGTGAAGTAGCACTGCAGTGTTCTGCTCTTAACCCTTTGCTGAGCTACAGCCTGGAAACCTGGGAGCAAACTCAGCTGTGGCAGCAGCATAAACTCACACTCAGGTTCAGAGCCTGTCAGAAACAGACCTTTTGTACCCTGTGGAGAATTACAGAGGCTTGTGTCTTCTGGGTTGAAAAAGGATGTAAGTTCTCCTGTTGTTTGCATTTTTGTAGTATTTAATAATATTTGTAGTATTAAATTAAACAGGAAACTTGCTGTGAAGATGAACTGATTTACATTTGTTCTCGAAATGTTATTCTTTAAAAACATAGTTTCTCAAAGTGGAAACACCTGTTACCATGAAAGAGGAAGTACAACCTTGACAAACATACCCCCTTCCAGGCTATGTTGGTAATTTTTTTCTCTTGTTAATGCTACTTGTTTGGTTCTTTATTGCTTTAACAAAACTAAAAAACTTACCTTGTCCGAAAGTTTGGGTCTACAGTATTTTTTCCCTGCTTAGTGGTCCTCACTGTATCCTGATGAGGAGTGACAGCACAAATAAATCAGCATGATGCAGTAAAGCTGGCTCTCATTTATTTGCTGGTAGTGAAGGCCCTTGCTTCATTTAGTCAGTTGATAAGCAGTACTTTCACTCAGGAGTGGTAGCTGTGTCTTTTTGCTTTCACAGGAGATCCCTAATGTGCTAGAGATAGGCAGTTTGTCCTTCACTTTCAACACAAATATGTTGAAGAAAGGGAATGCTAAATTTTTATTTTTTTGGGTCTTTTTAAATCTCCTTTGGATCTTGAAATGATGCTGTTCTTGCAGCGAGCATGGTAATTCTCAGCAGTTGCACATCTACAGCAGTATAGGCACTAAACCTACACATAAGTGCATGGACTTGCAGAGGAGTTGATGATAGGCAACATTTCCCCCTCTGGCCCATGGAAACTGGCAAAGTGACTAACAGAGCTTGCAGACAGAAGAACTGGATGTATTATTTAGAGGCCACTAATCCACAGCTCTGCACTCCTTCACTGAGTGCCATGCCTTTATGTACAAAATGGCTTGTGCACTAAGTGAGTCTTCCAAGTTTAATTTCTGGATCTCCTAAAATTAATAAAGCTGCAGAAGTTTCATTCTGGTAAAGGGTTCTCTGTCACTTTATACACAAACCAAGCACGATATAAATGGAAATTTCCATTTTCATCTTTTATCATTTTGAAATTTTAAATTTCTGTTTTCATCCTTAATTTATCCCTTTTTCTTCCATAATTTACTTGCTGTGGGCTAGCTTTGGAATTTTCTTGTGTGATGTTGTATTAATCACTTGATGGCTAGATGGGCAATTTCTTGGAGGAGCCGGTTTGTCAAACAGAATTTTACGTGTGTGTCCATGTCTTTAATATTAGATCTCATTGTGAGAGAGGGGAAAAAAAGGCAGGTATGGAGTGTCAGATAATAATCTGTAGTAAGCTCTGGGATTCACAGAGTGGAAAGATGTTTTTGGAAGATATAGAAGAGATGAAATTGTCTTGGCTTGTTCTAAGAATCGTTAACAGACATGAGCTTTGAAGAGGGCATATTCTTTGTGCTGTGTACAGTGTTACAGAGGAACTTTGTGACATGCTTTTTTTCTTAGGAATGTTTCTCATATTCTCAACCCAAATGAACTCTCAGTCTGAAAAACTAAAACCGTGAACTGGAAACTGATTGCTAAATCAGTTTTTCCTTCTTTCACCTTCAGTCAGCTTAGCAAGTACTTTTCTTTTACTGTGTATGTGAAATCAATTTCCTATGCATATGAGTACTTAATATGTAATAGGTTGCCTGTAGATGCAGATATATGTTAATAAAATGTGCTATTTGCACGGTTGCAGAATTTTAAAGTATTCCAGTTATTTAAAATCAATGCCTGTAAGTCTATGTGGAGAAAAACATTAAATCGATCATGTTCTTGTACTACATAAAGAGCAACTAATCTGTCAGGCTAAGCCTGCTTAGCTGTGGTATATCTTGGTTTTCTATCACCTGCTGGCAATTTCAAGCCTGATTGTTCAACTGCAAATGATGCAGCTCCTTGAGTGAAAAGTGTAGAGCTGTAATGGCAGGTGTTTGACTACACAAAGATGAATAGGCGTCTTTCATCTGAAGGTGACTCAGAGGGATAGAAGGTCCCAGTACCATTTTTCATGCTTAATATTTTTTTTCTTGATTAATAATATCAGACATTGGAATAGATGAAACAAGAAAGTCGCATAAAAAGTAGACTTCTCATTGTAGCCTCTGTTAATTGATTCAGATAATTCAGAAGATGTTTATTTTATGACTCCCACGGAAGGTAAGTAAGCTTGCTTTTAAATGCAGCAGCTTTAAAAATAGTGCGTTCTAAATAAAACCACTTAAAAATAGTGTGTCAGAGATGTTGATAATATTTTTAAACAACCTCTTTCCACTTTTTGCTGTTTGCTTTCCCCTCGAAAAAAATTAGGGAAACTAGGATTACTTGAATAGAAGAAGGCAAAATCAAACCATAGCATAGCTACATTTGGCTTGTCAAATGGTAGGTCACCTTCTTAGCTGAATTTTAAAGTATATGCTATATTTGGAATTAATGCACTTTGTCTGTATATGTCTCTCCTGGTTTGAGATCTAACACACCAAGAATAAGATGCTTGAGAATAGTGCATAAATTGGAATGCATCACTTTATGCAAAACAACTATTAGTGCAGACAAATAGAAACTGTGCTGGTACTCTGAGTAGCTCGGTAGTAAGAAGTTTGCCTGAACAGGTTTTGAATGTATGAATACAATGTGAACATATTCAGAAGCATCTATGCTGTCTCATAAGAGTTTGAAAACTAAGCTTTGGATCCTAATTTTTGTCTTTTGATGCTTCATTTTTATATGAAGAGGTGGTCAAATTCAACATCACTGAATCAAGTACTAAATGGTTGTTATCCTCCAAGACCCTGTAGCCTTCTGTGCTTTGTAGCAATCATCAGTCGCCATCTCCTCTGTAGAAGATGCTTTATTTCATTTTGCAGCTAAGCTGTCCTTTGCATAACAAGCAGGAGTACAGACACAAAAAATATTTTGTTTGTCTCCTTCATCTTAATTCAGGGAAAAAGTCACATTTCCTTTTTTTTCCTTTTTGTTTCTGCTTTTTGGTTTTGTTTTTTTTGGGGGGGTTTTTTTTTAGTTGCTGTCTTATTTTTGGTTCTGTTTTTAAAGATGTATTTATATGAACAGAGCCAGTATTTGAAATATTTTGATTAAGATATACTCTGCTTTCATCTGGATGAAATGTTTTTTTAAAAAAAGGAAACAAATGAAAGGGAAGTAGTGAGTATGTTAAAAAAACTTTGGTATGCTTTCCCAGTCCAGATGGAAAAATAATAGTGTTTTAGTCATGAGGTTTCAGAGAAGGAGCACTGCAGAGAAGCATGATGGATTTAAGCAAGGATCTTTCATGTGTAGGAGTACAAAGGTGCCTTGAGTGGAGGCAAGAACTGCTGGAATCTTGATTTATTCACATTTACACAGTTGTGTGAACAATGGACCTGTGGACAAACAAGCTTGTTCTCTAGCAGACAACGGCTTCTTGTTCTGACTCTAGGAATTGTGTAAGTGGTGGATCAGCAATGTGGTAACAAGGGTTCTGTAACTGCCACAGTTCCTAATGTTTGAATTCTTGAGTTATCAGGAATGAATTGAAAAGAGTGGTAGGAAACAAATAACTAGCTACCAATAAATACTAAAAGCTATTGTAATTGAGTATCAACTTACTTAAAAATACCCAAAATTGGCTTCTTAAACTTAAGGCCATTGTTAAATGAAACTTCCTGCTTTAAACAAAAGTTTTGATGAATTACATGCCACAGCATAAAAGTATATTTCAATGCCATATTTCCCCATGAAAAAAATCTCAGGGGACAGCTTTTGCAATCATCTTGTCTTGGGTGTTATCAGAAGCAATTTCTATTCACCTTTCTGTGGAGAAATGGTGGAAAATTTAACATCATGGAATGCAGGAGTGCTGAAATCAGTGCTGTTAATCTTGGAGGCTCCTGATCCTTATGAAGCTGGAGATGTTTTAATGTCATTGCAATTGCTTTGTCCCTGCATGATATTTTCTGCAGAAATGAAAAAGGAGTCTAAGCAATGATAAAAAAGGGTTAGAATCAAAGACAGGGGCACAGGCAAGCACTGCCATGGGGTGGTATCCAGCTTTATGTTTGGTTCCTGAATTTCAAGCTGTCTTCTCTTCTGTGTGAACTTATCTTGTTTGAGGAATATATATGCATGTATTAGAATCACCTAGGATCAATAGATATTAAATTTAATTTTTATTTTCTCTGTTTCTAGTGTAAAACAATGGATGTAGGGCTATACCAACTGCTTGTGTTGGAAAGGAACTTCTAATCCATATCATCTGGTCCCTCTGTTTTAGCAGGACTGACACCAATATATTCTTACACCATTTTGAAGCTTAGTTCCTTGTCTTGGAAAGCCCCATAACCCTTTAGTGTTTGTGTTCAGTCCTGTGGCTTAAGTCCATTACTTGACCTGTCTTTGTTGGATAGACATCTGACCTGCTGTTGGCTGTGTCTGTCCTTAGGGTTCTGGAGGAAAAATTGCAATAAATGTGACAGGTACTGCTGTCTTTTCAGGCATTACTGGAGGTGTGGTCATTCAACAGGATTAGTACTAGCACTCTGTTTCATTTTTATTTCCTTTTTCCTAAGCCACAACCTCCAGGTGTAACTTTATGTTGGAGTTGCGCACTTTTATCTTTTCCTTTCACAAAACCCCAAAAACTAAAACCCGGAAAGGCATATACAAGGAGGAGAGTGCTCTGTTCTAAAGACAAAATTAATGCATGTTGCACATTGATTGAGTGCCTGGTTTTAGGCATACCATGGCACAGTGGTGGGTGTGTCTCCCAGCTGGGCTGCCACATGTGGTACCCTATGTGTGGAGAGAATTAGGGTACATATTCCCAGTTTGTATCCACACTGATTTGAAAAGCCAAGCTGAAAAGCCCTGCCTCGTGACACAATCTCTTGCCTAGAGTGTTTATATTGCTTTCAGATCAGAGTTTGGAGTAGAGGGTGAGGTCTAATGTTGGTGGGAACAGTTCTTTTGTGAGCCTTTTAGGTACCCACAGGTGAGATGTTCAACACGTAGGGCAGAGGAGATGCTTACAGGGGTTGCTGAGGAGAGAGGAATGGGTTAAGCTGTACCTTTCAAAGGAAGATGACTCCTGGGAAGAGGGGGTGGCACCCGAAGGCAGTCAGCATTCATAGCCACAAATCATGCCACGGAGTTGTCTGGCAGTGCTTGTGTGCAAGAAAGCTCAAGTGAGCTGCTTCCTTTTCATCCTCTCTCTGGCTATGTCCAAGTAGCCCAAATGTTAAAACAGTTGATGTTAGGAAGAAAATGCACACTTGAAATCTTGTCCTCAGGTTTTGAACCAAATTTTGAATCTTCCAGGAAAACGCCCTTCCCATCAATCCGGTTTGAGTTGGCAAAAGGAGCTGTCTATGTTATCTGGCATGAGAAACATGTTCCCTCAGGCGAGGGAGGCAGGTTTCGAGTTCCCGGGTGGAGCTGGAGCTCCGTGTCCCGTTCCGTTTCCCGCCGGGGCTGCGTTTGCGGGCGAGCCCCGTTGGCTTCAGCACCACGGCCAGCGCCGGAGCGCCCGCCCCGCCGCGGCTCCCGCCCGGGGCCCAGAGGGGCCCATTGCCCGTGTCCCCTTGGAGCAGCACATCCCCCTCGGGCCCCGGCGGGCCCGACACCTGCGAAGTCCTGCGCCTGGGTCGGGTCAGAGGCTGGCCATGACCGGGTGACATGCACTTGAAGCTCATAAAGCCACCTGTGTCCCGGGATGCATCGAAAGCAGCGTGGCCGGCCAAGTCAAGGGAGGTGATTCTCCCGCTCTACTCCAAATTTATGTGACCCCCACCTGGAGTACTGCACCCAGCTCCGAGGCCCCAGCGTGAGGAGGACCTGTTGAGCGAGCTCACAGGAGGGTCACAAAGCTGCTCAGAGGGCTGGAGCGCCTCTGCTGTGCAGACAGGCTGGGAGAGCTGTGGGTGCTCAGCCCAGAGAGGGGAAGACTCCGGGGACGTGTTATTGCACCTTGCAGCACCTAAAAGGGGTCTACAAGAGAGCTGTGTAGGGAACGTTTTCCAGAACCAGGTTCTCATTATAAACTGAATCTTTAAAGTGCTGAGCATCCTTTGTTGGACTGGGAGACGAGGAATAGGAGCTCAACAGCTCCCAGGTGGTGCTAGCATTTTTCAAGATCGGGACTAAACGCAGTGATACTTTCCTTTCAGTATACCAAAAATATCCAGATGTATACTCTGGCTGACTTTCTGTTATGGCAAAGTACTGCTCATAAAGATCATAGTTGTAGCTAGCTCTTGTGAGTGTCATTGAAGGTCTTCTATTTTGAGGGATATTTGAAATCACTGTAAAAAATATTCTGAATTAAAATTCAGCATATGACTTCTCTGCCAGAAGCTGCTAAATATTTAATTCGAGTTTGAGAAAACCTGTTAGTATATTCCCCCTTTTGTTTAGAGAGAGTAAAATTAATGATTTTGTTTTGCTTTTCTGATCTGCTTTTTATTATCTTATGTATATTTCTCTGCTTATTCCAGGTCTATGCTTGATGCATCTGAGGCCAGATTCATGTCTATTACAGACAACTGTAATTTTCATTGTGCATGACTCTGGCCTTACATCTTGATTAGTCTGAGAGTGTCTTCTGCAGTGCTGTGAGATCCAAATCTGATCATTAGATTTAATATGAGATTATTGTACAGTGGGCATTTATCCTTGCAAAATATGCAGTTCCTGTAGCAGTACTTTTGTAGAGTCATTGAATATGAAGTCACAGCAGTCATGGGTTTTATTGCTGTACCACACTGACATCTATTTTCTGACCTGCTTTTATCTGGTACTTGGTTAAATTATACTCCCTTCTGGTCACTATTAAAGCAGATTGCTCTGTTTTAACTAATTTTCCCCCCTTTAGATGTAAGAGGTTTTATGAGTTAGACTTGCTGCTTTTTTTGGTAATGTGTCAAATCTTGCATGTTTTCTCAAGGTTGGGGGAAGTTTGCCCGCTTGACCCGTGCCCTCACGAGCAGCCGAGGAGTGCTGCAGCAGCTTGCTCCCAGCGTGCAGAAAGGAGAGAACGTCCACAAGCACTCAAGACTTGCTGAGGTAATTTTTTTCTTAACCCCAGGAGGCTGTGAAGAAATGTTTTTGGCTTTTGTGGGTACGTTGTCTCTGCACAAGCCAAGAACTGTCAGTCCTCGCTGCCCTGGGAATCTGGTACACGTGCTGTGAAAATGTGTCCCATGACAGCAGAATGAAAACAGGTGCCCCAAAGACTTCATGTAACCTAATTGCAGTGTTGTGTTCCATATCTTAGCAAAGTCTTAAAAAGATGTTTTTAAAATAATACTTTCTTGCCTAGTTTCTATTCTTCTGAGGATCTCAATATAAGTAGGATCTTGGACTATTTACTTATGTAAAATCAGGTGAGAAAAATTCAGTCTAGCACACAAGGAAATCCTGGAGAATCCCTGGCATGGCTATTCTCTGAATGAATTTATGTCCAGTTACTTTTCAGTGGGATCCCAACCCTGCATTACCAATGGGTTAAAACATATGTTTAAGTTACTGGCTTTGTGGACAGAACAGTTGTAAGATGCCACAAGCAACACTGCTGACAGATTAGGAAAATGAAACCTTGTGATTTAAGTAGCCTCTCCAAGTTTTGAGATAAGCTCCAAGCAGAAAAGGGCCCTTGAAGCACTTAGGGTTTGAGGGCTTTCGCCACGAGGGGGAGAGGCTGTCCCAAGTTTCCTGTAGCTGTCTCCTGGGCCAGTGGCAGGGTCTCCCTGGTGTGGGAACAGCTCGGGGAGAGGTTTGATATGGTGTTAATGACAGCACAGCCAATATAACATGGCAGTCCTGTGCCACTTCCTGCTGTGAATGCCATGGCAGCAGCTGAGACTTGTCAGTAATTCTTGACCTTCCTGTGCAGCTGGAGGTGTAAGGCATTGGTGGATTCCATGAGGTCTCCATGAAGTCAGTTATACCATACTGTTGGTTTTGTTGTGTCTGTCTCAGTTTCTGTGCAAACTAAAAACCTCCTGCTCAGGCCCGTCTTGTTATCACATATAATGACAAAATTCCTGCAGACAGGATCTTACCTATTCAGTCTCTGATACAGAAATACTCAAGAAGGGGAAACCAATTTCTGCTGGAGGTACAGGAAAAACATGGATCATGCTAGCACAGGGGAGGGACAGACATTCACATGGACACCATACTGCAGGAACACCATGTGATTAGCACAACCCTGAGGTTGCTTTAGTGTCCTGGAATTTGGAATATTTTTCCTCCTAATCTTACTCAAGGCTTTGTATCAAATAACCTTTCTTCTCTTTAGATCTCTACCCCTGAATTTTTTTTTTTTTTTTTTTTTTTTAAGTTAATGCTAAAATGTAGACAGCTGAATGTAAGGCAAAGAGTCTAAGGTTATTCTGTCTGGCTCAGTGAACCTCAGTCTGGACCTCAGTGACTACATGTTACTGAAACTTTTTCCAAGTCCATGTGCTCAACAAGTCTTTGGAAGTAACTGGCACAGCCAATTGATTCATTGCAAATAATAAAGGGCAAGTGTATAGTTTACATGTCTGAAATGAGTTTCTTTAATTGCTGGCTGAATATTGCAGTCATAATTTTACAAAGAACATTAGCCCCAGCTGTGATGTTAGGTAGTTTTATTTCTGCTGTAATTCCATTTAAGTCAATAGAACCACAGGAGAGAAAAGAAGAGTGCAGATAATCATACAGACAAGACCACTTTTCTTTATTTGAAGATATATGGGGTGCCAGGCTTCTTATTCAGCAAAGGTTTCTTGATAATATTGAATGTGGGATCTCTAACTGTTCCCTGTTGTATTTTCAAATATTTTTTCTTTTTTTGTTCTTCATCCCTGCAGTAGCCTATCTGAAAGTTTAAAATTTATCCTTTTTCTTTTGCTACTCACTATGACATTTCACATCAATCCTGTTCGCATGAGAAGGCTCCACATTTATTGCGGTGTTATTTGTGTTGCTCTTAGTTATTTATCACTTATATTTTTGAGTGTCTCAGGAGGCTGTTGCATCCTAGAACCTGAGTAGAGGAAGGTGCTGGAGCCTGCCACAACAGCTCACAATTTTTCATTGTTTATGAAACAGTTTAAGAAAGGTGTTAGTAACAGGCTAACAGGCCATGGATAATACAAGCAGTGTCTGTGAAACTTCAGTCTCTGACTATTGCCAGTAGACATAGATTTTTTTTTTTAAACCTGACTTCTCTAATAGCAGCCATATGAAAACTACTCAAATTAATTATGCAATTAACAAAAGGGTGTTAGGTAACTATGAGACAACATTTTGCAATAAGAGTTTGTAAAGCAACTGATGCATTTCTGTTGCTTAATCACCAAGGAGCTGATTATAGGGATGGTTCTTCCTGCTTAGTACATATGTTTTCTGCACCTATGGTCTTAGCTGATGTGTTCTGAACCTTTGCCAGGCAGTTCTGGGCAAACAAGATTGTGTCAAAATTAAATAAAATATGATAGTTATAAGAAATAAAGGCAGAAAAATTATAATGGTGCTTGGCAGCACCGCTTAAGAATGGAACTTCTGCCATTTTTTTTAACATTGTTTGTTTACCAGGAACTTACAACTGCCATTAAAACTGCCAATCAAAATATTGAGTCTTAGCACCTAGACCTTAGCTTGGGAGCAATTTGTGTGGGTGCTTGGGTAAACAAAAGCAAGGGAGAGTGAGAGAAAGCAAATGGATGCAGTCAAAAACATAAAAAGGGGAGATTAAGCTGGAAATGAATGTTAGCTGCTTTTTTTTGCCCCCCAGGCATACAGTCTTAAAAATAAATAATTGTAACCACTTTTGATGCAATTTATGACTCTTGACTTAGGATATATTCACCATTTTTGTAAAAAAAAATAGGATTAAAAAAAATTTACTGTGTTTAAAAAAGAACACAGCCTTGTAAAACCCATGATGAAACTTGGCATTTCTGCTCTTGGAATAAAATTTTCCAGCTTTACAGAGCTATTAAAGCATCATGCATCATTACCACGAATAATAAATGCAGATAATGCAGCTGTATTATCTGATGAATCATAAGTAACTGAAATAATACTTTCATTAATAACTTTCTGAAATAAATATTTTTTACTATGATAAAACTGTGTAATAGTGAAAAATCTTCCAAAACCGGAGGTGTTTCAATTATTTAGAAAATTGTAGTAATCAAATTGTCCAGTGCACACAAATGGAAGCTCAACATATTGGTTTATATGGTTGTGTACATTTTCTTCATGATTACATTTATATTAACCTCCTGGGGTTTGTTGTTTTTTTGTTTTTTTTTTTTTTCCTCTCCAGGAGAAGTAGCTTTACAAGCAGTTTGAATGTAGTTAGTTCATGTGGGTGTGTAACCACACCAGACTACTTCAGCAAACCTGTCTCAGGTTGGCACTACTCTCCCTAGAGACTGGAGTGCAGCAGGAACACCCTGGAACAGGGCAGAAGGGACTTTGCATCGACCTGGATTTGCTGGGTGGTGCAGAGAGAGTGGGGTTTAGAGCTCTTGATCTCCAGATGGCCCAGGTCTGTGGGAGTCTGGAAGGATGGTGAAGAAATAGTCTCGGTGTGGCCCTTGGTGTGAAAAGTGGAGAAAGGAGCTCTTGCAACTTCCAGTGCAGCGACCTGAAAAAACCTTGATCTTTAGCACCAAGCTCTGTGGACCTCCCTGAATGGTTTCTGTGCAGTACTGAGCTCTTTTGTTGTGCTTTATGATAAAGGCATCTTCTTGTTCTCTGAGATTATTAAGCTTTGTTGTAGGCATATTTCTCTTCCTTCAATTAAATGAGGAATTTGGTGCCTTTGAAAGGTCTTGACTGGCAGTCCCAGGCACTGTGAGACTTTTGCCAGCGTGCAAAGCAAGTTGCCTTTGCTGGGAGAGATAGGGGCAGTGCCCTTCTTTCACCTCGAGCTGTGAAATCATCTCTAGCAGTGCCAGCAAGGCGGGCTGGATTTACAAAGGTGTGTGTTAGTGATGAAGGAGCCCAGGCTAGAACTCCTCACCTCCAAAAAGAGGGCTGGAGGCACCTCAGGCTTGCTGCAGGTGGCTTTCCCCACCTGGTGGGTGATTAGAATCCCTGTGTCATTCCTTGATGTCATTCTCCTGCCTCTCCGTTCAAGATTGCCACCCACAGTGCTGGTGCACATCCTTCTGCTGGAGTCCAACTAAAGCCATTGTCCCTGGTCTCTTTAAATAACCATTGGTAGGGCTTCACCAGACACTCCAGGGGGTAACAGAAGTTCAAAAGACTTATTAATAAGGTACCTAGCCATTAAACATTAGAGTATGTTTACTTTCTAAATAGAAAGGGAAGGAGATCAATCAGTCATCAATCCTTTTATTTTCCTGTGCTGTAGCCCTTGAATCTCAAACAGGCAAGGAGGGAGTGCTTTCAATTTGGATGGCATTTTAAAACACTGAAGCAGCAGTTTATTGTCTTAAAGAGTTGGAACTAGAGGTCTGTTTTTTCTGCTTTCAGTTCAGTTTTACATCATTGCATTCCACTGGCTTTATTTTAGTGGTTTTTTCTATTTACAACAAAATAATGGACATCATAATTTAGCCCCTTCTTTTTTTTTGCCAAACAGAGATTGTTCTTGCCTTTTTCCCTATAAGAGCATGCATGTATACATTAGTACATTTTCCAGTAAATTTAATTTTGTTGATGCAAAATTTCCACAATTTCTTGGAGTACAAAGAGAACAGCAGCGACCAAAATGGAGTGCATTATACAATTCTCAGTCTTCAACTTATGTATAGATAAGATAAGAACAATCTGACCAGAACTAACAAAATTTATTTTTTCAGTTTTTCATGGTTGAGATTCCTGTGCTGATTAGAATAGTCATCAAAATATTTGACTTACTCATATAATACCAGGGGCTAAAAAATTAAACTGTAGTAGACCTGTGATTGCAGAAGAAGCATTTATGCTTTCCTGCTGCATTTGAAGGGTGATTCTATCTCTCCACACCAGTAAAATCTCAGCATTAGAACTGAAATCCAGCTAAATTAAAAATGTTACCATGTGATGGAGGTGCTTGGTTTGCTGATCAATTATGCCAGTGAATGAGTGTTGCAGAGGACTTTCCCTGCCCAATTAAGCATATTTCAGGCTTAGGATCCTATGTTAGAGCTGCTGCTCATGTAGAGCCTCATAAAAGCCAGTAGCAACTCCCTGCTTTCCAAGTGATCCAGGTACAGCTGCAATGTGCAAAAGGGAGGGCCGGAGATACATGCAGTATTGATTTGGGCTAGAGCTTTTGTTGAGAAAGGACATCCCAACACCTGTCAGTGGGACTGCAAGCAAGCCTTGAAGGGAATGATGCTCTGAGTACAGACATGGGCTCAATACACAGCCTCTGCCTCTTCCAGTCACTGCCAGTGACTTCTGGGGACTGCATGGGCTGGCCAAGGCCTCCTGCAGAGAAGAGATTGCTTGTGCCTTGTGCTGTTTCCAACTCCTCTCAACACAGGACAGATTTTTTAAAATTCATTTTTGTTTTGGTGGTATGGAGAACCTACATGAATCAGGGTCAGGAGTGATAGACGACGTAATACTGCGATGAACGTGTCTGAGTCCTAGTTGGGTCTGCAGGGGAAATGTTCCTTTCTCCTCTTTGCTGTCATTCTAGAAACTCGGTGAAGCAAAAATACTGAGTCTCCCTATATTTTTTAAATCGATTTTTTTTCAAACTCTTAATGCCTCTGTGGTAACACGCAGGTGTGTCAGAGCAAGTCATGTTAATTCTCTTCAGGAGAACATACTGGGCTCAAAGTCAGCAGGCTTGCAATTCCTGTTCTTGTTTACACATGTGTGAGGAACTGTGGTCTGACAGTGTCTGACCCCTGTTGTGTACACGAGTAAGTGATTATGTGAGGTTCAAAGCAGCAGGGAGACTGCTGTAGAACTTCTGTGGTGGGTTGTGTTCTTTTGTCCCCTTTGGCTGAAACTGTGGGAAAAATCTCACCAGTTCACAAAAAAAAAAAAAAAAAAAAAAGAAAAAAAAAAAGAAAAAAAAAAGAAGGCACTCAGAAAAGTCTGCAGATAAAATCCATGTCTAAATGACTGACATTAAAAAAGCTGAGATAAGGAGCATGAAAGAAAGACATCCTTCTATCCTAGCTGTGTTGTCTTATCTTTTCCCAGAGAAAAACAGCCATTTAATTTCCTTCTCTGCTTCCTATTGCCCTGAACTATGTGTAAATGAATGTGAAAAAGGAACCAAAGTACTTCTCACAGATTCTGTGAGTTTGGCATTACCAAACACATTTCACTGAAGCAAGGCTCCGTGTTCCTTTCAGTTTTCATTCACAACTCATCATCAGGGTAAAATCCGTTTTAAAATTTACCTTCTCTTTATCTGGACACCGGTTCTTGATGTTGATTTCACCCTCATGTATATCCATACATATAAACAAATGCATTCTTATTCATAGGTATGTGAAAGAAGCTTGAGTTCCCAAGAGCCAAATACATGGTAATGCTGTTTTGGCAGCAGTGGGCAGAACTGGAGAGGGAAAATGGGCAGCATTGTTTGAGACTGCGGTTATGCAAAACAGTGCTCTGTGTCAGCATGTGCTCAGCTTGAGGTCCAGGGTTTAAAACACATGCTGGCAGATCATCTTCTGCAGTAGTGCTTTTCTGAATTCAGCCCTATCTGCAGTGTAACTCAACGTGTGCCTCAGCAGGTTCCCCCAAATCCTGTGCTCAGTTTGCATCCCCTGCGGCACGAGGGACACTGAGGCAGTGGAGTGTGTCCGAACAAGGGCAACCAAGGTTGGGGGGGGTTTAGAGAACAAGTCTGATGAGGAGCTAGGGTTGTTTAGCCTGGAGAAAAAGAGGCTCAGGGGGGACCGTTTGCTGTCTACCTCTGCCTGAAGGGAGGTTGTAGCAAGGGAGAGATCGGTCTCTTCTTCAGACAACAGATGACAGGACTGGAGGAAATGGCCTCAAGTTGTACCAGGGGAGATTTAGCTTAGATATCAGGAAAAATTTCTTCAAGTGTTCAAAAGGGGTGTGGATGTGGCACTTGGGGACATGGTTTATTGGAGAGCCCAGTGGTACTGGTTTAATTGTTGGACTCAACAGTCTTAGGGGTCTTTTCCAACCTTAATGATTCCATCTTTCTATGATTCTACACCATCAGGTACTTAAGACATTGAATGAAAAGTTGAAGTCCAAAATCAGTTTATTGAGGCTAATGATAGATATCTGCAGGCCTTGGATCTGCACAGCCCAGAGAAGAGGAAGAAAGGCTGTGCATTCATGATAGATTGTAGTATGAGGCTGTTTCACACACAGTGTAGTGAAGAGTTAAATAGCCAATGCTGAAAAAAAATGTGGTCCAGTGGTCCTGCTGCTGGACAGGAACTCAGATGTGTATTGTTCCTGGTTTTGCCATCAGTTTCTATTCACACCTGCCCTCCTGCCTATTCTTGCCCATCATTTTTTCTGTCTCGTCTGTCTAGATAGCTGAAGGAGTTTTCTGTTTGTCTTGGACATTACACATGTTAGACTTAGCAACAAAAAATAAGTAATGGCTTTAAAAGAAACAATTGTTCTTAGTTTGATACTGATTTGTGCAACAGAATAATTTTCTTGGCTTGCTTACCATTTGGTGGTGATCAAAGGAGTTAATGGACATGTATTTTTATGACCTGTTGTGCTGACCTTGAGCATCTACAGTGTGGAAAATACCATGAAAAAATTAAGCATGTTTTCTTTTTCCTCTGAAATCTCTCTGACTACAGGTATTGCAGCTGGGTTCTGAAATCCTCCCACAGTACAAACAAGAGGCACCAAAGACTCCACCACATATAATTTTGCATTATTGTGTATTCAAGACTACCTGGGACTGGATCATCTTGATTTTAACCTTCTACACTGCTATTTTGGTCCCTTACAATGTCTCCTTCAAAACCAAACAGAACAACGTGGCATGGCTAGTGGTTGACAGCATTGTAGATGTCATTTTTCTGGTCGACATTGTGCTTAATTTCCACACCACCTTTGTGGGGCCGGCGGGAGAGGTGATCTCTGACCCCAAGCTGATCCGCATGAATTACTTGAAGACCTGGTTTGTGATCGACCTGCTCTCCTGCCTGCCATATGATGTCATCAATGCATTCGAGAATGTTGATGAGGTCAGTATGCCACTTCCACTTCCACCCATTAATTATTACTCAGTGTTTGGGGGGAGGTGTGGGAGAGGAGAAAGAAATGTGTGTTTTTAAATTCATTGCATTACTGTACGTATGTCTCTGGTAGCCACCTGCAGCCTGCACAGAAATTTGCTTACGAGTCCTAACCAGGAGGCTCACCTTTAGTTGCTGCTGTAGTTTCTGGTGTTAAAAAATCCATGTGTATTTTCCTTCTTTCTGCATCGTCAGGGTTCAGGAGGACAGGTAGAGGCAGACAGCAGCACCTCTGTACAGCACTGAGGAAAACTGCCCTGTTTGACTTGCCAGGAATAGTTTGATCAGTGTGTCAGCACAGTTTCTCGGGGCAGGCTGTGCTTGCTTTCACTGATGACCAAACAGGTCATAGTTCTACTGATGCCAGTTCTTCACAGGAACAATTGGGAAGTAAAAATACACGTTTCTCAGCTTCTTCTAGCACAGTATAGCAGGCAAAGAGGCAGACAGTGACTCACTGAATTGTCTTAGAGCACCAGAAAGCACTGTGTGAATACCTGGTGATCTGTGCAGCATTGTTTGGCCACAGAATTTTTAGAGGAAGGTGAAGCAATTGAAGGTGCTTTTTTGGTAATTTCATAATTAAATGAAAGGGTAGGGAGAAATCTGGAAATCTAGACTGTTCCTTAGTTGTTTCTCTGGGAATAGATCACAATCCAGCAAAAGAACTAACATTTAGACACTTAAACTCAGAAAACTAGTATTTTTAACTGCTTCTTCTTTTGGATCAGTCTGCCAAGAAAATATTCCTAAGGTAAACACATTGAAATTCCATGCCTAAATAGTTCAGAGAGTTAATGAAATGTTAATAAAATCTTATAGAGGATTTCAGCAGTCTGCTTTCTGGTTACATGTTGTAAAACCATCAACTAATTACGGGTCTGAGTTTATCTGTGACACAGGCTAAAGCTGTAAGATGCAGAATCACAGGATGGCTGGGCTTGGAAGGGATCTCTGGAGATCCTCTAGACCAACCCAGCTGCTAAAGCAGATTCACCCAGAGCAGGTTGCACAGGATCACATCCAGGTGGGTTTGAATGTGTCCAGAGGAGGAGAGGGATTTACATATCTGCCTCATCAGGGCTTAGTATTTAATTTTTAGCCTGTAAATTTTAAATTTTATGACTTCCGGTAAAATACGCTCATATTACAAAGGACAGCCTAGCTATCAAAAGAAAACTATGCCAAGTAAAATATAGGCAAAACCAAACCCCATTACTTTTAAAAATTACATTATTGTTTGTAAAATTTGAAGTGGTTTTCTCAATGACTTGAGGACAGGTAGGCAAACTATTAAATGCAATGGAAAAAATGGGATGTTATTTGATATTTAATTCCTTAGGGGTGTTTTCATTTTATATCAAGCTACAGACTGAAATAACAGAAATTAGATCAAGCAAAAAAGCCTTGAGAGGCCTGTCCTTATATATTTGTTTGTCATATGAAAGACCCAGGCTGCAGATTATTCTGCAGGGCTTTCACATATTGCATTCCTGTGATACTGATAGAGCGATGGAAGGAGTGGCCATATGTCAGTTTCTGACATTTAGGCAGAAAGAGTAAAAATAATAAAGAAAATTTAAAAATTAACAAAGCAACACACAAACCAAACCAAAGTAAAAGCAAAAACAACAACAACAAAAAGCCCAACAAAAAACCAAAATAAAAAACCACAGACAACAACAACACAACAAAAAAACCCAACAAAAAACAAACAAAACCACACAAAAAAACCACCAGAAAAACCCCCAAAACCCCACCCAAAACAAAAAACAAAGCAAAACAAAATCCCAAAAAACAAAATATCCCCCCCAAGACAAAACAAAACAACAAACAAACAAACACAACAAACAAACAAAAAAACCCCAAAACAAAAACCCAAAACCAAACTAAAAAAAAAACAGAAGGAAGCTTTTCTCACCCAAGGCAGATAGAAGCAACCTGGTGAAGATTTTGATGAAGGAACACTTTTTAACTTTAGACTGGTGTGTGCTACAGAACCATCCCTGAGGAGAATGTCTGTACCGGTGCTTGTGACAGCCCTTGAACTGAGCACAGATGATTTTGGACTCATGGTAGCAATTCTGCAGAGAAATTCTTGTGTGAGTTTGAATTTCCCCGGGTTCTCCATCTCAGTGCTGCCTTGTAGCAATGAGAAGCTGATTGGCTCTTCAACAGTCTCCTTAATCAGTGTAACAGTGTTAGTTTTAGTTATTCTACTATTCTGCCCAAGGGAAAAAAAAAATCAAGATTTTTCTTGATGCTGTCCTTTCAAGATTGTTCATCTCCATTTCCCATAGTGTGTTCTGACATTTGGCTGGTATAAATCACTGTAGAACCATTAGGGCAGAGTTCCCACTGGATTAAATTGCCATGCTTCTATTGAGGGCCTATAGGATGGTTGAAAGGACCTGAGGGATTTTGCCAGCAATGCCAGCAGAATAACACAGTGCATATCAGGAGGGACTTTGGGACAGTGTATGCTGATGACTGTTTCAAGAGCTGCCTGTAGAGAGAAAGATAACTTTTTATTAAAGAAGAAAAAAATAAAAGCCACATTCAAGGAATCTTGAAAGCAGAAAATCTTTGCCTTTTATCTTTTTTTTCTGTTGTGTCTGCATTCCCTTGTGGGTCAACTCCCTTTCTTGCTGTTTGAATTTACCTCTCTCTTGCCCTGGATTACACACCATATAACTTCACAGCTGGATTAAGTCAGGTGCATGGCTGCCCTGCTCAACATGCAAGTAACCAAACTGAACTGTTCTCTGTGTGTCACTTTAATTTTGCCAGAGGGAATTCCCTTGGAGCCACAGCACTGGAGTCAGTAGCTGGCCATGGCTGCTGCAGGGATTTTTTTTTTTTTTTAAGTCCTAAAAGAAATGGCCAGAGATTAAATGATACCCAGTGTCAATAGTGGTGATGAAATGAGATGAGGAATATGAATTTCTGTTTTCCTGGTCTGATGTTTTCCATACATGGTTTTAATCAGGAAGAAATAGAATCCTGGCTTTGTTGCAGTCCCTATAATGAAGGGGGACTGGGCCAGGTGGAAGCTTGCTCATTTTGCTGTCTGCTGTTATTCTCTGTTAAAAAAAAAAAGCACTGAAGATGTTGAGAATGTCATAGAGGAAGTAACTTGATAAGTCAATTTGTTTTTAAGAATGCTGTAATTACTGTGATGGAGATTAATTGATTTTCAAGGGACACAGGACCTGCAGCACTGAATAAGTAAAAAACTGCATAATAGGGAATTGAGGGGTCTTTTTGCTCTGGGCAGTTTTGGGACTGTCTCATCACTTAGCTCTGGATTAATAGTGAAACTATTTTTGTCATCTTTAAAATGATCCTCTAGCTGTAATAGATTAAACTAGAGTTGATCAATATTTTTTGCAAGCAGATACTCAATTGAAAAAATTCTGGTATTGGATTTTTTTTTTCTACTTTGAAGTAACTTTTTCTTTTTCAATTTACTTCATTATTCCATAATAAAATATAATAGAAAATATTTTCTTGAAACAAAATTGAGTGCAACTTCTGTGGTTTTCAGACACTTTCAAAATTCTTTGGGTTTGTTGCAGTTTGGAACATTAGTATATTTTCAATTCACATTTTTCAATATAATTGAAATTCCAGTTTCCTCTCCACATAGTTGAGAATATTTTTGTCCACAAAAATAATTTGAATTCATCAACTATTAATCAATACAACTATTGATAACTACAATTAATTCGAGAGGCACTTAAGTGTGAATAGCCACATTCTACAGATGGAAGAGGAAAGAAAAAACATTAATGTCTTTGTTCAAGGCCATATAATTATATAAGAGACTGATCTCAAGTGCTGTGCTCAAAGAGACAACATTTCATATTCAGACATGAGCAGAATTCAACAAATGAAGAAATGAATAGCTATAGAGAAATTTCTGTTGTTGCTCAAATGAAAGTAAAGTTATGGAGGTTTCTCCTGGCTTTTACATCTGGGAAGCGAATTATGCAGTTAAATACTAATTATTTTCTTGAACTGCCATAGAATTTCAACAGAAGAAAATATACCACTGATTGATGAATCAACTTAATGCTAGGCTTGAACTTGCTATTGTTCAGAGAATACATCATGCTGTAATTTAGTCTGAGTAAAAGAAGAAAATATTGGTCTCAAATTTGAACAGCCCTTAAAACGTGAGGTGTTAGTCTCTTTCAAATTCGAATGATCAAAATAGCATTTGTCAGTAATTCTTTACAGTAATTAATATTATTCCTCACTTAAGGAAATACCACCTACTTTGGGGGGATAATGTTATCTTTTTGTGTTCAGACATCAATCACTAAATTTAACAAAAACCAGACTTAAAGAAAATTCCACAATTTTTGCCAAGAACAGTGCAATTTAAGACTTTGAATTCCAAAGCATATTTTTGCAGTGCCAGCTTGAGCAATTTTATACTGTGGTTTTCATCCATAATGCCATAAGATATAATTTATATTGGAAAAAATTTGACTTATTACATGTGATGCTGTTGTGAAATCTCATGGTAGGGGTGGAATCCAGTCATGTCACCACCATATAAATCTCTGAAATAGGGAGTTTTTAGTAGTAATTGCTATATGTGTTTGAGCAGAACATTGTGATCAATTGTTGGCTGATGCCAAATTGAGAGCCATATATCACTCGATTAGTTGAGGTAGAAGAGAAATAAATGCATAATAAAAGATCATCAGGAAAGATGTATTCAATATAAATGATCTAGTGCTCACTTAAGTGAATGGAGAGAAGCTAGCATGTAGGCAAAGAAGATGTACAACTTTGAAAGGCCAAAATTTATGATGATTTAAAAAGTTCCAGAAAAAACTACAGTTCAGAATAATAGAAGTAAATTAAGATAATTAGTGCTAAGTGAGTGTGGTGTAGCTGGAAAGTAAACAGTGAGTTGAGAGGAAAAAATGAATGTGTTGCTGGTCAAATTGTTGGCAACTCTCTGAGGCAGTACTTTTGCAATAGATTAATTTAAACCTTATTAGTGGAATAATCTCTCATGCTAATACAAATTAGCTATCGAGGAATTACTGAAGTAGCTACACTGGAAAGCATGCAAATTCTGTTTTGTTTTGTTTTGTTTTTACCATTGCATGCAATAAGGGGCAAGGGAATAAATTATCATATTTACAGTTTTATGGAATAAACTGGGACCTATAAAGAAAGATTTTGGGTTAGATGAATTTTGTAAACTGGAAAATATAATTTTTAGAAGTGTTTTTAAACTGTAAACAGCTGAGTAATAGGAAATCTATTTGAAACAGTAGTTCACCACTCTCATTTGAATCTGTCCAATGAGGCAGTGCTGTATTCTGCTTGTGAGTTTATTGCTAAATCTAGTAATAAATGAATAATTTTCTATGGCTAATTGAAATTTTAAAGTAGTCATAACCTAATTTTTATGTAACGTCTTTAATAAAAAAACCCCCAGCTGTGTATCACGGAGTGTGATCCAGGCATAGAGGAAATGTTGCCAAATTGTGGCTCTTGGATGAGATGAAAACAGATGAGGAGGGATTAGTGAGACCCTGTGGACTGGGTGACACCTACTGGGGCTTCTGGGGAAGGATCAAGCAATTGTGGGTTATTTTGTGCCCAGGTGGGGCAGGGGTAGGGCTGGAACAGGGGCCTTGGATTAGGGGTGATGATGAAGGAGGTCTTCTTGGTCAGGTGTCCCTGTGTGAGAAGCCTCTGGGAAACAGGACAGAGCCCATGGGAGGTGTGTGCTGGGGGCCATAACCTGCCACAAACCCTTGGAGCATGTCTAGGACAGTCCTTGGTGTGGCTCCCTGGTGGTATTTGGAGCTTCAGAAGGAGCCTGGGAGCCTCGAACTGTGGAAAAAGGGGAGTGCAATGGAAAAGAAAAGCAGTGTGGAGGAGGAGGGCTGCTTGTCTGACTTCTGTAAGTGCCTCTGTTCTGCAGCACGGCCCCAGGGGGCTGTGCCAGGCAGGAATTATTCCTTAGCAGACAGGTAGGTGGAAGGAGTATTTTGGGGAAATGCAAATGGTGTAAAGCACATTCCTGAGGTAAAGTACAGAGCCAGGATATAAACCAGGTAGGCAAAAGAAGCACTTGCTGTTTAGTCTCTTGGGGATTGGAGCGAGGGTGTCTCTCTTCTCTATCTGCTTTGTTCCACATCTCCTTACCCCTCCATTTTTTTCCCCAATCAAATATAAGTTTTTCTATTTTCTTTCCTTAAAAACCCAACAACCATGCTATCCATCAGATGCCTTTTTATGCTACCCTGTGAAGGGGCAGGCTGTCTTTTCCTCCAGAATCCTCAGTTTTCCAAATTGTGTTGGTGCTGAATATAGGTACTGCAGTGCTCTTATGCCTTGGAAGACATTCAGGTTAAATTCTCTCCTATGCTGTAAGCCTGCTTCCAGTGTTGAGTTTATTGTAATTCTGCTACTTTCCCTGGTCTTACCCAGGCTCATATACCTTGGTGGCTCAGAGACATCTGCTCTGTCCATCAGCAGATGGATAGCCCCTACCAAAAGAGAATTCCAGAGTAGGATGTGTTGCTGTGTCCCTGCCTGGGGCTGACCTTCTCTGTAGGTTCTACTGAGGCTGTTAAGACGCCAATTGACTCCTCCTCTTCTGCACTCCAAATGTTCAGATTAGTCTTTCTGCTAAGTCACAGATAAGTAAGGGTGTTATTGGATTTCAGGGCTACTTCTTCATAGCTTTGAAAGGCCTGACACAATTTCTCATTCTGCTAGAGATAGAATAGTTGTCTACATAAGCTATTCAATCTGCATCAGGCTAAAAGAATTAAAACGCTGAATTACATTTTCAGTGATAATGTATGGCGATAGCCTTTGTCCAAGAAGGAGAGCTAATTGAATATATTAGATTTTGAATTATTTCAAAAAGCTGCTTTTAGAGTGAGACTTACATTGTGTATAAAGGGAGGCATGTTCCAGGGACCAGTTACTCTCCTCTTCTCCCCCCATTCAGCAGACTTGTATTGATCTGAGGCAGAAAGTCAGATGAGATGACAAAGGGTATTTGAGTAGCTAAGTGGTTGCTCTGTAGTCTATTTCATATTAGGGATGGGATTAGAATTGGAAAGATGGAGAGGTATTAGATGCCAGTAACAGTAAATCTTGTTTGGATTTTGCCTCTTGAAGATAAGTAAAAAGCTTCTGGAATTGGCTGTAGCTTTGAATCAGAAGCATTGGGAAGCAGATTGTTGTCTATTAGGGTTAATTTTTTATTTGCTACTGAAGAAAGTGGAGTTTCTTCAGGTTGCTTATGTGTTATCTTTATTCTTGTTCTTTCTCTCAAATTAAAAAGGAAACAGAGTTTCTTTCCTAGTTTTGTTGTTTTTCTGAGTGTACATGTATGCTCGTAAGGCAAGCGTGGACATAGTTTTACAAACGAAAAATCAGCCTTCCCATCACTTCCCACACCCTGTGCTCCTACAGGTGAATTATTGCTGCTTCTCCCCCAGTTCTAACCAAACTCACAGATGTCTGACTAAAATAAGCTTTAGAAGTCTAGAGATCTGTTTTCTTCAGCACTGAAAACCACAGCGGTATCCAGAGGCCTTAGATATTGATTTTGACCTGTGCACATAACATTATCTCATCTCTTGGTTGCTAAATGTGGCAATCTGTAGGAAAGGTCATGTTCTCAGACCTAATTAAGAAAATCAGAGGAGACAAATGACGGAAATGTGTAGTCCTAATGATGACCTGACAGGGCTGCCAGGTTACTGCAGATAGGCAGAGCCAGGTTTGGCATGGCTGACTTCAAATAAAGTGTCAAGAAAGGAGCCAGTGCTTTCTATAGCTCTTGCCTCACAGCAGTGATAAATTTGGTTCATGGCCCCCCCTTTTGGAATAAATAATTTATTTTTTTGTCTGTTTCATTCTTTCTTTTAATGGTTAGCTTTTAGTGTCCTGCATCTCCCTTTAATTGAGATGAAGCCTGAACTGCAACAGTTCCATAGGAGAGAAAAGTGCTGGAAAACTTAGGAAAGATTTCTGCCAATATTGAATATTTCTCTTTTTAAAAATAGATATAAGTAGGAAGTAAATTATCCTGCCTTTGAGCCTAGAAAAAAATCTTAATGCTTGGGTTAAGTGCATTTTCTTTCTGTACATGTAGAAAGTGAATAATGGCCTAAGAAGTGAATGCTGTCATGTAGATTGAATATATTACTAAAGTACTTGTGCTACTGCAGCTGTAGGAGTTGGGGTGGATGGAGCATTTTAGTAATTTTCTGAAGTTGTTCATCCTACATCTTGTTTGGAATGGAAAATTAATTACTTCTCACGTTTTGGGGGGGGGCAGGTGGGGTAGCCTCAGTTACTTTTTATCGCTCTTCTTTAAACAATTAGTACTTAGATTTTTTTTTAGGTGGACTTTTATTATTCCATGAATTGAGCTGACTTTAATTTTGCATGGCAAATGAACAGCAGCAACTGCTTTTATCTGTACAGCATCTATCACTGTACTGTCCACTGTCACTGTTCTTGGGCACCCCAATGACACAAGTAACTAAAATCACTCTGTTTACAACCCTTGTGTTTTCAGAAGACTTCACAGTGTCTCTATGTCCTTTTCTGAGTGTGGAAGTAATAGCACAAATCTAAAGTTTTCTGATTGAGAGGTAGTGACAAACCAGGGATATCCTGGATCCTCTATTTGGAAAGTAGGCTGCTTACATGGCTGAGGTACCAGTGTGAGACAAGGAGTGAACTCACAGTAGGTTAGATCTTGCAGAAAGCCAGGAAACAGAGAAGAAAACCTGTGTAAGTGTGAACAGTATCTAGTGAGGAGGTCTAATTAATGAAAAATTATACATGGAAATTTACTTTTGGCAGTATTTAATGGACAAACTTTCGAAGCATTCTCTTTGAATATAAAACATGGGTACTGCTTTCCCCCAGGACTGAGGCTGGTCTGTTATTCTGTTTTTGGAGTACAGTTCTGCTCTGCCGAAAATGTGTAGATGGAGAGGGAGGGGAAGTGGTTGTGTTTATTATCTTAAGGGCTTTGACATTCAAGTCTGCTCAATCAGTGGCTATGGAATTGTTTTTTCAGTCTCAGTGCCTTGAGCTTGCCCTTTGGTTTGGAGGGGACTGGCTTCCTTTTTTATGCAGCAGCTATCACTGGCAATGAAAGTAAACCTGCCAACCTATGAAATATTTATCAACATCTATACAGGTATCAGCAGTAGAGTTTTTTTAGTCTCATTCAGTTGCTTCAAACCATTTGAAATATAAATGTGTGTGAAATTCAGCATTTTCTGACGTACCTGACCAAGTGCTGCATATTGAAGTAAGCACTGCACCCAAGTTCTCTCTGCAACAAAATCTAATAAAATGTGTCTATTCTGGCCATGTAACAGATTTATTTTTATTTTTGCATAGCCTCAAGGGATGTTTTCTGTTGGATAGAGTACCAACACTTGCAACTGTGTTGGGGTAAATCAGACACAGGTAGAACTCCATGGAGTATTACTTAGCCTTGTCCTTTCCCTGGCTGCCACATAGACATTCCTGATGGTGACCCTTTAGAGCAGAGCATTTGGGGGTGCCTGCTTGGGACCCACAGGGCCATTTCTAGCTCTTTATGAACTAAGGTTTTTCTATTTCTTTTGGGCAGAAGGAGCCCTGGGTTTCTCTTCATCTGCCTCTCAAAACTGGCAGGAGTAGCAGACCAAGAGGGTGGGACACACATCAAGAGAAGTGAATTGAGTTCAGGCTCCTTTGCGTGACATCGTGGAGCCATCTGTACAATAAAAGCATAAAAATAATCTGCACTGATAAGAGCATTAAAATGGACAATAATCTAAAAGTACAGTTCTATTTCAGAAAATGGTAATCTAAAATTGTCAAATTTTCAATCCAGCAGATCTATTCCAGTGAGCATTAAAATGTAACTTGCCACATCTAGTGCCAAAAAGTACTGATTTAAAGTATTGCAGGACTATCTGGTTTTTTTCCCCTACTTTATAATCTATGAAACAGTCTATTAAGTTTCTGTTGTTTGTAACCATTTGAAATTCTGTCATTTAGAAATTTTTAAGAGTTATATGCATAATAATTTTTCTGGGCAGTTCTTGTTTTTGATATTGATCCATTTGGGATAGACAAATCCTTTTCTTTGAGGAAATCAAAGAGAGAACACTTTTAATGCTGAAATAAAAAATAAATTGGTTTTTTTAATAGAGCTTTTTCAGAACTTTTAGAGTCCAATTGCCAATGCAGTCAGGTGAGTACTAGGAGTAATTTGAATATTAAGTGTACCCTTCCAGTGCAACCAAATCAAGTATAAATTTTCTGTAAATATTCGAGTTCTTTTTGTACAAAAAGCCTAGTTCTCTCTATCTCTGGTCAGAATTTGGTATAATCACTTTCTCCCAAATGATGCAGTTCAATACCATTTTAATTTTTTAAATAAAATTTCTTTTAGTGAATTTCACAAGGGAAATTAGATAACAGTGCTTTTGAAAAAAGTATTTGGCCTTAGACTTTTAGATTCTGATTTAATGTATTTTAATTCATATTCCAATTTTTCATATCCAATTTCTTGAACTCCTCTTCTGTGACCCTTTCCTTTCCCCAAGTATTTCTAATCCTTGACTCTTTTTATTTTTAATTTTTAATTAAGAATTAACCAAATTCTAAGCTATTAAGTCCTTCCTAAACCATTATATTTTTTTTGGCTTTGGCAGGACTCTCACTTACAAACAACATTTGTTTGGGGTTTTTTTTTTTAATTGCAGGGATATGTTTAATTTGAAGAATAGGTTTTGCACCACTGCATTTGAACAAAAATAAAACTCTTTTCTCGAATGTTGGGGTGGAGACTTTGAAGAACACTGTGTTTAAAAGGCTTGATTTGAGACCGAAGCTAAAAGAGCACCATTGCTGGAGACCTCTCAAAATGTAAAAAATTAGTGTTTTACTGCTAAAGAGGTAAAGAGGAAAGGGAGAAATGCGCATTGGTCCTGAGGAAGAAGAGCCAGAAGGCTGCGTTGTAGTGTCAGAATGTTTAGAATGCAGAGACTAAATGTGCTTGTCCACTGCAAGACTTGCATATCCAATTCTAAAATGTGGTTATAATTTTTTGCATTTCCCCTTTGCTTTTCCTCTCCTTACAGAGTGTTCAGAAATACCTGCTTTCCCTCCGCTGGAAATTAAGGTCTTTTGTGTTGTGTTCTCAGAATTGGCATTGAGGCTTTGCTCCAGTGTTTACAAAACAAAACTGGATATGGAATGAATGTGAAATGGAAATTAACTTATTTTGTGTAGCACTTTTTGCATCAGTGTCTTGAAAAGTTTGGCGTAGATATTAATGAAAAGAATAGTTCTCTTGCTCTCTTGTACATTTCTGCAAATATCTCTGATTTAAAGGAAGGCTGCTTTTTTATCTTTTTTTTTCCCCTCTCTCTTTTTATTCCCCACCCCCTGGTTACATTAGATCTTGTCCAGATACTTAATAGAAATTGATAGTGTGTTCCCAGGTAACAAATTACATCTGTCTCTGAAAATGAGTCTATGTAATCATGACAAATTCATGAAATAAAGGGAAAATATATTGCTGCAGTCCTGGGGAACATGAGTCAATATACTTGATGTAATTATTTAATAAAACATCTTTTCTAGTGCTTTGAAGCAGCCTAAGATACTGAGGCAGTTATATTTATGCAGGAATAAACAAACTTCCAGTAAAAGCTGGTGACCAGAAGTATGCAATTATGCATTTCCAGAAATACTCATTAAACCAGTCTGCTTAAATTTTAATCAGACTTCTATGTATGAAACAGTCTTGGTAAGAGGAAGTAGGAAAAAAAAAAGGATTTTTATGATAGACTATTCAGATCTTCTCATGCCCAAAATGGGTTTGAATTTTTTTATTTGACTCCTTGTGCAAATCTGTGTAAAAGTTAACAATACAAAATCCTGTATGCTGGCTTGATTCTGTTTTATGGAAGCCAAATTATTTTTAGCACAGAAATACTGCATAGATATCAAAGCTGTCATAAAAAGTATATAATTTGGGGATTAGTGAGCTATTTGAAATATTTAAGCTTTGTGTAGTTCATATGAGAAATGTCAGATGACTGATTATCAGTGCATAAATTCTTATAGGAAAGTGAAGTCATAGGAAATGCATTGTAGGAAATAGGAAAACCACATTATGCCAGGTACTTCCAGTATTTTTTGGCCTTCTTTATTTATCTTCCTGATATGTCTGAGCTAAATATTGCAACCTGTGTTAGACATTACATCTGATGTGTTGCTTAAAAATTCACGACTGGATATGCAATAGACAGCATGTGGTTTAAAGTTTTTATGAAGGTATTTGTAGATGTATTCAAATAATGTGAAAAAGGAGTTCAGAGAGCAACTCATAAAGTGGTAGAAGATGAAGGCAAGAGTGCACATATTCATCCCTGGAAAGGGTCACTAAACTTTTTGTGTTTCTCAGTCTCTCTGTTACCTGGTGACTATCTGTTTTTTACGGATCACCTTGTTTCTTCGAGAGCCGCGGTTACGAATACCGTTGCTTTCGCATGAAATCCTGACGGTCGCCGTGCTTTATCCTTGCAGGGCATCAGCAGCCTCTTCAGTTCCCTCAAGGTGGTCAGGCTGCTGCGGCTGGGCCGCGTGGCTCGCAAGCTGGACCACTACATCGAGTACGGGGCGGCCGTGCTGGTGCTGCTGGTGTGCGTGTTCGGCCTGGCCGCGCACTGGCTGGCCTGCATCTGGTACAGCATCGGCGACTACGAGGTCATCGATGAGGACACCAACACCATCCGCACGGAGAGCTGGCTCTACCAGCTGGGAGAGTCGATAGGGACCCCCTACCGCTTCAACACCTCGGGCTTCGGCAAGTGGGAAGGCGGGCCCAGCAAGGATTCCGTCTACATCTCCTCGCTGTATTTCACCATGACCAGCCTCACCAGCGTCGGGTTTGGGAACATCGCGCCCACGACGGATGGGGAGAAGATCTTCGCTGTGGCTATGATGATGATTGGCTGTAAGTATTGGAGATTCTGTCTCATGCACAACACCACATAGCTGCACGTCATGAATTCATAAGGACATCTGGAGCCCTGGTTAAATGTGATGCAGCTGAAAATGTTTTTGGTGGCAGTATAAGTATTACACACTTCCTTACTGGTTAGGTTTAAATCACAAGTAGGAGTATTGTGACTAGCAAAAATTCAGTCATTTTGGAAGGAATATTCTGTCCATATCCTCTCAATGTTCTTTTGTAAGTGAACCATAAAACGCTTAAAGCCTGAACTGTTAAGAATTACTACACCAACCTTTTTGCCTCCAATTGGTATGTGGCAAGCTCTTCTCATGTCTGAGAGCTGCATCCACTTGATCAGTGGGTCAGAGCGTGGTAGGAGAATCTAGGAGCTTCATCTTCTAAAGGAGAGACAACTGGGACTCTTTAGGAACCACTGACTTAGCTGTGAACTGAGCATGCAGACATGTCCTAGAGCAAGGGGGATGATGCTGTCCTTGGGCACCTCTGGCTCACACATCCTTGTTAGAATGGATATATATTGCCAAGCTGTCCAGCTTTTGGCCATGTTGTCATTGCAATGCAGGATCTGCATTCCAAGTGCCTTCAGAGCTACTTGGAGTTATGAACCATATGGTGGCCACTGTTAAACTAGGTCATGGTTTTCTAGCTAAGGGTGGAATTTTAACCAAAATAAGGAAAAGAAAAATCTGCTATGTCCATGGAAAAACACGTCATTATGTGGAGAAAAATAGAAGCTCCTCTATGGTAATATTGCATCCAAAGGAGGAGAAAGTCAATCCTTGTTAAGCAGAAAATTAAAACCAAATACATAATGAAACTCAATTAGCAGCACAGTGCCTGTTGTAGAAATGTGAACCTTTGATTCTGATGTGTCCTTTCACAGCACCACTGAAGTCACACACTGAGATTACGTGTGCAGTGTTAAGCCTGCTGAAGGTTAGTGAGAAAAACTATTAAGACAAGCACTGTTGATCACACTGGGATTGGGATATTTTAGCTATAAAAATTGTTGATTTTGTTCTTCTAGCTTTTTCCTCAGCCAAGAGTCCCATCATCCTAATAAGACACCCCTGTAGGAGAAGAGAAATTTTTATAAAACATGGATAAAATTCTGCAGTTTTCTAATGAGAAGGTGCTTTAAACAATGTAGCAGTGTAGCACAAAAGAGGTTTACAAACATATTTCCTGATGAAGGTGCCAGTTTGATAGGAAGTATCCTGACCTTTGGGTTATTGTTATGACCATGATACTAGCTAGAACAAGAACACCTAGTATTATTCAGTATTATTATTTAGTACTATGAATAATGAATAAACATAACGTTCAAAAGTCATGAATGTACATGGGGTTATTTTGGACTTGTACCTGTTCCAAACTCTTCATATGGCAGTGTGGCAGAAAGAAACTGAATTTGCATAAATAATGTTGATTTAGATGAGCAGAAAGAAAATTATAACATTTCTTTTTGTGTGTTTTATCCTCCTCTTGTCTGAATAGCAATAAGTGCTGTATCAAAAGATTCATGGCTTGAACAATACTGTGGCCAGCTAAGCTTACAGTCACAATTTCATTAGCAAGGTCACCTTTGAATTTTTTACCTTACCTTAATTTCTCAAAGAAACTGACTTTTCTGGAAATGGTGATGGAGATGGTGGTGAACACGTGTAAAAATGTCTTCAAGCCCAATCTTTCTTGCATGGGCTGTATGTGAGGCTGCCCCGCAGAAAGTCAGGGTGCAGTGCATGGCAGGGACTTGCCCTCCCACTGGGGGCTGTCTAAGAAGCTACAGCCCTGTGGGTCCTGGATCCATTCAGAGTCACAGCACCGCCTTTGCACCCTCTGATTATTGGTGTCCGTGGTCTTGGCTTCAGTTTGCTCCATGAGCTGTGCCTCTGTGGTTTGGTAGGAACACTCAAGAGCTGCTTCCCTGGAGTGCAGATGTTGGCATCAAGTAAAGGGAAAGGAAGAGTTTACTTTTAGAAGTGTGAGTTCTTCCTGCTCAGAATTATTTTTAGTACAATGGATTTGATTGTGCAAAGTTCTTGTACCTCTGGGGAAGGCTGGTCATGGTGCATTACCAGGTGGTGTAGTGGCTTTGCAAGACTTTCAGGTCCTTGTTTCTAGCAACTTGGGTTCTAGTTTTGTTTTGGTTTAGTGGCTCAGTACCTAGTTTTTGAAGGAGAAAGGTGTGAATAGCAGTGATACTTTTTTCTTTGATCTTGGACTGTTGTCTGTTGAGCCTCTGTTTCTGATTAGGACTTGATGTGTAAACAAGTGTTTTAAGACGTGCATTGCTGTCTTTTCCACTGTCAAACTGACTGAAAGGTGTGTGCTACAGTCAGCACAGGACTGTGGTGACATCCAAATGGACTGCTTGTGTCAGAAAGGCTCACAGTATCAGAGGTATCTGAAAGCATATGCAGTTCATAACTAGTGTCCTTCCATTTGCCTTCAGTATGCTTATACCCAGAGAGATGGAGTTAACACTCTGTAATTCCATCTTCTGTAAGACAAAATTTGGTTTGCCCTGCTACTCAGCCATGGATATGTCCCCTTCTGCTCACTGCTTACTCCCTCTGTAAAGCTGATCCTCTGGCAGAATTTCCTTTTTGTTGCATTAACTCTTTGTAGACACACTCACCACTGGTAATAGTACTTTGCTGTGATGTCAGATAGCTGTTTAAAAAAAGTAGGTAAGACCACTTCCATTTTCTCTTTTATTCAAGCTTTCACTATGGTAAGTAATAAATCCAGGTAACTTTTGATTAAAATTTTAGAAATACTTCAGTGAAGCTGCCCTGGACCAGTGGGAATTTCGGCTGAGTTGAGTGCAAATGCTGAACCAGTAAAAAGTTTATTGTATGTAGCTTGTAGGAGGAATGGGTACATCATGTTAGCTGTGCACAGACACTGGGAAAGGATGATTGAAGTGAATAAGGTGTGTGTGGGTATTGAGCCTGTGGGGCTGACTGTGTTGGTTGGGTTTACACTTGGGGCAAAGTTTAAGAAAGCATGGCTTTGTCTCAGCAGCCCTGGTCTCTGCTTCAGGGCCACCTTCTGCAGGGAGGTGTTCTTGTGCTCTCAAATGCAATGATGCTCACGCCGTCCTACTGACCTCATTGTGGCTGCAGTTTTCAGAAAGTGTTTTGCTGTTGGTTATTTTGATATGGGAAGGTGCAGCCCCTAATTACATTTGGGGGGGCTGTGGCGTACTTGTAACCCCAGGGATGTTTTGTCACTTCGTCAGCTCCACCAGAGGGGGTAGGTGAAAATTGCTCTTGGTGCTTGACCTCAAATAGTGCACATCTGTTTGGGAAGACGAAATTATTTTAAAATAGAGATGAAGTACCCAGTGGCTGCTTTTAATGATTTCTGCTCTGTGTAAGCTTGTGTTTCATATTACTGTGTAGCTTCTTTTCCTGAACATATGGTGAATTATAGTTTTGCAAAGCAAAATATCTTCACATCTGTGAACTGACCTGCATGGCTTTGCCTTGCTTTCTTTATTGAGTGTATGTATGTGTATATATAGAGAGAGAAGGATGAGTGTTACTACGGGAAGTAAAAGCAATTAACTCCTCAGCTTCATTTTAAATGAATCAAAACATATTTGCTTACCCCTTTCCACAGATGGCCACTAAATTGCTAATTAATAGGGAATATGTCTACAGACAGATCTTTCAGGGAGGCTGATGTTACGTAAAACCAGGCTTAAAACCACTGTCTGGATCTGCAGAAAGGCATATATTTTCCATTTTTAATACTTGAAATAGGAAAAAAAAAGGCTGTTTTAATTTTTGGTTTCTTCCCTGTGGAGACATAGACCTTGAAATTACAATCTTTATATATTTTGCTCAGTGAATCTGTCAGGTTGGGTTGTGTATTGTTTATTTTTCCTAAGCACCAGCAGAAATCAGAGGACTTTCATTTGCAGCTTTTGTATCTTGGCACTGTGTCAGCAATCCCCTTGCTATGCAGGTGGAGTAGGGATGAACAGCTCTAAAAATGCTTGGGATTCTTGACTTTTTTCATAAAATAATACTCATGCGTGCTCACCTATTTGGATTTTGAGCAATGGAGCAAAATCCTTCATTCTCTGAGCCTTTTGTTAGTGTTCTCAGTTGCATTGAAAGATCCCAAGCTCTTGATGCCTGTTAATGCTAAATTCTCCTTTGTTAGGTAGGGAATTACTGGAACTACAGTATTTTGGACTCATACAAAATATGAAGGAAAAGGCACATGTGTGAATGCTAAACGAAATTGTAAATTCCCCTGTGAACACTATACTTAGAGCAGATAGTGAGAAGGATCATGGAAAAAGAACAAAAGTAGGAGTTAAAAGGTCAGATTCATGAACAGGCACGCTCACATACTGTGATGAATGGTCAGCCACTGTGTTCATTTATCAAAACAGGCCAGAAACCCAAGCCACCCCTCATGGCTGGTGGTGTGCAACACAAGCATCGTGCAGTCCTGCAGCACTTCAGCTGTTGTCTCTGATTGTCCCTCTGTGCTGGGCACTGGTGAGGCCACACCTCAAATCCTGTGCTCAGTTCTGGACCATTCACTGCAGGAAAGACGCTGAGCTGCTGGAGTGAGTCCAGAGAAGGGCAGCAGAGCTGGGGAAAGGTCTGGAGCACAAGACTGATGAGGAGCAGCTGAGGGAGCTGGGGATGTTCAGCCTGCACAAAAGTAGGCTCAGGAAGACCATATTCCTCTCTACACATGCCTGAAAGGATGGTGCAGCCAGGTGGGGGTCAGTCTCTTCTCCCAGGTAACAAGTGACAGGATGAGAGGAAAGAGCCTCAAGTTGCATCAGGGGAGATTTAGATTGGATATTAGGAAAAATTTCTTCATGGAAGTGGTGGTCAGGCATGGGAATAGACTGCCCACGGGAGTGGTGGAGGTATTTAAGGTGATTTATCCATCCTGGAGGTATTTGAAAGACACATAGATGTGGTACTTGGGGATATGGTTTAGTGATGGACTTGGCACTGGGTGCCAAGTGCTGGGTTAAGGTTGGACTCAATGATCTTAAAGGTCTTTTCCAATTTGAATAATTCTGTAGTTCCCTGATAAAACACTGCTGTTATATCCAGAAAAAAGCCTTTAGGTGACACCTATGTAAATAGCAAATTCCTACAAAAACCGTCTCCAGGTGAAGGTGGACTCAAAGTTGTTTTTCAGGTTCACAACACAAGTGCTAAATGCTGTAATAAATCTGTCTTAGCTAATGACCATGGCCATGTGAGGTGTGGCCAATTCATATGGGGTTAGTCCTCTCCTCATCTCAACACACTTCAAAGCAAGAAGAAAGAAAATATTTTTTGTGAGAATATTGTCATGCTAGTACTTTGTTTCCTGGCCTGGCTTGGGGAAGCATAAATTAATATTCTGTGGGATGTTATTTCTTAGTATGCAAAAATGAGTTACCAGTATTCCTTTTCTTGTTATTTAAAGCATATATGACCAGATTAAAGCTATATTGAATTATTGCTATTAAATTTTTGGCAAAATATAATTTGGAAAGGGCAAGGGTAAATTACCTGTGTACTTTTGGCTGTAGGTAAAAAGAAGATAAATGTTCCAGAGCTACATCACATACCTATGCTTTATGAATTGTTCCTTGATATGTTATCTTGCCATAATGACTGAAAATTTGAGGCTGTACTTCAGGCTAATAGATCTAGAGAATCACCCTACATCAGAATATACTAGAATTTAATTGCTAGAATAGTCCCAGGACATAGTCCATATCTTTATCAGAATTGTGCAAATCAAATCAGGACAATTTTTGAAGTGAGATTTTCTAAAAATTTTCAGTTCTCAAGGTTTTTACAATCCATTTCTCTCCTGCAGAGCTTAATGTTTCTCCCCAAGACATTGGACAACTTTTGAAAGAACTGTAAATGCAAATGGAGAAAAAATAGTTCTGTTTGACAGGAGAAGAGATGAAAGCTATGAAGTGTTAATGGTTTGGTTTTTCCAGGATTTGGGGAGAGCTCACACTGCAGTAATGTTATGGATAATTGCATTTTCTCTTTCTGTCACACAGCGATTCTAAATTTTGTCTTTTAACTCTTTAATAGGAAGGAGAAGGATAAGGAAAATAAATAGGTGTCCCAGCTGTGGGTATCCCTCTTTTTCACCTGCTGTCATTCATATTGTGTGCAGGATTTTGCTTTCTTTAGACCATTTCTAACATTACTTCCTATAAGTAGACTTAAAACACTGAAATGTGCTGGCTTTATTTCATCAGCATGTGCAACCAGCTTGTTCTAAAATCTAAACATGATTAACCCAAGTTAATTTGTGAAAGAAGAGCAGGATGCACCCAGAACATGGACAGAGAGAGAGGAGGAATACAAAAAGAAATAATATTTCAGGCAAGTGAACCAGGGGATAATATGCAAGATAAATATTTTGTTCCCTACAATAAAACAAAGAACCTGCAAGAGACACAGTGCTTTGATATGCAGGACAGCAAAACTCAGGGTTCAATTTACAAATTCATTCTTAAATTGCTGAATTACACAAGTGCAATCTAGAAGAGCATGGTTTGTCTGTCACAACTATATTGTGGATTCCCACCTGTGGAATTGGCTAAATATATGCAACATACAAAAAGCATGACAAATTTTTCATTCTCCCTGCCTTCCTGGGAGGCTTTTCCTTAAGCAGCCAACTGTATTGCTGAAGGATGACAATCCTGGACAAGGATTTGGTTTTACACAAGTCCATTTCTGACTAAGAAAAATCCAGTTAGATAGGCATGAGGGGGGAAAAATAGTAAAATAGCACATCTACCCATATGACACATTGTGCCACTTGTCATGTGGAATCTGATAGAAATTCTGAAGCATCTTCTAAGCACTTTTCACTTCAGCATCAGCTTCAAAAAATGGTATAGTTATTTTAATATCTAATTTCTGCTGGACTGAGACAAGCCTGCTGTAGGTTACAAAGGGTAGAAATAGCTTGCCTAGCTGGAATACATAAATAATTTATAGATCATGATATGACCCTAACCACTTGGATGAGCTGTCTCATGACATCTTGAGAATGAATAAGGCTTATTTGTGCTTTTATATTTTAAAGGAAGATTCGGCTGTTTATCAAAGTGATAAGTAATGTTTTAGAGGAGGTGAATGCTGCTGTGGGTCACATGCAGTCTATTTCTTGGAGTTGAAAGCTCTGAAATACACTAGACCTGAACTTGAGTAACAGTCTGAAGACATATCCTATCATAAGCAGCAGCCTGATGGAAGAAATTCTGATCTACTGAGAAAATATGGAATATATGTAAAAATATCAGTATCTCTTATCCACTCTACAGCAACTCTTGCTGCTACTGGTGTGAAAAATGTGGAAGGTGACAAGTAACATATTAATAGGTCCTATTGCCTGGAACGGAAGGAAAGTAGAAAATAGAAAATTTATTCTTCTAACCAAAGGATTTCAGCAGCCAGTAGGTTCTAAAATCTCAAGTGCCTTATGGTAAAGAATTAAACAGTTGAGGTATTAAGGCCTGGCTGTTCTGACTCACCTTAACATGAATTAGGAATGATTTTTTCCTTCTTAGAAATCAAAGTACAGTAGTAACTGTACCACGTGGTGTGGAATTAAATTTTTCTAGTGAGATGGTAGGCAAGCCTTGCCTTCCCCTGTCACCCTCTCAATAGCAAATATGTGTTTGTTGATGAGTGCAGGTGAGCAGGATGATTCAGGGTTCTGGTTTGGTACTTAATTGTTATTGCAAGGATCCTGCAGGATTTTCACTACAAAATAAGAGGGAACTGGAGATTGATAATATCTTCTAAGTGTAATGAGGCCAAATTGAAGTAGACAGAATTGAACTTAAGATAATTAATTTCTGTCTTTGAACTTGAATGAGAAATTTTTGCAAGTTATTTTCTGATAAAATTAAGACTTAGTAGGAAAGCATGAAAAATAATGTTGGACTTTCTGGGTTGTCCTGGTCCACAAATATTTTAAATAACCTCAGAGCTTCTCGAAACTTCATTGAGTGAATTCTGAAAACTGTAAGCTTATTTATTACAATTGTATGACTTACTGACAGTTTGTACTTTTAGTACAAGTTTTGCGAAATATGAAGTAGCACACTTGCTCCAATTTCGAACCAACCCTATCCTAATGTTCCTTTCCAAAATCTTTCATACTCAGAGGGCAAATGAGTGGCATTTCATCTCCTAAGGGTCAGGCCAGCTGTGGCACTTCGTATGTGTGGTCCTGGACAGCGTGCATCCTTTTGCATCAAACACACCGATCTGGCTGTGATTTGGTCTTGGAAATCACCCAGTATCCACTGAGAATAGTTCACAGAACTGCACCCTAAATTTCATGTGACCTATTTCCAATTCTCTTTCCCAAAATGGACCACCATTTTTCTCTCTCTTCACTCTATAAACCATCGTTTCTGGGCCTGTCACCACTCAGAGCTTTGCCATCCCACACTAGAAACATCATCCTGGTTTTTTGTTTTTTTTTTTTTTCCTTACAGAGAAAATTTAATAAGAAACAAGGAACCAGAAAAGATACTTAATTTGACTTTTTCTGCCCCTTTGCTTTTTGAGAGGGAAGTTGTTATTAACTGTAATTCCTTGAGCTTCTCATTCCTTAACCATTTGCTGAACTTTAAAATTTTTTTTCATTTTGGTGCATTTAAATCCAGAGGGAGGGGAAAGGAAGGTGATTTCCTGTATTGCAACAGTGCAAATAAGTTTTGATTGCTTGATTCACTTCTGTTTTGCATGTTTTTGAATCTACTTTTTTTTTTTCTTCACAGAAGCCTTTCTTTGCATGACCTAGAAAATTATAAAATCAATTTTATCAGGAACTAAGTATGCCAAAACTGAAATTTTTAAAACTGTCTTTCTCACACTCCTTGCAAATAAGTTGACTGCAGGTTAGTAATGAGATGACAGCTACAGAATGTGTGAGAGGGGAAATGGGCATTTTTCTGGAAGCGAGCCTTATTCCACATAAAGTTAGCAACCTCCTGTGAAAATCATAGAGGAATTACCAAACAGAGAAATTTCTTTGGGCAAACCACTGTGTCATGGAGGTGCTGCACAGACTGTGGGCATTGGAAAGAAGGACATGACCTATCAATGTGTCACCTTTGGCCTGTAATGCTGTTCTGATCTACCCACAGAGTGGAAATAATGTCTAATTGTGCTTTGAACCTTCGTGTATATAGTAAACTGAAGTGATGGGAGGCTGTGCCAGATGCTGTCTGGAAGAGGCACTGTAATCCAGTTGCTGGTGGCCTGTAGTGTGACACAGGGGAGCTGAGGCCCATATCCAGCTGAGGTGTTAACCTGTGGTGTGACCTTCCATGACCTATTTTCCCTTTCAGGCCAGTACAGGTGACTATCTGGTTTTTTGGGCTTCTGCTGGTCAGTTCCTAAATGCATTGACAGGTGTGAGATGGAAGAATGTAGGTTACTGTGGGTGCCTTGCTTCTTTTGCTGTTGTGATGAGGTGTCTGTGGGTGGGCGAAAGGGAGAGCAGGTGTTGAGAGAGAGAAATAGACCTTGAAGTTGAAAATAAGGTTTCTCCTTTTCCTTTGCAAACTCTTAAGCTTTTTTTTTTTGACTGCTTCCCAAAGTAAAGAGAAACTAACGTGGTGCATGTTTAAGATGGTTGTTTCCTAATGCTGGTTACAGACCTGTAGTCCAAAATTATGGACAGTATTTCTCTTCTTCAGCCCTTGTGGCTGAAAGAGCAAGGTTTGAAGTGTGATGATGCACTAAAGCAGACAAAGACTTGAAAAGAAAATTTGAGAGTTATTTATGTGAGGAACAATGCATGCTGAGGCATGAGGTAAGTATGGCCAGTTGACTATGCTGATTTTATCGGCTTTGATATTGTACAGTACAAAGTGCATGAGATTCAGATTGTGATTATGCCAACATAAAAGATATATCCCTTCATGAGGGTGCAGTTTAGGTCCAGAATGGAATTATCTTTTATTCATATGCAGTCTTCAATAATACAGAAGACTGGAGGGAAAACTACTGTTTCATGGGACCATTGTGTTGTACCATTGAGCAGCCAGACAGAAGAAAATGCTCTGAGTCATTGCCAGTTTGGGTTGAAATGGAAAATATGATACAGCAGGCAACTATATCTAAAAAGGTAGGAATGGTTCAGTACATGGAGTTCTGGTACAGCTGCAAGGGTCCAAAGCAGAATGAAACGGGCAGTTCAGCAGTGAAATACGGGGGTAGATAAGAATAAAAAAAAGTGAGGAAGGTGACAGCCTGAGGGCAACCACACTTCTCAAGCTGTTTGCCTTCAACTGGGAAGGACGGCAGTCTGCTGTGGAGCTTGGCTTCTCCTCTTGCTTTGGGGGACTAGCTGTGGTGGAACTGCAGGAACAGAACTAACTTTCTAGCCTTGCACGCTCTGCACAAACAGGTGTGAATATTGAATCGGTGTTGGTGACACAAATACTGCCCTTGTGGCAGTAGTTACGTGTTTTCCTTCCTACAGCTGTTCTGTAAGCAACATCATGGCTATCTATACTCACTCTCCAGAGATTTAGTATGAGACAGTGCAGAAGGGGAACGCAGTGGGGAAGAATTCTGGGAAAGCAGCTGCATGTGAATGAGAAATATTTCCTGTAAGCTTTTGATGTTGGTTCTTGTCAGGGGTCGGGAGCAGGATCTGTAGGCCTACATTTGAAGGTAACACTGGAGGTGGCAGAAGAGTTTGATTAATTTTGGGTAAATGGGCAGTGAAACAAGCTGCTTTCCGGAAGAAGGCAATATGGGTTGAAGAAAAGAAAGAACTTAAATCTGAGACTGCTATGTTTGTGCATGTCTGCATGCTGCTAGTGTTGCTTTTTCCTCCTTAAGTTGCTGTCTCTTAACTTATACTGCCAGAGAATACTGCTTTATACTTTTAAGAGAAGAGTATCTGCTTTTGTACCATCTTCTATGCAGTGATGCACAAAATGGTTGATACACAGTAATGTTTGCCTGAGGCCACACAGCCAAATTTCCTGCTGGTTGCTAACAGGAAAGTTTTGTCCTTCAGTAGCTACACAGCAGTACTTCTATTTGAGCAGTTTTGGAGAACTTTGCCATCAGTTTCTGGCTGCCTGGGGAACCAAGAGCATTCCTGTAAAGCTGGGCTGCTTTCCCAAACAACCTGCTCTTTAAAATGCCCATTGGTTGTTGGTCATTTTAAATGACACAAGATTTCTTGCTTCTCACTGTTCAACAGGTTGTAAATTGATCTGAAGGTAAAAAAGAGCACTCACTGTAGTTACAGATGAGAAACAGCAAGTTTCCTCCCAGTCTCTGCTGAGCCCATGTCCAGGGAGGGTAGGGGAAGGAAGCTGTTCCTTGGTGCCCCACTTCTGAATGGTCAGGTCCCTTAGGAGAGGGAGGGCAGCATAGAAATGCTCCAGCTGAAGAAAATAACAAGCAGTCCACAAAACCTGTTTACCCTAAGGATCAGATTTTACTTTTACATCAATTTCTCCTCTGCTGACGCCAGCCATGCCGTTCCTGAAGTGCTCTGGGAGGAGTTGCAAAGTCTTGACCCCATGAGAACTGCCAGTGTTTCAAGAGCTTTTGCAGTAAAATGAAGGTAAAACACCTTCCATGGAAGGGTTGGATTTCTTCTGAAGTTGACTCAGAATGTCTGCTTGCAAATGCACTTACTCTTCCTAGTACTGGGGTAGATTTTAAAATTATATTGATTTTCAATTTTTAGGCAAAAAAATTGCCTGTTGGAAGAATTGGAGGCTATTTTGTGTGCTGTCACATTGCCTTTTTTGACCAGTATTTTTCATGGGTGCTTGATAGTTTGTGGTTTAGCTTCAGATTTTCCCCACTTGGTACACTACAAACCTGACTGTATGCTGCTATGCCTCTGAGGCAGAATGGATTTATAATTTACTACCTTTATTATTATCCCACTTATAAAAAACAATGAACCTGGCATTAAGAATGTTATCTATGTTGGTGACCCACTGGAAAACTCTGACCTTGGATAACAGGAGACAAGAGAGGTGTAAGAGTTTATGATTTTTTTTTCAAATTAGGCATGTACATATCTATACATCAATGGCACTTGAGCAGAATGTTTGGTAGAGAAAATATAGGAGAAGTGTAAAACAGAAATGAAAAACCAAAATAGAGAAGCCTAGCAGCACAGGCTAGTTCTACCATCTTAAACCCCCTAGTTATTTGTGGAAACAACTGCACTTTCAATGCTGGCACTAATATTTCTGGTCCTATCAGATAGGAGCTGCACCTTGCAGATATGCACTCTGCCAGTATCAGCAGATAAGGTTAGTGCTGATATCTGTGCAACAACAAAACCCTACTGTGCCTCTGTATGCCTTGTGTGTGATCTCTGTGCTCTTTCTGTGTAGTGAATACACTGGGTATGCTGTAATTCAAACTGTGGTCCTTAAAAATCACACTCAGACAAGCAAACAGAGCATAAGAGATATAACAACTATTTATCAGAAATTGTCTGGCCAGCAGGACCAGGGAAATGCTCATCTCCCTGTACTCAGCACTGGTGAGGCTGCACCTCAAATCTTGTGTTCAGTTTTGGGCCCCTCACTATAGTAAAGGCATTGAGGTGCTGGAGTGAGTCCAGAAAAGGACAGCAGGGCTGGGGAAGGGTCTGGGGCACAACACTGATGAGGAGCAGCTGAGGGGGCTGGGGATGTTTAGCCTGCACAAAAGTAGGCTCAGGAAGACCATATTCCTCTCTACACATGCCTGAAAGGATGGTGCAGCCAGGCCAGTCTCTTCTCCCAGGTAACAAGTGACAGGGTGAGAAGAAGTTGCACCAGCGAACGTTTAGATTGGATATTAGTAAAAATTTCCATGTGGAAAGGATGGTCAGGCATGGGAGTAGATTGCCCAGAGGAGTGGTGGAGTCACCATCCTGGAGGTATTTAAAAGACACATAGATATGGCACCTGGGGACATGGTTTAGTGGTGAATGTGGCAGTGCAGGGGTGGAAGTTGAACCTGATGATCTTTAGGTCTTTTCCAACATCAACGATTTCATGATCATCAGTTCAAAACAGCCTGATTGAACCCGTGTCTTTTCATTAGAATGGGAAAACAAACACAACCCATAAACAAAGAGCTTTTTTTTACTGATGGCTTTGTTCATTCCACAGGCTGATGATGTGCTTTGTGTTATTCCTTATGTTCTGAGTCCTTCCTGCTATTTATGATTTTACTGCTATTATCTGTCTGCTGTCTTCACCATAGCATTAGAACAAAATGTAACAACATCTATAATTAGGCTTGTCTACACATTTTCTCTCTATTTTCCATTTGACTCATGTTTGTAACTTTCTAAATCTTTCAATTTTCAAGTTGAGATAATCAAGGTCAGCCATTTCTGAGAGCAAGGGTGGTGTTTATCCATTTTTTAAAATGATATTTTGATCTTCAGAGCAGGTATATAACAACAGCAGGGCTGGATATTGAAATTTGGCAGCAAGAGAATACTCCTAGAAGAGGATTCTTAGAAAAATCCCAAGCCTTCTTTCAAGAAAGATACCAACAATGTAAGGACAAATGTCAGGACTACTGGAGAACGTGGAACTTGAAAGATACACAAGATTATGCAATTGTTGAGATAGCCATATACATAGTTTAATGTCAGTGCGAGTGCTGAATAGACATGAAAATTATATGTATTGCCTTCTCTGGATGAAACCCAAGAGAATGAATCATGGCGAAAGATGGGCGTGTGTAAATCCTGAAAGTCCCTGCTCTGGGGATGTGCTGAGACATGTAGGCACCCTTTAGCTGCCAGTGCCCCCAACCCAGCCTGGCAGGCTGACCCCAGCCACGTGCTGGGGGGAAGCACCCACTGGAAGAGGCAGCATGGGCTGGCCCCTAGCTGTGGCAGCAGCAGCATCTGGGGAAGAAACGGTGCTGCTGGAGCCCCAGGGCATGTGGGAAGCTTAGGAGCACCTGGGAAAAGGTGATGGGTGGTGCACAGATAGAACTTTCAATCAGTGGATTGAGAACTGCATTACCTAGGCTGGTTTTTGGTAGCTGTGCCTTGGTAAGCTTGTCTCAAACAGCACAGCCATGGTTTTCTGCACAGGGGTTCTCTGCTTGACCTTGCCCAAGCTGTGCTGCTGTGCACAGGTGCTTTTTAGCATGTCTGGTTTTCAGCCAAGTGTGACTTTTTTGCTTTTTATTATTAAAGTTGGGGTTTAGTATTGTTTTGTTTGTTGAGATCCTTAAAAGCATCCTCCTTTGTGTCTTCTTTTGGGGAGTAAATTCTCTTCTGCTGTGTTTCTCTCTAGTCCAGTGGGATACCACAGAGTGCTGTGTGTCCTTCATGTCAGGCACAGATTTTTAGATATTTGGGACTGACTGGCCATAAGTGAGTTAATTTGTGATGCTAATTGGTGATTAACCTAATAATGGCTTTGATTATGTTAATTAGACTCTTGTCCTGGACAGCAGCTGTTAAATCATTTGTCTTCAGGCTCTCCCTCAGCTGGGGTCCTTCTGAAACCTGCTGGTTTGGGTTGGCAGGGTTGAGTACTGAGTGTGTGATATGGACACAAGTCCGTATCCACACCAACACTGTACTCAGTTCTTTTCCTTTAATTTTAAACTTGTTAAAACCTTATGGTAAAAATTGAAATGTCATTGATCAACTTCTATAGTCTGGTTCTCTGGAAGTTCTTCCCTGTGTAACTCTTCTCCAAGGTGATGGGAGGGAGCCTATGGCACCAGTTTATGCTAATATGCCTTTTGGTGCATGTATGCACTTCTGGATGCTGTGCTGGATGCACAGACCAGGAGGGAAAAACACAGCAGTTCCCTGAACATACAGCTGGGAAGGCTGGGCCAGGCTGTGGCTTTCCTGAAAGCAAGGAGAGAAGTGGGTCTTCTGTATGGGTTGTTAGCTGGCAGAAAACAGTGTAGAAATGAATAGTTTAGCAAGAAAAGACTGTAACTGCGGTGGAGTGAGTTCTGTGGCAACACTGATGCTGCTACACCTTTTCCAGAAGAACTCAGACCTTTATAATTTGAATAAGCAAGCGGATCTCTCAGACTGGCTTGTCCTCAGCTTTGTAACAATTGTAATAATTTCCACGAGCTTTTTCAGCAGGTTCTCTTCTGGTCAGAACAGTTTCAATGACTGAAAATGCCATGAAAAGGGAAACCGGGCAGTTCCATGCAAATGTATATTATAAGGAAAGATAGATTTTCCTGACACTGCCCTGGTACCGTAGCTTTTAATGCTCAGGGAATGAGTACAAAGTGCTAATGCAGAAATTATGTTGTCTTAATGCTGGATTACTGAAATTGGTGACAAACACACACAGAAGGATGAATTTAGCTTTGTATGTGTGTAAAACTAGTATTTTGACTTGCAGAATATTTCAGTTTGCCCCTGTTTTGTGGTTCTGGCCTTTTGGAGCATTCATAAGCCCCACATTGTTTGGTTTGTTTCAGCTGAGGGTGCTCTGCAGCTTGAAGTATCGAGCCTCAGGTCAGAAAGATTGCTTTTCAGAACTGAGGAGCATTTTAAATTGATGGCACATTTACAGTGAATACCTTTCCAGAAGGCTGAACAGCACCAAGCCTACAGAAGCCAGTTCCTTTAAACAATGCCTTATCCCTTGTGATTGCTGTGACGATTAAATAACTTCGGAGTTGAAAAAGTTTGAATGACACTTGCCTTGAGCATTCTTGTGCAGTGCTTTTTTTAATGAGCTCCCACACTGCCAGCTTGCAACTTCTGGTATTTAAAGCTTTCTTTGTGCTTCACTCTTATTGCAATGTCGATAAATTGTTTTTTAAAGACTTTTATTAAAGTTGTCCTTTTTGCATGAAGTGTGAAACCATGGATTAAGGCAAGGAAAGGTTTTATGTTTATTACTACTTCATTCTGTTCTAACTTTAGTCTAGCTGGAAGTCTAAATGTACTAGATAGTAAGTACAAGGGCAGAATAATACAGGAAAGATAAAAACTGTGATAATGAACCCTCAAAGATTCCAAAGTATTTTTCAAGACTTAACAAAATATTTATACATTTTAATGAATCTGCTGTGACAAGACTTTCCCACTGTGCACTACTGTTGGAGCTGCTAAAAGGACATTGCTCCTGTTCTAAGGCTGAGGAAGAGGAGACTGTATGAAGTACCAGCAGAGGGAGTCAGGACTGGCCATTAAATGCTGGAAATTTTCAGCTCACAGTGGTCATCATCTGGAAGGGGAAACATATTCTTAATGTGTGAGGTGAAGTAAAAATGGTTTCCCTTAAGGATCTCCTTCCTTTTGTGTGATTCATATGCGTGTTTTTTCCCTCCTGCATTTGGATTAGGAACATAAAAACACAGTCTATTCTATTTGGAGTATTCTCATGGTGGGAAATGGAAATTCAAAAATGGTTTTCTGAGCAATTTCTCTCTTTCCTGTGCCCTTCTCAAACCACACTAATGAAGTATGGAATGTGCTAGTCTTTAGAACCGTTCAGAATTTAACACCTCTAGCTTATCACTGATAGAAAAATAATGGCAAATAGGATAGATTCATAGAGCTGGGGAGAAAAAGTGGTTCAACATGCAAAATGTTGGCAGCATGCTCAGAAGAACCACAATCTCCTCTCCTCCCACCTTCAGAGCAGTGGTCTCTAGATGGATGGGGTGGATGCTGTCTCTGATGGCACACTGATGATGAGAATTTGGGTGAGTGAAAATGCTCTGAAGAGATTTGTGGCTGTGCAGAAGCCCTGGAAGCTCTTTTCTGTCAGTCTGCAGACTAACACAAAGAACTTCATCCCTCTCTTTCACACCTTGCTTGTGCCAACTTGTTTACTGAGGCTTTGCATGAAGGATATTGTTAGGACCCAATGTTTTTGTCCTCTTTAGTGATCTCTGCAATAACCTCTCTGGATTTGTTGTTTAGTCTACTTGGCTTGTTCTAAAGTGTTTATTTTTTTGTCTTTCTCTCTTATTCCTGAAGCTTTCATTGTTGAAATAATAGAGAAAATCAAATAAAAATCATAGAGTATTTACTTTAGGATATAAAAATGGATGGATTTGAATTCATTAGACTCAAGCAAAGACAACATTCTAACTGGGGTATTTGTTATCACTGGCATTGTGTTCTTTTGGTCTGACCTGCTCAGTCTAAAGTGTCTCGCATCACAGTCATGATGTTGACATGCTCTTCAAACAAAGTTTTTTGGGATGCATGTAAGCCACAGCTCAGCCTTCTACTGCTGCACTTCACTTATTGATCTTGGTGAACATGGTCCTAACTCAAACTGTTTCCTCATTAAGCAGGCATTTAGTACAATTTTTTTTCACTGGAGTAATGGAGGTTCAGCCAGAGACAGTGTTTGTCTTTTGGAATTTGATTCCCAAACATTCAGAGACATTGGTTCTTGTTGCCCTCTAGAATTTGCAGAAGGTTCTGGATACAGCAAACAGGTGTTATGACCTGCAAAGGAAATAAGCTGATAGGGAAAGGGCAAAGCAAAAGGTGAAAAAAGGCTGCTGCTTGTCTCCTCAGTGCTGGCATTGTGGGGCTGGTGCAGAGGGGAGAGGCCCTGAGCTGGCAGGGTTGGGCTGTGTTCCCAGCTCTGTCACACACTCCTCTATGGCCGTATGCAAGCTGCTCCTGGTCTCTGCTTTGCCTGCCTTGCCACTCTTAATTCTTCACGTCCTACTAGTGCAGAGTGACTTTCACTGTGCTCTGTACACACCATATCATTGTGGAGCTATTCCCTCCCTCTGCAGTGCTACTGAAGTGTGTCTTTTAATCTTTGAGGGTGTTGAGATCAGTAATGTCACGCCTGTGCAGAAAACTGGACATTTAAACTCTCTGCACCTTTTTCACTAGTTCAGTTATCAGCTGCTCCTTTGCCTTCTGTGTTCCTAACCTCACCTGCATTCCTTTTCTGCTCTGCCACTCTGTGCTTACATATTTAGGTTTGTATCCCTGCCCTTTCCCTTCTTCCCCTCCTCTGATCTGTGAAGAGTCCCAATTCTCTTGACCATCTAATTTAACTTTGATTCCCTTCTCATCATTAGGCTTCTCTATTGAGGCCAAGAAGGTCTGGCAGCCTCTTTGATGGGTTTGCTAAGCTGTTGATTTAAATTTTACAGGCTTTGTGATGCAGAGAGACTGCTAAATCACTGCTACCATGGCAGGTTTCTGAAAGGCTGAAGAAGATTAGGTATTGAATACAAAATTGGAAGAAGTGAGAGAAAACAGGAGAGTAGAACTTCTGGAAGGAAGCATGAAGAATAATTATGGTCCAGGTAGATGACAAGAATCTGACAGGGACAAATGGCTATAAAGAGTGTGTGTGTGCATATGTAGATGGAAAAAGGCAGGATAGGAAGAAGACAGAGGGAAATTTGTCAGAAGGAGCTGAAACCATGGTGACTGGATTCTGAGTGCTCAACATCAGGGGTGAAATTTAAGGACAACTTCAAGAGGTGCTGATCAAGAACATCCAGCTGTGTGGTTTCAGGTAGATTGTCCTATTAAAAAACCAATCCAAAACAACAATAACAAAACCTGCCAAAAAACAACCAGAAACAAACTAACCAGACCCAACAAACAAAACACAACCCCAAGAAACAAAACCCCTAAAAAAATCCAAACCCAGAATTCAGGCTGTGTACCATTCAAAGCATGTCAAGAGAGCTTGACAGAAAAATATTTTAATAGCCTGCTGCTCTTGTGCTGATTGATTACAGCAACAGCTCAAAGATAAGCATTCTGTCAAGAATCATTAATATCTGTCAGCCATAGTAGCTATGCAATATCAAAAATTCAAGCTGGTGAAAAGCATTCTATCCTTGCCTTGTGCTGAAGACCAGTAAATGAATATTCATGGTAGCACACAGAGCTTACAAACAGTTCTTCACTTCACATAGCTTTCAAAAGACGAACATGCAGGTTATTACCACGGTTTAGGTGATAAAATAAGTTCCTGGATTTTTACTTCTTTATACTTTGACAACTTCAATGCCTCTAAATGACATGGAATATATTTACCACAATTGTTTGCCCAAATCTTACTATTTCACAGAATTTTGCAGAATGTCTAGATTGGAAGTGACTTTCAAGATCATCAAGTCCAACCCATGCCCTAACACCTCAACTAGACCATGGCACCAAGTGCCACATCCAGTCTTTTTTAAACACATCCAGAGATGGTGACTCCACCACCTCCCCAGGCAGGCCATTCCAGTATTTTATCACCCTTTCTGTAAAAACTTCTTCCTAATATCCAACCTGTATTTCCCTTGACACAGCTTGAGACTGTGTCCTCTGGTTCTGTCAGTTGCTGCCTGGTGAAAGAGACCAACCCCCAAATCATCTCCAATGAGCTATAAGATTTTCTTGTTGCCTCCATGAGTGGGAAGGAAGAATTTAAGAAGACCTGAAAGATTTAAGATGCTGCTTAGATGATCCTGTATGTGGCAGAGAATTACAGAATGCAAGTTCTTCAATGTTTAACCAAGGATTTGTGACAACTGCAAAAATTCTTCTAGAAGTCCTCTGATGTTGTGAAAGTTATCCCTTATCTGTAAAAATTATCAGGGAGTGTGACCTTAGTGACTGCTGTGGGACTGCTGCAGGGTGAAGCTACATCCAGTGCTGTGACAGTGGGCATCTAGTGGGGGACTTTTCCTTTTGGAATCCAAAGACCAGGATTTAAGTTCAGGAGGAGCCACTGTTGTTATGTTGTTTACCCCTTGTCACAGTGATGAAAAGTTTACTCTGAGGTTTGACTCTGATGATGTGCTAGGGTTTACTTATGCTGAGATTTTGGTTACTTTCCCCAGTTGCTACAACTACCTTATGTCCTTGTAATTCCTAAGTCATTGTTCATGCACATTTGTGAACTCACTTCAATGAATCTTGGGAATTACCTTTTCCCTAGGACCTTTTGGGAATGCTAGGATAGTAGGTGTTCTCGATCTACTGTGGCTGGTCAAGTAAAGCCTCTCTGAGCAAACCTGCCAGAAAACACATTACTCTGTGGAGAGGTGAGAGCAGAGAAGTCTGTGTTTATGGCCAGAGATATCTGCCTCTTCCATTCTAATCCATTATTTCATGGTTCAAAGACTCCAAGGGTATGGAAATATTGGGAACATACCCCTGCTGTATTTATGGAGATTGGAACAGTTCTACTAGTAAAAACTCTTTTCCTTTCCTTTCTCTTTAATTCAGAATACTCAGTCACCTTTAGGTGGAGGAGCCCTGCAGAAAAATGGAAGACCTGAGTTCAGGTCTCTGCTCCTGCACTGATATTTGAAACATAGGCCTATTGTATCCCAGATGTTCAGTGATTGCAGGGGTTCATATTTGAAGTCTTCCCAATGGCTCTTCCCTAAGCAAGGAAAGGCTTTGTGTGCCTAAATATTAGGTGAGGTTTGTAGCAGCAAATTACTGACAGAGGTATTTCATTTCCTGTGAGAGTCCTCTGTACTTTCTGTTGGACAGCTTCAGCTTATTAGCATCTGCAAATGCCATTCCTGTGTGCCTGGCAGGCACTGCACAAGCAGAATAGTTCTCTAAAAAAGTCCCAGTGGGATAGTAATACATCCTTACTTCTGACTGTATATGTTTGTTTATGGCAAATATATTTACATTTTGTGGTGACTTGCTAAGAGACTCACCAAAGCACAAAATGCAGCTTCCTGACATCTTTTCCATGTCAGATGATTTCCATGTAATGTTTACTTTAAAAAGAATTTAGGCAGTATCTCTTATGCAATAACATCTATCCCTGAATATGATGATAAATACAATCCCTTTTTAGAAGTGAGGTGTGGAAATCCCAGCTGTATGCATATTTACTGCTGCTTGTAGTCCTGCTGAGTTCTGATAAAACAGCAGACTCAGCCTGGAAGAGAAGTACTTTTGAGACTGGAGCCATAGGAACAGGAATGAGTACCCATTTTGGAAAGTTAGGCTGTAACCCTCTTCACCACTCCAGAGGCAAGTATTCCTCTCACATGCAGTCATCCATGGTTTGTCATTAAAAACACAACAGTTGTTCCAGTTATTTTTTGATAAGCCATCTGTGTCTTCACTAGCCTGTCATTTCACTCGTCAGTAAAGCAGGGCCCCCTGGAGAAGCCACCGTCTATGAGCTGTTCCCATGTCACATTCCTGTGCATACTGTGTGCACCTATTGATTTTGGTCTGCAAGCACACCTGTGATTAATGTGTGGGAGGAGCATGACTCAGACCTAGTCATTCCAGTGACAATTATTCTTTAACCTCCCCAAATTAGTCTTCATCGGTAAATGTCATCTTTGTCTCTGACCTCATTGGTTTAGTCAACCTAATTCCAAACTTCATTATTCTTATTTGTGTTACAAACAGCATTAAATCTTTTCAACTATTTAGTGATAACAGAAAAGGGGAGTTTTGGGACCACTTTGTCTTTAGGTGTGTTCAGGACGTGTTTGAAAACCCTGTGTAGAATATAGTCACAAAACTTGTTTGTACTCGTTGCACCCAGAACTAAAAGTTATGCATGTGCAAGAAGGCATTGGTAAGTCAGTGATGAGCACCTTGCAGTCTGGCTGTGGTTATTGAAGTAACAACACCCCAGCCTGGCTTACCAAGGTTTTGTTGCATCAAAAGCTTCAGACTGACCTGCAGAGAGGCAAAGCGGACAGGTGCAGCACAGTCCAGTTAAATGCAATAGCTTTAGGGACCCAATTTCACAGTAGAGGAGATGTGAACTGAGAAGTAATTGTTGTCCTTATGTCCAGTATCGATTAATCCTGTCAGGTGCAGCCATGCCCTTAACTCTCTCTGGCTGGTCTGTCCCCTGGGCTGACCTGGCAGCTCCTGTGTGATTAGCACAGCCTCTCTGGTGTGTGGTTAGTGCAGAAGTCACTGCTGGTTTCACAGCTTGAAGCAAAGTCAGCTTGAAGGGCCTGCTGAGTGTAAACCAGGTGAGCTATGGAAGACATAGGCTTCCAGTTACACACTTTTGTTTGTTTTCATGGTTTTGTTAAGGTTTGGGGGACAATACTGTTAATCCAAAGGAGTTTCTTCTCTCTGGAGTCTGTGAGACAAGGGATATGCAATTTTTCCATCAGCTGTCTGGTTGAGGCCAGCACTCTACCACCCATGTCTGGTTCACTTCACAATGAAATCACAGCACTTCCATCCCACTCTGCTTTTATACTGGGGTAATTTATAGACATTAAAATTTTACATTTTCTTTTGTTCTCAGAGAAGACAAAGCCAAAAAAAGACTGTGCTATACTTGCTACATAGACAGGAGAGGCTTTTGTAAGTTGTTGGATGAAAGTTAGTAGTCTAAGAGAAGTGCATTGTCCTGGTATTTCTCCTGTGTCCTTAACTTTCATCACAGGCAGACATGCCCACACTTTGTAGGTAGTTTTTAAAGCATAGCTGGGTAGAGCTTTTAAGCCTAATGAGAAGTGAGATCACTGCAGTCTCAGGGGAAGCCCTGGGTCCTTCTTCCTTGTGGTCTCACTAGTGGATTCAGCTCAGCAAGAAATGCAGCCAGCTCTCACCTTCCCACATAGGTGCTCTGGTGGGAGTAGCGAGAAGCCACCTGAATCCAATTATCATTTGGAACAAAGAACTACTCTAAATACCTCACTGAAATGTAAGATACCTTAATTAAATGAGGTTGTAGCAATGACCGAACGGAAGAAGGTGGGAGAATTTTGCTTGAACGTTGCAAGTGACTTTAGCCATTGAACTCTTCTGTTCCTTCACTGATGGGGGCAAGTTTGGCCCAGAATTCCATATGTATAAGGGCTGGATGATGGCTTTGATGTGCAAAATTCAGAACCAGTTCTGGACTCTCAGTGGCCATGGACAGGTTATTGCAAAATCAGGACAAATAGTTGCCGGTGGGAACAGGGCTGAGGCAGCAGTACAAAGCCCAGCAGAATGTGCGGCAGCATTGTAGGGAAAGGACCAGAAAGTTCAGATAACAGATGATCTCCTTGAGTGTCCCTAGATTTCCCTCCTGGCAACACCTTGTAGAATGGATCATACAAGTCACAGAAGAAATAGGGTGAACAGAGAAATGCTAAGAACTATGCAGGTAAGCAGTTTCACATGAAGACAACTTTTCCTAATTGTGGCTTTTGATTTCTTTGTTCTTTTGTTTGTATCGTTCTATTTCAGTAATAGATTTTAAAATGTGGAGGGTTGGTGTTTAATTGGGGGAAACCATTTGAGCTAAGTTGAGGGTAGATAAAACTGAGCTTTGAAAGCAAAAGCCTTCATATTGGTGCAAATGAGTAAAAATCTAGAAGCGTTATCTGGAGATTTAATTTTAACCAAGTAATTGAAAATGGCCATGCATTACCCTGTATAAACTGTAGAAGAAAAATTATGCCCTTAAATGGCTCAGTCGTCATTTAAATGGTGATCTGTTCATTAGTGCTGGGAAATGAAATGGAAATCCATTTCAATTTTCTAGACAATTTAAATTTTATTGTCCATAAAATTCTACAAAACAGTAAAAGAGTGTCCTTTCTCACAAATTGCAGAGGATTTAATCAGATTTGGCATTTTATTAATTCTTATCAGGGTAAAACCTGCTAGTGAATACATTGAGCTGAAGTCATCCTGTATTGGTAAGTGTGTCCCACTGGGGAGTCTGCCCCTGTATGTTTGGAATAGAGATTGTTTTTGCAGCTGTTATCTGTTTGTACACTTAGTTTCCTCTTGGTAATCAAATTGGCACATCGAGCAACATCTTGATGATGCTCCATGTTTTGAGCACATGTACTTCAGTGTTGCTCTAGACTAATCCCTAATGACATTCTTGAAGATGTTGTGATGAATTTGTTCTTCTTTCCAGGAATTGTAGTTGTTGTAACTAGTTGTGAAAATTGGTACATTTTCTTGCCATTCTGTTTTACTTTATCAGTGATAAACCTATATTGTGGGGAATAACATTTGGAGAGGTAACTGGGAAGTGCTGTTTTCTGTAGAATCTTCCTTTTTCTCTAGTCTTACCTTTGATTTATCATGCTGGCAGTTCACATTTCAAATCTTGCCTGTTGATCTTGCTGTCCCATATTGTTATATTTTGACTGAAATAAATTGATTCTGCAAGGAGTTTTCTACAGACTCATTGATTAAACTGTACTGGTTCTTTGAAAGTCTTTTTGCTGTCAAGGGCCAAGGCCCTAATTTCAATTAATGACTAGGTGTTATTGTGTTTGGAGTTAGTCATAGCTTTCTGTCAGGTTTAAGAATTTACCTGTAAGTTGAGGCGGAGCATACATCTTCCTGTCTGGTTTATGATGCGCTTTTGGATGTAAAATGATGCTACCCTCTTTGGGACTCAGCAGTCAGTGGAAGTGCTGGGCCCTGCAGAGAAATGGATGCCTTCAGGTAATTTAAGTAAGAAAACTCAGGTGAACTCATTGGTCTGCAAGTGCTGTTTGTTTCTAGAATAGGAATGTGCAGCCCTGTTTTCCTGAAAGTGTGAGACACTTGTGATTAGGGATTTCAAAGCCTTATCAGCTTGAAGTCTCACTGTATCCAGGATGCTCTTCTCTTTAATTCCTTTCAGCTTATGCTTCAGTTGTCTTCTGCTGGTGTCCCTTTACAGCAGAAATGTGATGTATGACCAGATTCTTACTCCTTAGTTTCACAACCAAGAACACATCTAAGTCCTCACAGGCTACTTCTGACTTGTTGTGCATCTGGTTACTTTGGTAATCTGCTTTTCTGCAAGTATATCAGCTGCAGTGAAGTCTATGGCTGCCATTAAATCCCTCTCTGATGACTGTGGCACATTTCAGGGTAAATACAATACTAAACTGTAGCAGTGAAAACAAATGAGTGATGCGTTTTGTGAATCAGGATTCTTGCCATTTAACTTGTTTGGACACTTCTCAATTTGTCAAAATCCAGATTTTACAGTGTTAATTAGTGGGACTGTGTTAGTTTAGTCAGGTGCTGCTGTGCAGAAGTAGGAGCCTTGGCCAGGGGGGTAATGGACACCACCCTTCCTTTGTATGGATTGGCAGCAGGCTTCATCCCCTCTTTTCATAAGCAGGCTCTGGGATCCAAGGTGCAGCCTTTCACAGAGAGCAGAGCAGCGTTGGCCCTTCTCTGTCAGTTTGGAGAGAGCTGTTTATGTTGAAGAGCTTTCCTGCAGGGCTGATGCTGAAGTTTGTTCTATTGGCCTGTACTCATTCTGGCTCTGATTGCTCCTCTGATCGGTTTTGCTCTGTGTGTTTTTCCATGCTGTTTATCTTAGGCCGAACATGCTGAAGGCAAAGCAAAACCTGTTAGAGAGTTGTGCTGTGCATGATGCTCGCGAGCCAAAACACCTGTGATTGCTGCTACCAGCTGTGTGGGTGCTTCCAGATCAAAATAAAAAGCCCTTCAGCTTTGAGGCATCCTAAGAGATGCTGGAGTTCAGCATCTTTGGAAGGTTTGGTAGTTTACCAACACTTGCCTCTATTCTTCCATATTAAGTCTTAAACTGGGAAAATATAAGTCATTGCAAGCTGATGAGATAACAGGAGGTTATATGGCTGTACTGCTGTACTAGCAGGCTGCTTTTATTTTGTAGAGTTAGGAAAGGGTGTGAGGAGAGAAGAAGTGGAAGCTGCTTGTGGTGTTTGTTCCATAGCTGTTCTTAACTTCCCTTCCTGCCCTTACACACTGCAGACAGCCTATTTTAAGGTGCACAGATGTTTCTACTACTCTAGTCCTCAGTAGTTGCTTAAGTGGCTTCTTAGAGCAGCTGTTCCCTTGTTTATGTCTCTGACGTTCATTTCATTGCAGTTCTTGTTTTTTTGGTGATGGGAAGATGAAAAAACCCCATGTGCTGGTGCTCTGTTGTTTAGCCTTTATCAATTGTGTCCTCACTGGTGTCCTACCCTTCTGCAGGGGAGATATTGCCACTGTAGCTGGAGCCCACTGTTGTCCTTCTCTGTCCCAATTTTGCTGCCAGCAGGGTGATTTCACCAAATGTGATGATGAGAGTGAGAAGATTTGCAGTAGGATTCGACTAAGAGTTTAATAAAATTCACCTGTGGTCTCTCATCTTTCATCCTGGAAGTCAAGCGCTTGCGCCACATGGTTTGATGTTCACGTCCCTCCTGGCCTATTCAGGCTTTCTGCTTTGCTCTTTGCCATTAAATTGATTTTCAGGCCTGCTCAGTAGTGTGCCAGTTCTCTGATCTTTGCCATTGCTTCTGCCTTGCTTCCGAGGTGCAAATTACAAGCTGGTGGCATGAAAGAAGGAGGTGGAGCAGTGTATTGTTTCAGTCCAGGAGAACAGAGAGCTGGGCGAAGAGCAGGATTTTACAATTACTGGGACAGCATGGGAGAGAGCTCCTCTGGGAATTTACTTTCACTTAAAAAGTGTCTTTTTCCCAGGTTGTGAAATTCAGGAAGTGATGTACATGCTAAGACTAGCAATTGTAATTTGTTTTATAACAGGTGAAAATGTTCAGGATATATATTGTGAAAAGTCATGAAGTGAAGAAAATTAATTGACCTATTAGATTTTAGCTAAGTTGTTTACATTTATTCTTTACTAGCTAAATGGAATGATATCTTTATACATTGTGTTAGTAAAAAAATGAAAGGTAGATAAAAGATTTCAAACAGGAAACTTTATAATACACAAAGCTTCCTAAGAAGTAGCAAATTAGGCAGCTGTGGGTCTGTCTACTGTTCTAGAAGGCTGTGTAAATACTTGATAAGTACATCTTGCTTTCGAAGCTTTGATATCAGATTGCAAGGCTACAAATAACAATTCTATCAAAACTAGTTCTGCAAACAATTCTTTAGGATACCTGTTCTGTTTGTTTTTTGCTTGCATATTGTATTTAACAGTTCAGTGTTTTCCTTTTAACTGCATGCTCTCTACTCATAAGTAGGCATAATTACCACTAATCAAGACCCCTAATCTCAAGCAATTATAAGCTCTCACATTGTTCTAATTGTGCATTTGAAAATAATGTCATTTTCTCATATAATTATGAGATGATCCAAACAATTAATTTCTGCTTTTCTTTTTATCTGATCAATGTTAATTTTGTGTGACCTCACAATGTGTTATCTGAAAAATGCCTTTGAGACATGCAGTTTTTGTGGTTAATTTATGGCTGTGTTTCATATTCAGTAAGAAGTGAGACATTGCAAAAGATTTTCAAGGCTGTGCTTTCAGCATTCTATGAACTGAATAATTTGTTGTATACTAGGAACTTGTTGGTGAAACAGAAGTGCAATTATACATTTAAATAATCTACTATTTGCAAATGCAGGTGCTTGCTCTTTGAATAGTGCAATATGCAAAAGGGGTTTATTTTTGTTTTTTAATTGTTAAGTGGAATTTACATGGAGACAATCAGACTTTCTGGATCAGCTTTCCAGACAGCAAAAATGAAGGCAGTTCGTTTTCAGAAAACACTTCAAGTCTTGGGGGCAAGATAGATTGTTCACTAGCTGGTGTTGGTCTCACTTGTTGCTGTGTACTTCTGCATGCATTTTGTGTGTGAGGCCATTGGATGAGTGCATTTTGAACAAATCATCATCAATCTGATGATTCATCTCAGGAACCGAATGCAGCACTTACATTTGCAACTGGGGTAATTGTAAACCTCTCATTCTTACAGACAGAAATTCTTCCTCTTATAATTCTAAAATCAGACCCCAGATCTTTTACTGTGGTGGCTGAGACCTACACTGGCTTGTATTTATTTCTCTATTCTTACTTGTTACATCTTTAAAAGTAACAGATGATTTGGTGACCTTTCCAGCCTGTGTCTGACCTTCATGATTCACTTGTGGGTAATTTGCTACTGCAATTACTGTGGTTGTATCTGTTAAATATGTTATTTAAACACTGGTTTGAATGGGGTATCACAGACTGCAGTGTAAATAAACAGCCACATTGTTGGGGACAACATGTTTCTCTTTATTGTCAGAGAAGAGTATTAACGTCAGGGGGTGTGGGCTATATAATTTCTGAGGGATCTTGACATTCCTGGAGAGGAAATGCTGGTGTCATAAATAGCCCAACTTTCTTCCTTTGCTAGAGTGTGTGTTTCTGAAATCATTCTGGGGTTGCAGTCTACTGCAGTGGGTTCATTTTCATTACTCCTTTGAAAGGAAGGAAAGGCACACAGCCAGCTATTTCTGTGCAGAGGAGTTCAAGGTTTAATATGCTAATGTATCTACCCAATATTAGGCTGCAAAAATCCTTGGCTTTAATGTGTCTTTGATAGTAATAAAATGATTAGCTAATGATAAATCAAGGATTTTAAGTTTGGGAATTAAAAAAATTAAGCTAGGCAGGAATAATTTTTCTTGCCAAGATAATTGTCATACTGGAGCTGCAATTTGCAGCAGAAATTGCTTGCTTCATAATAATCAAAATATACCATCAAACTTCTGTTTTTTCTTTAGGCTTCATGTAGCTGGACATTAATGGGATAGAGTGGGGCCTCCATTTTACCTCTGCTGGCATGGAGCTGCCAAGGCAGTGAACCCCCAGGTCTCATTGTTTGCCAGAGAGCTAAGAGAGAGCTGTATGGACACAAGCATGGTTGTCAAGAAATCTACAGATTAAAATCTGCTTGCCACCCTCTCTCTAATTTGTCACCTCTTTCAGTGCTGTGCTGGCTGCCTTGGGCTGCTGTGGTCTCCTATAGGGTCATGTTTGCATCTGCATAGCAGAGAGCAAGACCTGCTTAGGGAGAGGTAATGCTGTTCTAATACAAAATACACTTTTATCAATTAGCTGCTGTGGTAAATCTCTTCTGTAAAGCATTTTATTGTTCTTCACTACTCATTGCACCGAGCTTCCCTGTATGGTTTTGCTCAGGCACAAGTTAAAGTTAAACAGAGAAAATGTGTTTCTGGTCACTGTATTCATGCTCTCCACTTTCCTTTAAACTGAGTGTGCACATTTTACTGCATATTTTTATACCTGTTTGTACAGAAGAGTAGACGAAAAAAGGGACAGCTGTTCTCTACAGAAACTCATAAAAGGATAAGAAGTCATGCAGCATCCAGAAGGAATTCTGCAGGAAATCAGCAGTGTGAAGGCCTTGAGCAAACCTAACCTTAAATTACATCTCTTGATTAGGGTAAAGACAGTCCCATGAGTTTTTTTTGCACAATATCAAAGGTTTTTGTTGGTCATAGAACCCCAGAGCATCTTAGTTGGCTTAAACATATCTGCCTATAACACTCACCTGAATAAAAAGCAGCATTCTCAAAGGAAGGAGTGGGATGAAGATTTTTTTTTTTTTTTTTTTTAATAGCTGGTGAGGGAGTAAATCAACAGCAAAAAGGGGTACTTCAGTAAGGCAAAATATATTTTTTATAAATATGGCTTCTCATTGATTTATTTTTATCTTGAGTGGAAGAGATATGATGCTCACAATTTGGTGCTTGTTTTGGGGGACAGGAAATGATTAAGAGGAAGAACTTACTGAGCAAGGCAGAGCGCTTACGAGTGGTTATGATCACATCTGCAGTCTGACTGTTCCTCTCCCTCTACAGCCAACCTGCCACATATCAGTGACCTGATTCACAACATAGGAAAGCTCCCCTTGAAGCTTCCTGTCTTTCCATTTCACTCAGGGCTGGACTGGCTGGAAGAGCCTCAGCCCCAGCCTCTGCAAGCTGTCAAACCTGGCCGCTGAGGCTGCCACCAGCCTGCTGTTCTGTCTCGGGCTTCAGCAGATGGACCTTCTCAAGTCCTGTGTGTTTTCATCTGCTTCTCTCCACACTTGGAAACACTGCCTTTTTTTTCTTCCTCGTGTTTATTCTTAAACCCATCTTGATGAACCAGCTGGCTTCATGACTGTGTTGTGTGAAGTCAGGAGGGCTGTGCAGAGGTCTGCCTCTGAGGGGCCTAGCTCTTGCCTCAGGCCTTGCTGTTCTTTTGCCTCAAGAATATGAAATGTAATGCAAGTTTTTATGTATTATTAAACTTATGTCTATAAATTACTGACCCATGGTAGCTGTTTATTACATATTCCATCTTCTGCTTTGATGCATTGTTGTTGTCACACCGAGGTGGGTAACAGTGACTCAGCTTACTACTGTGATAATGCACTTAAAGCCTGGAAATCTGTCACAGATGGTATTTCAACACAGGCGCCATAAACCTGAGATGAAAAATTAAAGTTTTTGCTGTCAAGCTATTACTCTTAAAATTCTTCTGTCTTCTTGTGGTTTCGTAAGGTTTTGGGTACTACTGAATTTTTTGATGGACAAACAGAGGTGTTTTAGGAACTCTATGATGCAGGACTTGCTCTCACAAAAGTAGCTGGTGGTCCTCAATTTGTAGTGCTGAAGGTGACCTATGAAATGCTTGTGCTCATCAGGCCTTGCTAATAATGTGATATTTGCATGCATTTTTATAATCTATTATTTTCCAATCTTAAAGCCCAGTGAAACACAGACTGATCATCACAACTTATCATGTATTTTCTCTGTGGTTTCTCTTCTTTTTCACAGCCCTTCTGTATGCCACCATTTTTGGTAATGTGACAACCATATTTCAGCAAATGTATGCTAACACAAACAGATACCATGAAATGCTGAACAGTGTCCGGGACTTTTTAAAGCTCTACCAGGTCCCTAAAGGGCTGAGTGAACGTGTGATGGATTACATCGTTTCCACCTGGTCAATGTCCAGAGGAATAGATACTGAAAAGGTAAGTAAATTAAACTGCAAGGAAAGAAGTCACATCCTGAAAGCAGTCTATTAAAATAAACAGGAGGTACTGCCTTAGTAAAGGAGACAAATACTCTTTAAATAGTTCTAGATTGTAGCTTCCCTTAATTTTAAACTTTCAAATACAGTATTTCAGCTATTCTGTCCTACCAACATATGCTAGTGGCGAAAGTATGTATGTTTTGCTAGTGAAATGACATGAAATAGTGTAAAAATGATAAAGGAAAAAGCTTAGTTTCTATTAAATAAAGGTGATAACTAAATAACAAGTTCTAGATTGTAACACAACATCACAATTTTTCCAAGTGAGTTTTTTTGCAATATTTCTTTGTTTGCAGCTCTGTGGGCCTGCAAACAAAGTAATTTGTTGTTGTTGGAGAATTTGAATGTAATATTCTGTGTGTGGGTTAAAGATTTTGATGAAAACTGGAAGTATTTAATAATGTGTTGCTTGAAATCTACCTTATGGCAAATGTTATCATTCTGATTCATTGAATTTACAAGTAAATTCCCATTGTGTCTTCTAAAATAACAGATGGCCTTTCACCAGAAAAAATGTACAAAAGTAACTCCTTGTCACTTTCATACTGGTTGCCAGCTTTTGTAGAGATAGACTCTGGTTTTCTTCTGCTTATAAAGAGATGTGATTTGTATGGTGGATCATTCAGGAAATCATACCAATGCTCTGGTCACCAGCCTTCTGGTTGGCAGCTTAATTTAGTATTCTGAGCTGTGGATGATGCAGTTAAAGAGCACAGTGTCATTTCTGTACAGCTGTTAAAGCATCATTATGAAGGCGTAGAACAGATGTGGCCTTGCACTGAGCTGTCTGGAGACTGAGGGGCACACAGGGCACTGTTTACTGTCCTAAATGGTCTTTGGCACATCTGCCATTTTTAGATCCCAGACATGATTCTGTAAGCACTGTCTGCCACACTAGCTTCCAGAAAGAAATGGTATTTTAGTGCTGGATAGCACTGGTTAGAAGCTGTTCTGTGTGTTTTCTCACAATCTGTCTTTGTGTGGGGTTGTGATTTGAGGTAGGTGCATTTGGGGAAGGTGGAGAGACATCTGAGGATACATAGTGTAATGAATGCTGATGCTTTCATTCAGCCCCCATTACAAACTCCTGTCATCATTTTAACAAAACAACAAGAAAAAATTGCTATGTAAAACATGGGTTGTTTTTTTTTTTTAGCTTATCTTCAGAGTTCATTCTTGGCTTCCTTTGATGACCAGAGAAATGCTGTAAGGATGCATTTGGAGCCAGTACAGCAACCAAACCAAGCACAATTCCCAGTGTAGCCTGTGAGAATTATCTTAATAAACAGGAAAAAAGTCTCAAATTGTCAGAACACCAAAGAGCTTAATCTGGTGCTGTTTTCAATAACTGGTGTGTTCATAGCTGAACTGCCACTGGCTGTGACTGCTAAACCAAGAACTCAGCTTTCATCTGCACAGCAAAAGCTGTGGTTGGCTGTGCCAATCCATAAACTCCCAGGCCTGAGCTCTGTTGGTCCGATGCCTGTGTATCAGTTCTGGGATGTCTTGTCATGAATAAAACATGTATTTCTTGTGAGACAGAACAGTGGTGGTTGGGCTCCTCTGAAACACAGCACAGCTTCCTACAGGTGAAGCAGAGACTTAAATATAAACTGAGCACAGAGCTGGTCTTATCACTGTTTTGTAGGCCACAAATTTGTCAGTTCACTGTTAACTGCAGACATGCTACGCTACAAGTCTAGAAAATGCCAGTACCACAAAATTTAAGCAAGATCTACTGAAAGATTCTAAAATTGATCCACGAAGATTTATTTCTTACCTCCTGTACCAATTAAAGTCTTCTTGCATTTGTCTGTAATTATCAAATGTCTTAATCCCTTTCATTTTTGTACAGGCTGGAAACAACTTCTTTAAATGGAGAATGGAAAATTAGTTAACTTCCACTAAGACTGCTGTACCAAAAAGCTTTTGGATAAAAGCATAATTTAAATAGTCTTTTGTATATTCAGGGGGTTTTGCTACTATTTCTACTACAACAACCCTTTTTGTGTGTGATATTCAGGTAACTGAAAAGTGTGTGTGTAATTCCAGTAGTAAAATTTGGCACGAATATGCCACTAGAGAATATTTTTGTCACTGGAGTAAATGAGATAATGGAAAACACAGATATGACTGCTGCCTGTGTTCCATGTTAAATGCTGGTCTTGCTGCCCCAGCCCATTTCTTTGAGCCTGGAGATTGAGAGCTGGCAGGTTTGGCAGCTATTCTGTACAGGCCAGCCAAGAAAAATTATCCATGAGTGCCCTACACCTAAGGACTGTGGAAATATATCTCTTTTTAGAAGTATTATCTGTAATAAAAGGTCTGTTTGGAGGTGGGCCAAAGGTGATGATATTGGTGGTAGTTATTTACCTTTGGAGTACCAGGCATGATATCTGGAACCAGTGCCATGCACAGAATTATGAGCTTGGTTCTCAGCTCAGATCTTGCACAGAATCCCATTTCAGGGTGTAGGCATGGCCATAGTGCTTCGTGTGTTACCCTTATGTTTTTCAGGAGTATTAGCAGTGAGACAGTCTCCTCTTTCCGTATAGGAAAATGTGTGGGAGTAACTCTGAAGCTCAATCAGAGTGTTACTTAATTGGATGTAATAGTTATTACTAACAAAATAGTAAAAAAAAAAAAAGATGCAGACTGAGACTACTCAATGTTTTTCTCAAATAGTATGTCCTAGATGAGCTTCATCATAGACCATGCCCCAAGGATTTTGTTATCGCCAAACCCTGTTCCTGTTACTTCTTTCCACTTTTAATCTGTACATGCAGCAGTGATTTTGTATTCTTTCCACTCGGCTGTCCATGTTATATTAGAACCCTTCAGAAGTGGCCCTGGCTGGTGCCTGCTGTGCTGAGCATCAGCTCGTGTTCTCTTAGGAGCACACATCATGGATTGCCGTGAGGAACATTGCATTTGGAAGATCAAAAGCTGCCCAAAACAGCATCATACCTTCAAGTCCCTTTCATGTGTAAACAAAAAACATGTTAGTGCCACTGAAGGGTAAATTTGAATACCTGCAATTCTCAATGTTATGAGTTCATTAAACTTTAAATAATTTGTTTTAGTTGTTAAAGCATAAAACTTGTGGAGGCTTTTCATGGAATCTGCCTATGAAAATAGTGACCTGCCCTCTAGAAACAATTATTCGGGAAGCTTTTCTTCAGCACTTTCTGTACTGCTGTGCTCGAAGTTTTATGGTCTTAAAAACCTGAGGCCTTCTGGTAATTCAATATCCAGCAGAGCATGTTGCTGAGATGAAAACAGTACTTCAGTACAAAGTAGACTAAGTTAGTATTGTGGCTTACATGGATAAATAATATAAAAATAAACCTACACTCTGAGATCAGAAATTTTATAAGAAGGAGGGGAAGTAGTTCTTAAACCTTGCATGGTAAACTTCCCATGGCAGGCACATGGAAGCCGTACACAGGAACTGATTGCCTGATTTCCTTCTCAGGTTTTGCAGATTTGCCCTAAGGACATGAGAGCAGATATCTGTGTGCATCTGAACCGCAAGGTTTTCAAGGAGCACCCTGCCTTCAGGCTGGCGAGCGATGGGTGCCTCCGGGCGCTGGCCATGGAATTCCAGACGGTGCACTGTGCCCCGGGAGACCTGATCTACCATGCTGGGGAGAGCGTCGACAGCCTCTGCTTCGTGGTCTCGGGCTCTTTGGAAGTCATCCAGGACGATGAAGTCGTCGCTATATTAGGTGAGTTTCAGAGCTGGTGATAGGCGTTGGGCATAAATATGGGTGTGTACAGCGTTTTTGTAGCCTCTTCTACTCGTTCTTTTAAAAGCTTCAGTTAAGTTTGTTTTGCCACAGCCTGGAGAGGTTGAAAGGGCAGCCATCTAATATTCTGTTTCATCTGGTCAATGGGAACTGTATTTTAGCATGGGGTCCTCATCGCTCTTGGGGTTCTCCCTGTCTTGACACATCTCTTTTAATTAGAAATTCCATTTAGGACTTCAGAAAACTTGTTTTTGAAGTGCCTGGCTTTCCTTCCTCACTCCCACCCCCTCCCCCCATAATAATCCGCTTTCACTGGTTAATTTTTCCAGTTAGATTTATTTAAGATGTCAGGTAAATAGATAAGTAATATTTCTCTATTTTAAAGCCAAAGTAATTTAAAACATTTAGAGCTAATTTGTCTTAAATTGGAATGGAGCTTTGGGTTGGAGGCATTGAAAAGAAACCGATAGGGGTGTGAACAGCATTATTCTGAGGCAAAGCTAACAGAAAAGAGTGGGATAATCCGATAGATGTAGATGAACCATGGGGTGGCTGGAGCATCGAGGAGGTGATACTTATCATTTGATTCTGTCAAGCCCTTTTGTGATAAGGTAAATTCTCATGGTGGCTTAATCCCATAACTGTCGCTCACAGCAGCCTGGAAAAAAGAGAATAAAACCTCTTGGTAATCTTACTTTTTTCTGAACACATACACTCACCTCTCCTAAGATGAATGTCTACTGAAAAATGAGGGGACTAATAAATATGCTGAGCTCCAGTTTTCTCTACTTTTGGACAGGATTGCATGTATAGCACAGGGTAAATTTAGAGTCCTGGGAAATAAAGTTGATAATACTTTGTGCCACACAAGAAGCTAAAAAGGAGAGAAGTTGGAGGACAAATGATTCTCTTTTGTTCTGGAATCACCTATGCTATGTGATATTTGCAACTTCTGCTTGTCTGTGTTGTACATCAAGAACTTGCTACTGTTTCCCATGCTAAACTCTCGTGAAATAACATGGCAGATGTGGAACACAAACTAAGACCCCTCCGTTTGTGTGGCTTTATGCCACCACCTGAGTTCAGCATAAGAAGAAAACCTCAAAACGTCTTGCTGCTCTATTTGAGTATAGGTAAAAAGCACTGGGATCGAATTTTTCAAAAATGTTCCTTAAGGATACCAATTTTCTCCTCATCTTTACTGGTAACTCTTGTGTTTTTTCATAACACTCTTTTTAGAAAATGCTCAGCCGAGATTGCTCGAGGACACAGTGTTAAGGAAACCTAACTCCTAATCTCTGCTGCTGCAGAGTGATAGCTACAGATAAATGAGGCTATTCCCTTGGTATCTGGATGAATAGAAGTATTTTGTTGTTGCTCTTCTCCTGGGATGTAACTATTGATCCTCTTCCCTCCACAACTTTTTACTTTCTTCTTTTTCTTCCTTTTTATAATTTGGAATCAGTTCCCTGGCTCTCACTAAACTTGGTGAGTTCTGTCATTTTCTTTGTGAATATTCTAAGTGGAGAGGAAAGTAAAATGAAGTGGGATCTGTTTGAGACTCTGTGAGATTTAATTTCAGATATGCATCAATTTTTATGTTTCAATTTCTGGACTAAGGAATCCCTTTCCTTCCACATGAGTGTGTGTACCTTCTTCCCCCAGGCTGTGAAGATTTCTGCTGAAGGCTTCTCTATCCTGAAAAGAAATTATGTATTTAACTAAGTTTTTCAACATTCTAAATCAGTTGAACATTTTTTCCCTTCAGCATTGTGTAATTTAACTTCCACACTACTGAAGGATGCTCCAGAAGATAGGTCAGTGTTTCCTCCCCAACTTCTTTGTACTCTCACTTTGCTTAGCTGTAGGAAACAGTGTTTTGGGGTGGGTTTTTTTGGTTGTTTTTGGATTTGTTTTCTAATTTCATGTTTAGCTAAACTTGCCAGGTTCTTGATGAATGTACACCAGATAAAACAAGGTACTACAAGGGGGAAAAAAAAGTGCATTGTATGAGAAACATAATTGTTGCTGATCACTCAGCCAGAACAACCTATTCCATAGATTTTGTTTACCAGTCACAATCAAGCATAGCTGTGAACATCAAGCATGGAACAGCAAACCATGTGAAGAATTCCATAGGGCAATTTTAGTTAACAGGTATGTTGCAGAGACTGTAAGCTTCTTTCAGGCATTCTGGAAATGAAAATGAAAAAAAATAAGTGCACAAATTATTCAAGGTGAATTATTTGCTCAGCTCTGGCTTTCACGTAATGAAGCAGCCTTTGCATCTTGCAATGTAGCCTGTGTCTTCCTCACCATGGAGAAAGGAATTGCAACCCTGAATCAGTCTGTGGGACTGCTGTACAGCATTACATAAACCAAAGGCAAACTGCACTTAATCCTTAAAGGGTCCAATTCATAGGAAACATTTTCAAGGTCTGAAATCATTTAAGCTTGCAGACTGGCATATAAGAGTGTGTTGTGTAGCCCTGGAGTGTATTGTGTACACTTGCATAATATCCTTCCAAATCAGTTCCATGTAATACCCCAGAGACAGGTATATTCTCAGTTCAGGCTTATGTTCTTAGAACAAAGCACTGACTTTGATTGACTTGGATTAAAAGGAGTACTGAGGTGGAAGACATTGCACATGGGCCAACAGTGGAAAAATGTACTTTTTTTGTGTGTCTCTGAAGATTGCCTTTCCCATTAATTTAAATTAAGCCATAAACACAGAAATAAGCAAGCAAACAAACAAAAACCAAAAAACCCAAAACAAACCAACCAACCAAACAAACAAAAAACAACAATGAAACACCACCCCAAACAAACAAAAAACCAAAAAAACCCCAAAAAAGCCGCAAAAAACCAATAAACCCCCCCCAAACCCAAAAACAAACAACAAAAAAACCCCAAACCAAACCTTTGAATGTTTGCAGTAAATATTCAAAGAAATTGATGCATTTTGTATGAAGTTTGATTTGTTGGGGTGAAAGATATTTGAATTCTAAGCAAAATTTCTGCTAAAATACAGAAGTTACTGATGTTGATGCGACACAATCTTTGAATTTGGTGTGTCAAAGAAACAGAAAGAAAATTGTAGAAAAATGACCCCTCAGCCAGGTGATTGATTTATTTGTGATTCATTCCAACACAAATGAGTCAGAAACAGAAGACTTAGCAACAAAAGGCACTCTGTTACTATGTTTTCTATGTTAATGTGTAAGTATGAGTGTGGGATTATGTAGAAGGGAAGTTTAGCTGGTACGAAGCTGCCTGGATGAGACACAATTCTGGTTTTGGTGGTTTGCTGTTCTTGCACTGACACTGCTGTTACTGTGTGGGATGAAGTGCTGAAGTGCACTCAGCACTTTGTGGAAGACTGAGACAAATCACACAGTCCCTGCCCCAAAGAGAACTGAGCGAAGCACAGGTCATGCAGCACTTCCATTAAGAGAATGTTTTCAACTTGGCTTTGCTTTTAACTTTCCTAAGCCCTCCCACTTGGCCTGATGCTGCTTTATCCACCTGAGACTGACAGTAGTCTCTGTCAGCTACTCTTACTTAAAGACTTAGCCATTTATCCTGATGTGGTTATGAAAAATGTGAGGGTTTGTTTGCTCTGTTAAAAACAATCAAGTGTTTATGTGTACTTCATTTGGCAGCTCTAGTTTCTCTGCTTTGGAGCAGATCTTTCAGGCTGAGACACCACCTGAAAACCTGACTTTACTGCAGGTCTTTGAAAAGTTAAAACCTACTCATGCTCAGGAGATTTGCTACATTTTAATTTATCAAATAACTTCTTAAAATTTTTTCTTCTGAATTAACTGTGATCCAGGCACAGACCATAAGGTCTGACTGCAGCTTTCTTCGGAGTATGCAGGGGAAAAGGCACTTCAGTGCCCTCCAGCCATTTAGTCTGAACCTTTCAAATCTCCCCTCATCATTGCTAGAGGAAGTGCTGGTTCCTGTGCTGTCTCCAATTGCATGTGTGCTTAGATAATTTGATGAAAATTTCAGAAAAGAATGTCATAGCAACAAAAATAACTTTTTTGTACATATTTTCTGGAAATACATGGAAAGGCTGGATGGAAGACCTTGTTATAAAAGTGCAAATATCTGAATGACTTAGAAAACCATTATAGGTCTTTACAGGAAATAATCAATTCTAAATTAGATATGACTGACACAATTGGACTCCAAGACTGAAAAAAAAAAAGCCTGTTCTCTAGGAAATCTGAAGGAAGAAAGTGATTCTGGGGACCCAAGTTGGTTCAAACTGTTTCTGCCTGAAATCGGGGTAGTTTTTGACATTTAGGAAAACATTCCAGTAAAAAGCTAGAGAGAGGAAGGAGAAGACCCTTGAAAATTAGGGTGAGAAACTTATTTTTCTAGATTGCAGTGGGCAAAGCAGTGTCTTGTACATGAATTTTCAGACTGCTGCAAAATTTGTTAATTAATGACTCCTAGAGGGCCTGACTGAGCAGCAGATCTTTACTTATATGAAATGTTCAAAGCTGCTGAAGTGGTCTCAGCACTTCCTGCAAGGGGGCCATGTGTGTATGGAAGGTAAGACTCGAGGTTACTTCTGTGGACTTGATTAGAGACAGGAAGCTTTAAGCTTTTATTTAACAACTCAAAAACAAAGCCCTGAAAACCATTGTGGTCTTCAGAGCTGAGCACTGGATGAGAAAAATAGCATCTACTAGAAGATTTAGTTAAAAAAGAAAAAACAACACCTTCCCACCAAACAGTTTATCCCAAGGGTTACACTCCAGTTGTTCTGCACTTGTGTTCTTGCTGTCTTTCTTTGAGTGAAAAACTTTCCAAAGAATAAACCTATTTCTTGACTGTTGGTTTAGCATCACAGAATATCCTGGGTTGGAAGGGACCTGTGAGAATTGTTGAGTCCAACTCCTGGCTCCACAAAGGGCAAGTAAAGTGAATGAGACAGGAAGGGAAGTCAAGGCAGGAATTTATTGTGAGCAAGGAATGCAATTGCTCTCCAAAAGGTCAGTTTGCTGTTGCTATTCCTTTTGCTGCTATCAAAGCTGAAAGGCAGTAACAGAATGGAGATATTATGTAGCTATGCAGGTGTACAGTAACACAGTGTCAAAAATGGGATTTTTTGGGAGGAGGGCAGGGAGTGCACAAAGGATGCACCTAGATTTACATCAAAGATCACACAGGAGCTGGGGAAGTGATATTTGCATGACCCTGGAATACAGATATTTTATTGTTATTTACAAAGCTACAAAGTTGACAAGACTGGAGACTGGTTTTAACATGATGTTGTAGGGAACCTTGGTGTGCCGTGTTTTGTTTCAGCAGGATATTAAATGCTCCATTTGCTTTGTGTGGAGAAATTCCTGCTGATTTAATTTGATCTAATTGCAGTCTTAAAGAAATGTTATAAGAATTATTGTTTGTTTTCTTTACAATTGCTTTAGCTTACTCATTTAGCCATAAGCATTTCATTCAGCTGTAGACACCAGAGGATTGACTCAGATTTTGGTGGGACAGATTTGCATCCAGACACGACAGTGCAAACTGCAAGGGCAGCTGTGCCACAGGGATGGTCTATTTTAGAGGAGGGACAGTAGCAGTGCAGAGGTATTGTCTGTGTTAGACCTTCTCTGTGGACAACGTTGCAGCTTCCATACAAACATGGGAAAACTTCTTCTCAGCAGACTTGAAGATGGCTGATAAGTTAGCTGAGCCCAGCCTGCTATCTTTAGACTGTCCCTAGTACCTGAGCTGACTCAGGTTTCCCTAAACTAAACTGCTCTGTGTACTACCTACTTTGAAGAAGTCCCTTACTTCTCTGCCTCATTTTTCACCTGAATTTTAAATTTAGGCTCACCTCTCTGTGTTAAAAATGCCAAGCTGCTATGCTCTCAGGGTTAGGAAATGGTTGCTGGATTATGGATGGTGTTAAGAGTTCTCTGACAGTATCTAATGTCACAGCATTGTCTGTGCTGTTGAATAAGACTGAAATGTGACCAGCGGTGCTTTGACAAAGGAATGATTGAAATTAAAATCAGTCTTTATCCTCAGTAGTTCTATTGTGCTGTTTCTATTTATAGATGAAAGGTATGGGGTTCTTTTAGATTGATTTATATTGGCAGCTTGGACAAGTTGCACATTTCCATGAAGTGATTCAATAAACATCAACTGAAGGAACAATTTTCAGAGTCTGATTTGCTCAATGAGTGTCAAGGCACACTTAGCAAAAGCATTACAGATGGAGATCCAGCTAAACTTTTTAAAAGGCCATGGCATAAAGAGGTCTAAATTAATTCAAAATTTTAATTTTATGGTGGATGCAGGAGCAGCATTAAAACTCTTATTGAGAAATAACAGGTTTGGCCCATGTGATGGTTTTGGATGGAGAGTATTCCTTATTCCTGTCCCCCAGGCATCTGGGGTGGGTTGATATCAGAGGTTACCATTTTTGAGACTTTTTGTTTGTTCTGTGTCTAATTGCTGACAGACATTGAAAGCACAAATTGCCAAAGCTCCTGTCCACTGCTGTTTGTAGGTGATTTAAGACAGGGTATTGAAAAAACAGATTTTTAAAACATTTGATGACTTGCTGGAGTAACTGAGGAGGAGGAGAAGGAGGAGTATTCCTGTGAACAGAGGCCTCAGTAGGGAACTTTTGGGCATGTTTCATGTGTCATTGCTGTGAATTTATACACCTTTGCTTAATGTGCTCTTAAGTAGTCCAACAGCATCACATGTGGAAGAAGTCCCCCTTTGAAGTTGGCAATGTCTGGCAGGACACTGGCAGCAATGATCCATAATACTGAAATAATACACCTGAAATAAAACAGCTGAAATGGAGATGTGGTAGGGATGAGGCTCTCTGATCCTGCATGTCCCTTGATATCTCAGGATATCTGTGTTAGGAAGGCTTGCACATAATGTTTGTGGGCATGCTGCAACCAGAGGTGTGAAGAGATAGAAATTATGATTTAGTAAGGAAGTCAGCTTTCTGTAAAGACCCTGATTTCTGGCAGGTGAGCCACTGAATTGATTTTTTTTTTTTCTTTTTTTTTTTTTTGGGGGGGCAGGGTTTTGTTTCTGTTTCAGAATTTTGGAGGAGGAAGAATAATTTTTTTTTTTCACTGAAGAGACAGGTTAAAAAATAATTGAAAAAATTTTCATGAAACACTAGTTTTTCTTTGTTTTCTCCAAATTTCAAATTAATACTTTTTTTCAGAGATATATTTCTGTAACATTGTAAATTTATACTGAAGGAGTTACTAGTAAAATGAAATACAAGAGAGATACAAACTTTGTGAGGTTTTCAAAATATTTATATTCTATATTTCAGAGCACAAAACTCACTATTTAAACTGTTGTCAATCCTTTCACAAGATCCTTTCACAATCCTGAAATAAAATAATAAAATGTTGGGGCTTTAATGTAGGTTTCAAGCAATATCTAAAACATAAAGCCTGTCCCTAAGTAATCAAGGAAATAACTCAGAGGATAATGCAATTTGAGCCTCTTATATAGGTTTTTTTTGGTCAGAGAATTAGCACTCCCCATGCAAAGACAACACAGATTGAGCTGTGTTTTTCCTATTAGCAGTGCAAATACATTCAATGCTTTTGTGACTCCAGTTACCTTAGCTACTCCGTATCCTCTGAGTTTGTGCAAACCGGCCACATATTCATAACACTTTTATAGTAACCATTAAAATGCAAATAATGATAAATGATGCAGATTCTGGTGAAGCCTCCTGGCTTTTTATGTGAATAAACCTGGTAGGGCCCAGTTGATATTTAAAACTCTTCATCACAGTACATCAAGTAGTGAAATATAATCCATGCTGTATTCTGAGTGACTAATAAATACCTTAATTATAGTAACAATAATAGAAATTTTAGCTGTAACTGAATCATGTTGTTGCTCCTCATCTCTAAAATAAATGTTTTTATTTTGTCTGCACAGAAATGTGCTTCAACAGAGAAAATTGATGTAGTTGTGTGGTAAACTGTCTGCAAAATGTTGCCAGGCTGTGGTTTACAGCACAAACAGATACTCTGTGTTTCTATTTGTGCACCAGGCAAATCACTGAAAGTGCAACTTCAGTTTGTTATTTCTGTAACACCTACTTTTGTTTCTGTGGCAATGATACTGTTTGGAGGTCTCATTAGAGGAAAAGAGTGATTAAAACCTCTGGTTAATGAAGAGTAGTGTATTCTCTGCAGTGCGGTTGGCCGTTCACTTCTTATGTGTCTCAGTTTGCACTTGAGAAATCTTAAGAAAATCCAAAACAGCAAACCACTTCCATGCATCATCTCCTGCCAGCTGTACTGTGTTGGAGAACCAAACTAAGGCTATTCAGTGGCTGTCAAGTTGTGCAATTTATCTGTAGGACAGATACTGAATACTCCACCTCAATGCCAAATGATAGCTCCATTTCTTTCTGGCTGACAGATTTTGTTGCATTAAAGCAATGCACCAAGAGGAAAAATTATTTTTGCTCTAGTCCCTTTACTTTCCTTGAATCTTTCTCCTCTCTGTAAAATGGGAAAATTTAAATTGCGTGCCTTACTTAGATTTGGAGGAAATGAGGGAAGAGACACGAAGGGAAGGATTTTCAGTTGAAGCCAAATAATCATGTGGCGATCCCAGAGAGTGTTTGGCCCTAGAAAATCTGTTTGCTTTTATAGCAGTTGGTGTCTCCCACTGCTTGGAGGTGGAGAGCAGATCCTGAGGGTGCAGACCAGTGTGGGGGCTCCAGGGAGCTGTGCTGGGAAAGCCATTGTTGCAGCCACTGTGGATCAGCATCACAGATAATTGTATTTGCTAACACCTGATTGCCAGGATATGCTTAGTGCTGTATTGCCACCGAGGCACCACGAGCAATGTTTGGTCATTCTACCTGATTTTTAGATCTGCTGAGACTGTGAGATCCTGATTCTGTTGTTCAAACATGTAGATGAGCGCAGATCAGGAGGGAATGTGACCTAGACTCTGCTGTTGGTTGCTGTAACAGCCATTACTACTGCTTTGAGAATGATTCTAAAATGAATATTTTGCCTGAGACTCTGAAAATATATGCATTCATGTGAATGCCTCCAAAATCCATACTGACCTGGAAGACCTGCAACACATCAATCCATAGCTATCTCACCAAAACTGCACCAGGACTTACAGACACCCAGAACCCAAAAGTGGACTGAGTGGGTTATCAGCCAAACACATATTCCACATGAGTCATATTTTTTTGCAGTAGGGTGGAATATCTTCTGTCTGAGAGAAGAGCTCTTCAATCTTTCCTCTTGTAAGAGTGAAAAAGCCAAAGGTTGTTGTGGTATCAAGGCAGTACAGCTGTAATGTGAGAGTATGGTTCTTTTCTCAGAATCAGCAGAACACCTGACTAAGCTGCAATAATCAGATCTTCATTACTGGTGCTGCTTTCAGGAGACAGAGTAGATGTGGCTTGACCTTATGCCTGACTCAGGCTGAATTGGCAGTGGTAACAGAGAAATCATCTTTTCACTTATAAGATAAATAGCAAATTTGATGTGGAGAAGAAAATGGGAAAGAACAAATATGGAAACAAGGTTTTATAAAATATTTCTTCACAGTTTAAATATATCAGGGTTTGGGGACTTGTTATTATAATTAAAACAAACAAGGAAACATAAAAGACAGAAAACTATTTGGCTTTCCAATGCATGCTGAGCTGATGGTGGAAAAGGTCCTCAGCCCACAAATCCAGCAGGGAATATAAATGATTGATGGTAAAAGCTTAGATCATCCACTTGAAGTGTGATTGACAGATACTGTTGCTGGCAAACATCTGGAATTCAGCAAGCTGGGAATGAGAAATGCAAAGTACTGACAAACAAACGGCCATCTGCATTTCTCTAGCTTTTTTATCTTTCTTCAGAGGTAAGGTGAAATATATAAAGCCTGGAGTTATATATTAAAAATAGGCTTTTGGCTCAGGTTCCCTAATGCAGTCCTTGGACTTTGCAAGCCACCTTCTGACTCAGAAGTATCACCATACCCTTTTTGCTTTCCAATTACAGATGGTTTTGATAAAACACCCACTTAGTCTGCCCCCCACTTTTTTTTATTCCTTTTTCCATGGTGATTGATCTTACTTTGTGGAGAACATATAGACAAAGGGAGATGGTATGCAATTCCTTATTATGCATGAGAGGACAATTGTTCTAATGCAGTGCAGGTAATTCTGGGTGGAATTTTAATTCCTTCTTGCTATATAGATTTCTACTGCTCCTTTCCCCTTTCATTTTTTTATAAATGTCAAACATTTTTTTTTTTTAGAATCTGACAATCAAATTTAATACTTTTGGTACACATCATGTGGAAAATGGACTTGACAGAAATAAAGCAATGAGGTGCTTGCCTTGCTTTGGAAACTGAAATAGGATCCATTTGCAGCTAGATCACTGGCTGTTAACTTCAAGGAAGGTTTCAATGAAAGAAAAGAGTACAACTTCTTTGGGTTTTTAGTTTGTTTCCTGAAAACAGAGACTTCTGTCATCTGGCTCAGTTTGTGGCTCATGTGTTGCTGTTCTCTGGTTTGGCTCAGCAGGAGCCCAGCAGACCCAGCTCCTCCCGGTGCTTTTCTTGCCACTAATGGGAGGTGGCTCCCTGGGGTGGCAGGGCACTGCAGGAGGGAGACTTTTTCTGAGGGAAGAGTTGCAAATAGTGAAGAGAAAGGGTGTTTGCTTCTACAAGGGAAGGACAAAGTTGTGTCTTTCTGCGTTATGTGAAAAGTAGAATTAAATTTCCAAAAGAGTAAGACATAGCTAGCTTCTGTTGTATCTTACTTCTGAGGTAGGCACAGCAGCACCAGGCTGTTTGTGCTTGGATTGTACTAATTATTCATCACATTACTGTGGGGCAGTAACATAATTATTGCCACTTTAAGGTAGGGAAACTTGTCTGGAGATGTTAAGCAATACACTTAGAAATGAGCTGGAATTCCTCTCCCTTGTGCTTGTGCTACCAGTTCTAACAGTTGCTCATCAGTGATGGCACAATTCAATGCTTGATAGATTCCAGAGCGTTAATTAAAACAGTTGTTTAGCTAATTGCCTGGAAGATTGTGAGTAAAAGCATATTTATTCCAAAGGCAAACAATCCATTTTTACCCAGTGAAGCATATCAGTTTTTATGGTGCATAAAAATTGTTTCATTTCAATTTTGAATATATTGTGTATTTGTCTAAAAGCCTTGTAGATGATGCTCTGTTTAAAGAGCATGGAAGCTTTTTTTCTTTAGCTGTTTCCAATGTATCTACTAACAAAAACCACACAAATAATTGAAAATTTGAAAATTCATTGCTATTAAAAAGAAAAGTTGTTTACTGTACTGGGCTGTGGGACTACCACCATGCTTGTTGATATGAAGCTTTTATACTCTTTCCAGATGTTGGCATGGTCCTGTGTAAGGAGACTAGAGGTGGAAGAAAGGTTATCTTTATGGTCACTTTGTGTATTTTTGTGAAAAATGTGCTAACAGAACAGGTGGTTTCAGTGTATATATGCATTTAAAATTAAAATAAAGTCTAAAGTGGTCAGGATCTAAGCTGGTCCATGAGAGGTGGATGCTGCAGGTCTTCTGTGGAAGACTGGGAGTGCATCAGAATTAACAACAACTTATGGCACTCCAGGGTAATTTACCATCAAGCTGATAGCTTTTTCTCAAAGAAAAAATACTTATCATCTAATGGAAGAGATTAGATAAGGGTGGAAGTACAGCTGAAGGGCTGAGATGGGAATTCTGAGTTTGAATTAGAAGTTTTCTTGAGCTCCTTACTCATGACAGTTCTCTTGACTTTCATATAGGCTTTCAAAAATGACAATTTATCTAGGGAAGGAAATCTAAGAGAACCTGGGTGAAGTCAGTAAACTAATATATATTTTGATGCTTTGGATTTAAGAATAGCTACAGGCAAGGTATTACTTGAAAGACAAGGGACCATTCCTACCACAGCTTGATAGATATGAATGTATTTCCGTCTCGTTGATCTTAAGAGAGATGGGCAGTGATGATACAGCACAGCAGAAGTTTGGGAGGAAAACACATTTCAAAATAAGAACAGTATAGCTTTTCATTATCAAGGTAACAACTGAATATTCCTTTTTTTGTTAGCATTATGTTTTGGAAAACAGAGGAAGAAAAGACCATTACTCTTGTAAATGAACTTGTAACCTTCAAGTCACACACTCCGTTTAGTGCCTAGCCTGAGCTGTAATCAGTGAAATCCTGACTGGGGGGTGCTCCTCAGTAGATTTTGGTGTACATGCCCTGCATTGTAGTGCCCAGACTGGTGCAAATGCCATCATTGCAGTGTTCCACACACAGCAGGGACTTCACTGGCTGCCCCGAGCTCACAGAGACATGCAGATGGGAGGGAAATGGCTGCTTTATTCCTTCCAATGTGAAACAGCTAAACTTTCATGCCTTGTCATTGTTATGTTGGGGATAAGTAATTGTACTCTTCTTGGTTTGGACTCTGTTTAGCTGCAGCCTGTAACTACACTGATGTGTTATACAGGATGGTTTTATTGACACAACAGTGGGTAAATGTTAGCCGGATTAAGAAAACTCAATAACACAGATGTAAGAAACAGATCCTTTGTGTGACAGTTAAAAGGAGAAAGGGAAAAACCATTTGCTCTTAATTAATTTCTTTGAAAGGGATCAGAAGAGAACATGAACCAAGAATGAACCACTTTTCTTGATTTTTAAAGAAAAACCTTTATTGATATTTAAAAGTGACTTGTCACATAGAACACTTTTTAAGTATGATTTATTCTTATGAAGTTTTTTCTATGCTGTTGTAATTAAAAAAAGATTATGGAAAAAGTTACCAATTAAATATTTCAAAGGGATTTTTTTCAGACAGTGTTTTTTTACTGAGTGCAAAAATAGAAGACACTTCACTGCATGAATGAGGTGTCTGTTCTTTTTATATTATTGATGGAAACAGTGCTGTTGTTGAAAGCAATGCTGTTGATTTTCTGTAGGCAAAGGAGACGTTTTTGGTGATGTGTTCTGGAAGGAGTCGACCCTCGCCCAGTCCTGTGCTAATGTAAGGGCTTTGACTTACTGTGATCTTCATGTGATTAAAAGGGATGCCTTGCAGAAGGTGCTGGAGTTCTACACAGCCTTTTCACACTCCTTCTCCAGAAATCTCATTTTGACCTACAACTTGAGAAAAAGGGTAAGTAGCTGTGATTTTAACATACATCATGTAAATTATCTCACTTTTGAGGACTGTCTGCGTGAAAAAACTGAACGGCTTGAATTCTGGCATTTTTCATGGACCCCTTTTATAAGATGACTTTTCAGAGCTTGCCTAAGAGACCCTGCTAGCATGTAGAGTCAAAAGGTTTTGAGTATTTATTCCAGTGCTAGCTTCAGAGGGAGCTAGACTTAAATGTGAAAGTATTATACACTTCTAGGAAGTAGATGGGTTCCAGCATATATGAAAACTGTCATGTACTTGTGATAAACAGTGTTCACTACTTAATGCAACTTCAATTTGTAAAGCAGCTAAAAATATTTTAGAGGTGTTGCCTGAAATCACAAGGAAAATGACAGGAAAGAGATAAAATCTAATATATGGAACAAAAGTCAAGTACAGTAATCACAGTGGAAAACTAATATGAACGTGACATTTTATCAGGAGTTGTTTCTTTTATTATAAATCACATTTTGGTATTACTTTGCTTATCTATATTATTTCCATTTTCTTATCCTTGGTTTTTTTGGCTCTTTTCATTCCTTGCTGTGTGCTTGTTCAAGTTATTTTGTCAAATGCAAGTAATCATAATCTAATAGCCCAGTTTAAATCCTCTGTGTAATCTTCAGTGAACAACCTCTGCAGAAATTTATTAAAACTGTAGTAGGTATAATTCAGATGATATGATTTTATGATGCAAGGTAGAAGACAATAATATTACATTGAAAAGAAATACATTAGAAAACCTTTACTTGCTTTGTAAGGGTATTTGAGATCAGCTAAAGAAATATGTTTGGTAGGAGATTTTTTTATTCCTAAAAATGATTCTCTATAGTAATTTCCAGGACCAAGTAAGTGTTAGATAATTAGAGCTGAAAAAAAAATAGAAATAATTTTATCTATTAAATCTGTTCTATAAAATTAGACTTTACAGAAATTTAAAAAAATATTTTATTTTTTATATATAGAGTTGGCATGCTGAAAGAAAAGTAGTGTGATGATATTTTCTATCTGTGTATGCTATCAGTATAGAAGAATTCATCTTTTTAGGGTTGGATGAAGAAGAGTGTGTTATCCTCACTTTGGTGAAATAAATCAGAGCTCTCTTAGAAAATTGATGTAATTAAAAGCTAAGAAGCAAATTTATATTTGGGGATTTCCAGATAAGACTTTTTTTTTCAGATGCAGATACACAGCTGCAAGCATATAAAGAGAGATACCTTGTTATTAAACAGCTCCTTACCTGGTCTTAGTTAATGTAAGAAATAAAATAAATGAAAGAATTTGACATTGCTGTCACCTCAGGAATCAGTATCACTGACTGACATATTTTATAATTAACTCTATGAGCAATGTGGTAAGATGCTCTCAGAATATAGAACTACTTTTTTCTTTTTTAACATCTGTAGAAATAGCAAGCTTTGAGGCTTAGAAGGACTAACTTTCTAAGAGGTCATAGTAATGCTACCAATCACATAATTTTGGACCTGCTCTGAGCCAAAAGGCCCAACTTTAGACTCAAATACCTGCTCCAGAAGTGGCACTGTCCCTCCATGTTTATTGGAATTGCTTTTCCCAGACCAGGTCACAGAGCATTTTTTAACCGTAGTGTCTCAACTCCTGCACTGTCAATTTCCTACACAAAGTGTTCCTAATAAAAATGTGCATCTTATGATAGCAATTTCCATCCAGTTATTCAAATAATTGGATTTTAATTGAGTTGCAGTCAGCAGAAAAGTGGCATTGATTGATAATGGAAGTGAGACTTTGATGGTTCTAGGTTAACAGACTGTAACATTTATTTTATTAAAAGAAGGCTGATTGCAATCAGAATGCAAATGTTAAATAATGTGAATAATATATGCTCTTGGAAATTCATGGAAGGTATGATACTTTAGAGATTTGAGGTAGTGCACATTAAAAGGCAACTTTTTAGAATTTAGAATTTAATCTGGTTTAAATATCTGTGGTTTGTTTTTTTTTTGTTTGTTTTTTTTTTTAATAGAAATACCTCCCCAGGCTGTCGCTTCTAACATTCCTCTGGTCTATTTCTGCAAATGGAATTTTGTAGAATTAAGATGAACAGTTACCTCCTGTTAGTTACATTTTTGATGTATTGCATATCCTTTGGAGTATAAATACCAGAATTACACTTTTCATTTCAATAAACAGTTCCATCTCTGGCTCCAAAAGTGTTCAAATAGATGAAATGTTGATATTGTATATCCCTCCCAAATATATTCCTACCAATTCCAAATACATGAAAAAGCAGCTTTGGGGATTTTTTTTTTTCAGAAGGATCTTATATTTTTAGACTTGGTTATTCCCTGAGGTGTCCCCATCCTCAGGGTACATAGCCTTCACTTGGCAGTGGTACTGAGTCCCACTGTGCAGCGCAAGGTGCTCTGTATCCAAGTTTCACCCAGCTTAGGTGAGCTTTAGTATTGGTCCATTTTCGCACCATGTTCACGTATTCCTGGGGTGCTGGGTCTCCTCTAGTGATCCCTGATGGAGCTGGGACTCCCTGTCCCAGGCCCTTTGGTGCCAGTGAAGAGATGTTCCCCCCATTGCTGGGTCTGGATCGCCATGCTGCTGACTGGGACTGGAATAAGCAGACATGCAGCTTCATTGGAAGGTACCCAAACTGGTTAGTTGGTCTTGACCTTAGCTAAACCTAGAGCTGAATTTAACCAAAGTGAAAGGCAGCTTTCCTTGTGCTGTTCTTCCTATTTGTCTTAAATGTGTTTTGAGCTGAGCTGGGAGAACAGTTCTAGTCCGTGTATCCCCTTTATGCCTTCTGTAGAACAGGGCTGCAAGTATCAAGTGTTACTGCCTGTGCTGCTTAAAGACTGTGGCCAAGGGAAAAGTTTCCAGTGCTGTGTGCCTGGCATGTCATTATTGTCCCTATCTGTGCTGTAAAAGCAGTTTCCTTTCACTCACTTTCTCAACAAATGCCAGTGAAATATCCTCCCTTCTAAAAGTGTCAGCTTGCTGTCAGGTGACTCCCTGAGCAGTTTCCTCAAGTGACTAAAATCCCTTCTGAAGTTATTAGCTGTCTAGTTACCTCAGACTGGAGCTCTGACTTACAAAACTTTTTATTTTTCCTAAAGGAGAAGAAAAAGCAGACCTTTAATTAACTCCTTCTGCTACCAGTCATTGAAATTTTTGTCCAAGTGGGAACCAGGGGAAAATCATCTGCTGCATCTCTCTTTCCACCATCCTAAAAAACCCGAAACTGCAGTCTGTGCCTGCAGGTGGATGTATGTTGGACTTGAAGACTTTGCAGCTGAAAGGAAGCTGATAGAGGTTTTTCAGAGCAATGCTTGCTGTAACAATATTCTGAAACTAAAGCAGGTTAACTTGATGTTTCTCTCCATTTTTACAATCCTGAAGAGGAACCAGAGTGTAGATGCTGGAGGTACTGTGGGATAGTCAAGTGACAAACTCATCCTCATGGAGGGTGTGCTAGACAAAAGAAATACTGCAGGTTAGGAGGGCAGCAGGATTCACAGGCTGGATGGAGGTCTGGTTTCTCCTATCAAATATTAAACACTTCTGGGTTTCCTAATTGGATGTCGTAGCTCCAGGTTGGTAGAAGCATGAGAAGAGAAAAGCTTGCTTCATAGCTACCTGTCATTGCCTTTGGCTTGTGATTGGGTGCAAGGTTGCTGGCAGCTTCTCTAGGAATGGGGAAGGCCTTTGGCAAATGTTCTGGCTTTGGCAGTTGCTTCTTTCCATGAGCTTTGTGACCAATACTAACTTACATTGGGTTGGACCATAGTGTATTTGCTCATTTAATCCTGCTACAGCCATAAATGAGGTTATAGCTCAAATGTCTGCTCACACTACATAAGAGGGAGAATTCCTATACATAATTTATTAAGCTGAGATTTCTCTAGTAAGCCATTTTTGCCTGGATAGAGATTAAATGACTAATTCTGAATACTTGGGAGTCTCATGATAGCTTTCCCAGAAGCTGAAATTTGTATCCTGATATAACAGAAGAAAGGCAGTAGGATCCAGTTATGTTACCAGGATTTTATTAGAGTGAAAGAAGTGGCAAAGAAGGTTCTGTGTTTTTATAAATCAAACATGATTTAGTGACTTAGAGTCAAAGCTCCTAGTCAGAACATACTTGAGAGAGCAGTGATTATAACAGAATAGTCTCTTTCCTTGGAAGTGTAAGATTACTTGCTTCTGTACATGTAGTGATGTGTTTATTCTATGATATTCCAACTATTCCTGTGGACAGGACTCCCAACATCTCTTTCAAAAAGCAATTTAAAAATATAATTGTGCTTTCCTCTTCAGCATTAGCCTAATCTTTCTTCTTTTGATAGTGTAAGCTCTAACTAGAGAGAGAACCTCTCTCAAATCATGCATTTCAGCTAGGAGTGCCTCAAGCTCTGATTTTAAATCTCAAGGGGCATTGGCAGCAGTTTGTTTTCAGAGAGGTAGTCCATAGCCTTATATTCTGCCTTTTCACATGACAAGTTTTAAAATTCTTTTTCATTATAGAGGGTCAAAATGGTATCCCAGAATTCTTTCTGATACACAAAAGCCTGAATTGCTGGAAGGTTTTAACTAAGCTTTCTTACACTGAGAAAGGAAAGGTTTTAATTTTAGAATATTGTCCCATTTGATGATGGATTTCATGATGGTCAAACTGACAGCCTGCTTCTTTCTCCTGTGTTTGTACTCACCAAAACAATCCCACAAGTCCTGTGGGAAGAGGATTTTGATGTTTGACTGGCATGCATCTTACAGCACTGAAAACCGAGGACATTGGACATGACTGAGATGTCTGGAAGGGCCTGTGGCTTGGGAATTATGCCAAATTAGCTGTCCAGGAGGCAAAGTTGTCAATTTCAAAAAAAACCCCATCCAAATTTAAATAAACAGTCAAGCACTGTGTTCTTTCTCATGCTGCTTTTTGAAAGCTGTTCAGGGAGTTGGATGTTCTTGTATTCACAGTTTTTCCATGTCCGTCTAAACTAAAGGTATTTATCATTGGTAGTTTCCATATTACATTTTTGCATCTTTTTTCCAGCCTTGGACATCTTAATTTCTGTCTGTCTCTAACAGAAAACTGTTTAGCTAGCCCACAGATTTTTGGGCAAATACACTTTACAGTCTGTGCTGAAAGTGCTCTGGGCATGCTGTGTGTTGCAAGGTTTGCACATCTTCTGTGGATGATTTTAGTGCCATGTCTGTCAATGAGTTGAAACCTCATGCTCTCAGGAGGATGTGCCCTTGGATTTTTTCCTTCTCCTCCTCTGTAATTTGTTGGACCCCTCCAGGTAAAGCCTTAACACCCAGACTTGGAAAGGATTTGACAAGCTGCAAGCATTTAACCTTCATGCACCTACAGTGATTGTTGAAATATGTGATTGTGTTGAAGCCAAAGTAACCCCATTATCTATTTCCCAAAAGTTTCAGATTCTGAACTTATTTCTGTTCTATTTAATGCTTGTGGCCTGGAGCCTCAGGCCCCTAGGCATATAGAGAGAGAGATCTGGCTGCAGACAAATGCTTTACATAGTGGGGTTGTGTGTGTACAATAGTTACAAATTAAAATAATTACAAAACGTAATTAACTGAGAAGTTCCAAAACACTGTGGTGGGTTGACCTTGGCTGGTTACCAGGTGCCCACCAAGTCTCTCTCAAGCTTTGACAGGACAGGGAACGAAAACTAAGATGAAAAGCTTGTGGGTTGAGATAAGGACAAGGAGATCACTTGCCAATTGCCATCATGGGCAGAACAAACTTGACTGAAGAAAATAAATTTATTCCCAATTAATAAGAATAGGATAATGACAGATAAGGAAAAAGTCTTAAAAACACTTTCTGCCCATCCCTTCCCTTCTTCCCAGGTACAAATTCACTACCAAATCTTCTATCTCTTTCCCCTGAGCAGTGCAGAGAGGTGGGGAATGGGGGTTGTAGTCAGTTTATAATGCTTGTCCTCTGCCATTCCTTTCTCTTCACACTCTTCCCTTGCTCCAGTGTGAGGTCCCTCTCATGGGAGACAGTCCTTCACAAACGTGTCCAGTGTGTGTCCTTGGCACAGGCAGCAGTCCTTCAGGAACTGCCCCAGTGCAGGTCCCTTCCATAGGGGACAATCCTGCAGGAACAGGCTGCTCCAGGGCTGGTCTCCTGGGGAGCCATAGATCCTGGCCAGAAGACCTGCTCCTTCCTAGGCCCCCTCAGTGGCCTGCAGGTGGATATCTGCTCCATCATGGGCTTCCATGAGCTGGAAGGGGACAACTTCCATCTCCACAGTCTCCACCATGGTCGTCACCATGGTTTGCAGGAAAATCTCTGCTCCAGCCCC
>VZTR01023286.1:94804-199430 GCA_013400775.1 Chaetops frenatus | reverse complement strand
TGGTTACCAGGTGCCCACCAAGTCTCTCTCAAGCTTTGACAGGACAGGGAACGAAAACTAAGATGAAAAGCTTGTGGGTTGAGATAAGGACAAGGAGATCACTTGCCAATTGCCATCATGGGCAGAACAAACTTGACTGAAGAAAATAAATTTATTCCCAATTAATAAGAATAGGATAATGACAGATAAGGAAAAAGTCTTAAAAACACTTTCTGCCCATCCCTTCCCTTCTTCCCAGGTACAAATTCACTACCAAATCTTCTATCTCTTTCCCCTGAGCAGTGCAGAGAGGTGGGGAATGGGGGTTGTAGTCAGTTTATAATGCTTGTCCTCTGCCATTCCTTTCTATTCACACTCTTCCCCTGCTCCAGTGTGAGGTCCCTCTCATGGGAGACAGTCCTTCACAAACGTGTCCAGTGTGTGTCCTTGGCACAGGCAGCAGTCCTTCAGGAACTGCCCCAGTGCAGGTCCCTTCCATAGGGCACAATCCTGCAGGAACAGGCTGCTCCAGGGCTGGTCTCCTGGGGAGCCATAGATCCTGGCCAGAAGACCTGCTCCTTCCTAGGCCCCCTCAGTGGCCTGCAGGTGGATATCTGCTCCATCATGGGCTTCCATGAGCTGGAAGGGGACAACTTCCATCTCCACAGTCTCCACCATGGTCGTCACCATGGTTTGCAGGAAAATCTCTGCTCCAGCCCCTGGAGTACCTCCTCCCCCTCCTTCTTCTCTGACCTTGGTGTCTGCAGCATTGTTTCTTTCACATACTGTCACTTCTCTCTCTCAGCTGCTGTAGTGCAGTGGTTTTTACTCTTTCCTGAATACATTACCACAGAGGTTCTTCAGACATCGCCGATGGGCTCAGCTCTTGCCTGCGCTGGGCCTGTCTTGGAGCAAACCACAGCTTGCTCTGTCCTACACAGCTGCAGGTTCTGGTGCCTTCCCACAGAAGCCACCTCTGCAACCCGTCTGCTGTCACACCCTTGCCACATAAACCCAAAACAGACAACAAAACTGTTGCCGTGGCTCATGCATGGTACATTGTCATGTAAATTTTTGCTGTAGCTTGGATAAAGCTCTGTGGGTAAGTAGCAAAATGCTTCTTTAGAATTCTCTTAAATGACTAATCCCTTCTAAACTGATTTAAGGAATTCATCACATGTTTGAGAATTCATCACATGCCTTCTGCTACTATGAATAGTGAGTAATTTTCATACATTTAGGTGCTGTAGTAATGTCTGTACAGTTGTTATAAAGAAGTAACTTAGTATGCCATGAAAAGCAAGCTGTGTATTTCTTTTCTTCATAGAGATATTAAGTTGTTGAAATTCTGATAGGCCATTCACTTGCAAATCCCATTAAAAGTAATGCAGTCATCAATAGGTGTTAATAATTATCAATAAAATAGATGGAAGAGCTGGTATGGGTGAAATTCAAATTCCAATTCACCTTAAAATGGAAGAATATGATTCTTTTGTGAAACTAATACTAAAACCATAACTACCTTGAAGTACCTTCAGTAAGAGAATATTTCCTATTCTGTGCTATTGTAGATTTATAGGTTTTCCCATGCTGGTCACTAAATTCTGAACTATAATTTGTATTCTGATCACTGAATTAGGAATTAAATTTGTGCAGACTAAATTTTTAAACCCAGAATTTTGACTATTTCACAATGTGTTTTCTAAGTATGGAAAACTATGTCAATGTTATGTCAATAAAGGCATTCCAATTCTATATCAGTACTTGAAAGAAAAATGCAGTAAACAGAGCAAGATCTGGTCAACCAGAAATTGGGGTTAAGCACTTCATTCATCAGTCCAGAAACTGAATTGATGCTTTGTTTGTTTTTATCACATTTTGAGGAGACCTGATTGAATTGTTTTTGAAAGGGTTTTTTTTCCTCAATGATCCATAAAATACTCAGTCTTAAATATAAAAGAAAAAATTCTGACTTTTTAAAAACCTATAGAGTGTTCATAAAGTCTTTCCATATGTGGGAAAGCTGTTTTGAGTAGATGAAAAATGCCCTTAACAAGGCTGATGGTGAATTAAAATAAAATTTGTGTTCATACTCAAAATCCTTAAAAAAAGACACATTTGGCTTTTGTGAAGCTATTTTCAGAGGAGTAATAGAAAATTGACATTAAAAAAAGGTTTTGTCTCATTTTAACATGAGACAAACACCCACACCAACTTGTTTATCCCAACAGAAAAAAATGCATGACTTTGATTTTTACCTTCCTCCACCATGTAAACTAAAGCTTAGAAATAATTTTAACACAGAGGAAGGTTGTTCAGAGTGAATGAGGATTGCCCAGAATAGCTCCCCCAAACCTTTTTAAAATAGAAAATGCATTTCCTGGGAACTGAGGAAGTTCTAAACGTTGGCCCACCACCAGGGACAGAAGATGATAATCCAAAAGACAGTGTAGCTGCTCTTACACAGCCTGGGAATCTAGTCTTCCTTGTGAAAACAGTGAAATTCTTGTTAGTATTTTTACAGTAGGAAGGATTATTCCCAAATTTAAACTCATGCTTTTTCTTCCTAATGTGGTGATTTAGAGAAATAGAAGTGTAATATGTGTAGTCTGTCAGCGTGGTGTGTTCAGAGTGTTCATGGCACTCCACCAGCTGCTCACAGTCGAGTGTAGTGAGCTGCCTTAGTCCAGTCCTGCACCAGGCTTGCAAAGAGGGGACATTCCAGGGGAATTCACAGAATCCCTACCCTTTCTCCAAAGCAGTCTTCTGCTTACTGTGACTGAATGGCCAGAAACTTTTTCTTTATTTCTAAAAATAAGATACGGAGTTTTTTTGGTGCCTGCCATCTCTGTGTATATGTGTGTGTATGTGTATATATATATATATATGTGCAGTGACTGACTTGCTGATGAAGGTCCCAAGTAATTCCAATGCCATACACTCTTTCTAGTATATTGATTCTCTTACTCAGGTCTTTTTTGCATGTGTGTGCCACATTCTATCATGTATTATAATGGCACTAATTATGTCAATGCCATGGTAACCTCTGTGGCCTGGTGGTTTCATGTTTTGGTATAGCCCAGTGTTTCACTGTGGAGCCCTTTGCTTGGAGACCAAGGAAAAGATAGAACAGAGACTTAATATCCTCTTGTATTATTTTTTTTCTAAAAATGATCTTTCTGGTCTGGGAAGCAGCTGGGTTCAGGACAAGCTTATTAAAAGGGAATGATTTGCTGGCATAACAGCTTTGACCTTCTGGTCTTCTCTAGGGTCACTAAGAGCTGAGCTCATATGACTGCAGATCCAAACACAACCTGTTCAAGGTACTCCATGAAGGAGAGAGAATGTAGATAACTGTGCAATATGAAAGCTGAGTTACATTGGCCAACCTACATCATTGAACAATCAAACTTTATAATCTAAGTGATCCAATTGATCCTTTCTTTGGCACTGCAATGAAAGCTGAAATAACTGCCCCCTATGGGAAAACAAACCCAAAAAAAGTAAAGTAGAAGAAAATTCTGGAGGTTGCAGCTGGTGTTGTGTAGAGACGTTGTGATCCTGGCCCCAGACCAAACCCTACCTACAGGTTTGCTGTTTTTTTGCTTAAATGTTGATGCTTCTTTTGTAACTGTGAACTCTTGGACAGTAAGACAAAGGAGGTCCTTTCCCTCTTTGTGTGCTTCACCCAGGTCTCCGTAGTTCCTTCGAGGGCTCTATTTGCTACTCCCCATAATGGGCATAAAAGAAGTAGTTCACCTTAAATGCAACAAATCCTGTTAAGATTTTGTGTGAAGCAAAGCAGTTTTCCAGCTTAATCTGGGAAAAGATAAACAGTAAACACTGAGAGGTCAAACTAACCTATGTGTGTAGACAACTGATGTTTTTCCTGGATCCATCCTTGAGAATCAGCCTTTTAGTTGTCTCTGAAGGAGCATCTTGCTGGGAGAGAATAGCCAGGAGCACGCCACATTCCTCAGTCTCAGGCCTGCTGTGGGAAGTGATGCAGGTTAACACGGTGTCTGATGTCAACCTGCTCTACAGGCTGCTGCCCATTCCAGCGTGGCATTGGAGTGTTTGACTGCTGCATCTGAAGTGGAGTAACGACAGGGTGGCGCCTTGTGAGAGCTTCTGGATTTGGAATCCAGTACGCTTTGCCATCATGGGAATGAACTGATTGCAAACAAAACTTGATGGGGCGCCTTGCCAGTCATCTGCTATAACTGCAGCTACCAACAATTCCTTCAGCTAAAGTCAAGCATTAAGGAGTGTGTTGGGCTGTGGCTCAGTGTAGGAACTTTGAGAAATACATTGAGAGTGGGATCACAAATCATCCCCTCTCATTTGGTATTAATTTTGCAGCCAGCAACTGGGTTTTTGTTCAAACTGTGTATGATTTCTTCCTCAAAAGGACAAGTGCAGTGTTATGTCAAGCACCTGTTTGGATTCAGATTTTCAAGCAGAAATGTGATACCTGACACTGATGTAGAATGTAAAATCCCTATACAAATGAATGTACTAAGGGTTTTTACAGTAACTTTCCTAAATTAGCCAACTGCAGAAGGGTCTTAGCTCTGCTTGAAAATATTAATAATGTTCCTCTTTTAATGGCTTATTTTGTTGTTATTCCCATTAATTTTCTCTTTTGCTTTTTACATTACAAAATGGGGTATGCACTTCAGCATCTTGTGTGTTTATATAGGTGTATATATAAACATATAAAGACACCCACACACACACACACACATAAACAGTGTCTTCAGTATTACCTCTCTCAAGTAAAACAGGAGCATACAATGGTAGGTGTCTCTGAGTACACTCAGTGTCCCAAAATGCTGTCCTAATAGGTCTTGGAGTGGGAATTTCACTATCTACAAACAGCCATGCAGTGGGACACAAAGGGACCTTAATTAACCACAGGTCCAAATCCATTGTCTCTCTCTGCACCTGTGAGACTCCATAATGTTTTCCCCATATTTTTTATCAGGAGCTAAGTCTGCTAAATCCATTTTTAATTTGTACAGCATTATGAATGTGAAAACCCAATACCCAGTGAAAGAAGTGTTTGGACTTTAATACTCTGTGCTTTTACTACCATATACCTTTGTGGTTCTTATTTTTGTCACCATCTCCTGGGGTCTTGTCCAAATAGAGAAAGCAAACACTCTACACCTGCACTGTTCCAAGTCTTTGTGACTTTGGCAAACCACATCTGCATCATTTCCCCAGCATTCCCCAACCTGGCTTTGCCTTGAAATTCATCTAAAGGTACTGTGCCTCTATCTTAAAATTTCGGAGGATGTGCTTTCACCATTCTGACATATTTCATGGTTGGTCATTACTCCCATATGCTCTGTAATAAACAAACTACACAGCAAATATTTTTCATTATTCATTTACACAGCTGACGTCAGAGAATCCAAGAAAATTTCTGCCACAGTAGTTTTGTAATACATCAGATGACTTACTTTTGTAAGCATTGTCTTTGTGTGAAAATACATAATTATGTTCCCCTTTTGGAACCGTCTTTTTTACCTTGACTCTTAAAAAAAACCCAAAAAAACCCCCCAAAAAACCCCACCAGAAAACAAACAAAAACTCAGGGAAAATACTTTAAAAAGAACTAATGGCTCTTTACCCAAGTTGACTGGAATAAGTACATCTGTGCCTCCCATCTTCAGGGCTGATGCCTGGATTTTGTATAAAATATAAGTGTCATATAAATTCCAGCATAGTTTGTATCCAGTGCTGCAGAAGTGAGGCACATTGCAGCCTTCCTCTAAGTAGGGGGATGTGCAATTTGTTGTTTTTCAAGGTTTCACTGTTACTTCACAGTAACTGCAAAGATGTTATTTATGGCCGGTTATTATCTTGATTAATGAAAACAAAATTGCTGTTGATTTCCATCACATACTTGATCAGATGGTTGGCTAGAGTGGAAATATGAGGATGCTGTAACCTTTGGTCATGCTAAGATGCAAAGCAATAACAGAAGAAGAAAATAGTGTTAGCTCTAACAAATGGTTATTGGCTTTGCCATTAGAAATTTGGTGTAGTCTAGAAATATTAACCTTTCGTTTTCCTTGCCTGCATTTTTCAAATTGCTCAAGCAGCAAGTCTGGTAAAAGTTTCAGTGCCTTACATGTTCTCAGTAATTATCCTGTACCCTTTCTGAAAGAGGAGATTCACATTTGGTCCAACGAAAAATTCATGGGAATGAATGGAAGTAATAATGAAAAGCTTTTATTTGGGATGTAATTTGGGATCAGTTATATCCTGTAACATAAAAGCATTACAGTGGTCTTTTTCAGCAACCTTGAAAATGGTCATTTGTGTTTGACAATCAAAATAGCTCATAAATGACCTTCAGCATTCATACCCAAACCATTCTCTAACACAGATGCTGCCATGAAGGGAGTCTGGAAAGCTTGTGGCTGCTGGTTTCTAATATATTCCCAAAATGTATAAAAGTTCATCTAAATTTGCAGTTGCTCTGTTATTTTAATATCTAGCATATTTGTTAGTGATGTGAAGACATAACTTCAAAAATACTGCTGGGGTCTATCTTGGTATGCTCTCTGAGAATCTCTCATTAAATATTGCATATTGCTTGTTTCACCACATTTTCCTATCAGTAAGGTTTTCCAAACCCCATCATACTCCTCAGAGTGCTGTTCAGAAAGGCACACTTTGTAGAATTCCAAGGTCCCTACCAAATTACCTTTAATAATATTGTCATTTTATTACATGTTGGAATTTCTTTACTGGACATTTCAAGGTATACAAATGGAGTACTTCATCGAAAGAGCTCATATGGGACCATATTTCTTTATTTCTTTTTTATAAGATATTGAATGATTTATTGTCCTTATGTGAAAGGAAACTGAAATGTAGAGGATTAAGAGACTTGCTATCTTGTACAGTGATCCTCAGTGACAATGAGGAATGGAACCAGGATTTTCTAGTCATATGTCTGCAGCATGTGGCATAGTATGTTGAATTATGCTTTGTGTAGTGGAAGAGCAGACTCTAGTTTTGTGCTGCAGTCTTGCAAAGGGCGCCTTGTGTCTGCTTTGAAGCAAAACCCAGCCTGTAAGTATTTAATAGTGCATACAAGTGTGCTAAAGGAAGCAGCTGAGTGAGCAAAAACAAGGACAAGATTGTCAGGAGAGGCCCAAAAAATGGTATTTGAAAACAGGCTTGTCCTTCTTCCCCTTGTTGAATGCTGCATGTACCAAGAGAGCCTCTCAGTAGAGAAGCAAGTTAAATAGAGAAGAAAGCAGGAGAGGAGTGCAGCATCTGGTATCTGTCCATGGGGGTGGGTAAAAAAAATCTGGGTGAATGGAGCAGCTGATGCTCTGTGATCCACAAAGCTATAGGACAGCAGTTGGTGACTGGGGATAGGGACAGCTCAGTGTTTCAGAGCTTTACTACATCTGGTGGGCACAGTAAAAACAGTAAAGGGCAATCTCAAATAATCCCACCAACTTTTCCCCTAGCTGGCCCCCAAAGAAACCCTTCAGACTGCACCATGGGACAGCTTATCTGCCACCCCTTCCTGATAACAGAAGTTGCAATATAGCAGCATCTACACTGTCATGATCCCCAAGGAGTATTTCTAAAGTAGCCAGCAGAAGAAGACGAAGAAGTCAGGAGCATATTCTGGTGCCATTACTGCACTTGAGGTCCCTTTTGAGCTGTCTGTATCCAAAACTGCTCTAGTACCCAAGGCTTAACATACCAACACAGTGCCTTCTAGAAAGTCAGATGTGAGACCACAGTGGTACTCACTGCATCGTGTTGTGTGGCTCCCATAACACATCCTTGAGCCAGGGACCTGATATAGAATGACAGAATAGTGAGTGCTGGGAGGGACCCTCAAAGTTTATCTAGTCTGATGCACTGCAGAGAGCAGGGACCTCTTCAACTACATCAGGTTGTTTTCAGAATCCCATTCAATTAATCTTGAATGTTTTCAGCAATGGGGCATCTACCACCTCACTGGGCAACCTGGTCCAGTGATTTAGCATACTCATTGTAAAAAATGCTGCTTCAGAAGCTGTGTGGCATGGATGTGAAACCCATGTCTCCCACTGGACAGGTTGTGCTGCTGGGCCTCTGCCATGGTGGTCATCAAAAGCAGTTTTAATTGGTATTTCCACGTGGTACCCAAATGGTGCATGATTGATCCTGATGCTCCTGCTCCTCCTGTGTGAACATGAGCATCAAAGCTGCTTTAAGGACCAGAATAGGCATAGCACTTGCATCCTGCAGCCCTCCCACCTTAGAGAAGCAGCCTGTGATCAAGCTGCTGCTCCATGGTTGCTGGGTGAGTGCCAGCTGTGGGTTGCTCTGACTCCCCAGACTCCCTTAGCAGCTGTATGTGCTTGGGATATCAAACTGGCCCATCACACCACACACACTGCCTACCCCTCCCTGAGCACAATGCCAGGTCATGCTTTCCTTTGAGATTTACTCTGCAGCTGGGATTTGCTGTGTTTTGCCCAGCAGCAGCTGAGCCCCACACCTTCTGAGCAGCCTTTGGAGGTGACCTGGGCCAGCTGTGTCCCTTCAGACAGGCAGGACATCTCACACTCTGTCAGCCATGTCATATTCTGTGTTGTGAGAGCACCTTCTCAGGAGATGGTGCTGGAGCAAAAAGCCTGAGGAAGCAGGGTGGTTCTGCTCCACGTGAGCAAACAGGTCTGCTGGAATGAGCACCTAGAGATCAGTGCTGGTTGGCTTTTCATGTACAGTCCCTGATGAGCCTGGGGAGTCAGGTAGGGAAGGCTGAGATCTCTCAGAGATCTGGATCACTCCTGCTTCTGATTTCTTTCTCCATTTCCCTCACCTTGCCTGAGGAGATGCTGGCAGGTAGCAGAGCTGGCAAGATCCCTTCCAAAGGGATGCTTTGTATTGTGGGAGTGGTGTGGACAGCCAATATGTTGATAGAGACTAGATTGCCTTAGCTGCCAAGGGTTGCTGTGGTCTGTGGCAGCAGGTCCTCTCTCAGGGGTGCACTGAAGACCAAGTGGAGCCTGCTGGAGACACCAGGCTGGGTGGGCAGCAGCAAAGACAACATTCCTGCTCCAGCCTGAGGCCTCTTGGAATATGCAGTGCTCAGGAACGTTCTGAAAGGGCAGCTTGACAGTGAATATTGGTAATATTACCGTAGAAGTGTCAAAGCTAGTTATCTGGAAGAAGATAAGATTTTTACAAAGGATTACTGTTCTTCTGAGCTATTTGGAGGTTTCTAGCAAAAACTGTTCAAAGCAAAAGCTCTTTGAAATCTAACACAGTTCAGTGCAGGGTATTTCATGGTTCATGGAGCTGTGCAACAAACAAACAAACAAAGGAATAGTTCTTATGTCTGGGAGCCTCCTAAAATGGATCTGACACCAGTGATGAACACTTCTACTGAAGAAATTCCTGAGATCCTTCTTTAACCAGAGGTTTCTAGCCTCCTTTTTTTTGTAAATGCTGAATATGAATTCTGCATGGTCAGTAAGGCAAGACTGAGCAGATAGGAGTAGGGTGTGAAGATGCAACAGTAAAAATGATCATAATAATAATAATAATGATGATAAGCTAAACAAATTACCTTTGTAATGTAAAGAAAGCTAATGTTAGTAATTTTTTGGATTATTCCTGGATCCATGACTCTTTAGTTCCCATATGCTTATCTTAGGACATACTAGTCATGATTTAATTAGGAAGCTTCCCATTTTAATTTTTTGTTTAGGGTATTGATATGGTAACTCGCATTAAATGCAGAAAAAGAGTAACACTTTAATAGCATAATATTAATTGTTTAAGATTGCTTTGCAACATAAATATTCTTTGTTTCCTATTAAAAAGCTTCAATTGCCTTTAGACATCCTAAGTGATTTAGAGAAACAGACAAATGATTTAATTTTGATTTTGTTTTATACTCCAATGAAGCAAACAACAGATTTGGAACAAGCTGCTTGCTAGACATTGGAAATTAAACTGCTCTTTTTATTGGGCACTGGTAAAGCATCTCTGCCTTTCCTGATGGCAGACAAGCATGAAATACATTGACTCATGCTTGTTAGGGTGCCATCAAGCTCCTTTTATTTCCTTGATTATGATTCTAGTGCTGCCACCCAAGCAGGAGCTCCCATTTGATTTCCCTTGAAACCTGTGCTTTCCAAAGAGCATCTCCCCTCTACAACCTGGCGTGAGTTACATTGTGAGGGACTGAGTTACAGGGCTCTACAAAGCTTGTAATTTAAAGCTTGTAACCGAATGCAGGACACCAAAGCTTTTTCTTACCCCTTTAGGTGGGGATCTGCATGCCTGCAGCATTAGGTGAGACTGGAGCAGGGGCTTTGGAAAACAGCAATGGTCGAAATTTAACTGATAAACCTGTTTGGATAAGGCCATGTTGAAAGCAGGGCTTTGATGACTGAGTGTGATACTGTGAAGCACTCTTGTTCAGGTCATTCTTGGTACAATCTTAGTAAGTCTTCTCAGAGCTGGAAGCCAGCAGTCAGCAGCTTTTCGCAGAAGGGTGGGAGCTTTGGGTGAGCGAACCACTCACCCAAGTGCCTTGAGCAATCACGAGTGCTTCTTATCTGGCCTGCTTCATGCAATCCAAGATTAAACGTTTAAAGGCAGCTTTCTTGCTTACATGACACTTTTTCAGGCTCTAAAAGTGCTATAAATAACCTGTTTTCACCTGATTAGTTTCAGTTATTGTACCACTAAAATATTTGCCTTTATTTTTTTTTTTCTTTTCCTAATTCTATCCAGGTTTATGAAGGCTCTCACTGCCTTTACCACTGTGTTATCCCAGTCTCTTTTGGTGAGGCACAAAGCAAATCCACTAACATCTGAACATCTACCTTATGTAGTTTATTCTTTCTCATCTCTTTTGCTTGGAGAAGTAAATGTATATTCGGTACCCTGGTTTAACTCTGGCCAGGATTTTTTATATGTTAAGAAGGTGGAGCCTATGCACCAAGAACAGCAAATGGTAATAGCTTCCTAAAAGCAAGGTGAAGTAATTATACCTAATTACATTTTCTTGATGAGGTGCATCTTGTGGGCAGTATGGTTATTTTCCCAAGGAGCCAAGGGCTAAAGAGTTGTTCGCTGGAATTACCTCTGTCTTTTAAAAGATGAACTATGTTTTTCCTCTCTTAAGTATTTCAAGATTGTTACAAATACGACAGTGTAAAGATCAGCAGACACTGTGGCAAACCAATGGATTTCCTTTTTTTTTATTTTAAGAAAAACATACAATAAAAAATATTTCAATCTTGGTGTTTCATAGGGCATTTTATTTTGTATTTCTCTTGATTTTACAAAATTTGAGTGATTCTGTTAAATTTAATTGATGTTCTTCATATCGGTGCTACTGAAGAAAAGAAGTATGTTTCCTCACATAGAGGGTTAATAGTTTGGTGGTCTTTTCAGCTACTGGTGAGAAAAGAAAACTGTTACTTGTTTCAAAGTTGCACAGGGTTTGAAGATCCTGTTGCCACAGTTGATGTATTTTGGTAATGAACTGAGAGCACTGCCTGAATCTGTGGGGCTTTTTAAACTGATGTTCTTACAGCTTCTTTCTTTCTTGCTCTGACTCACATCTTGGATGCTGTATTGTGTAACCTGCCAGCCAATTGCCTGCTATGAAAAATTTAGCTGCAGGGATTATTATTAAGTATGTCTAATAATTTTAATATTTTAGTGATCTATTTTTGGATCATTATGCAACCCACCACTCAGTGGGACTAAGCAGAAAGGATAGAACAGGACTGGATGCTGATAAACAGAAGCCACTTGGTGTGCTCAGCCAGGCAGTGGGGGTTCTGAGGGCACAGGTGGCCTGTTCAAAGCTGTCTTGCTTTTTAGTGGGTTGTTGTGGTCTCCCCCAAAAACAAAGCCATTTCCTCCCACTGAAATCTCTGGTCACTGGGAACAGGGGGGCTGTCAGCAGCTGCTCTATAGCTGTTGTTAGGACCCTTTCTGCTATCGGGTGGATGTCACCCTAAACATAAACCACATGTATTTATGTTTTTGTGTGTAGTAGGGCAGGATTTAAGTGCGATTCAAAACAGTGTCAATACACGCTGGAAACTGTGTAGTAAATCACCATATGTTCCAGAGGAAATGCCAAACAAAGTCATGATTGCTTTATATGTGCACAGCTGACTGGCAAGCATAAAGGCAGACTCATGATGGGGAATGCCATCATATGCTTTTCTTCTCTGTGCTATATCAGAGCATGATTAGAGCCCATCTGCTTCTCTTGGTGCTGGGAAAGGGTAGGAAAACACTCAGCCTGAAGTTTTGCTGCTGGAGCATTCACACCAGGAAAAAAGAAGCTGAACCTGAGGAGCTCTCCTAGATATGTTTGTTCTCAATTTCTTTTGGATTAGAAAATTTGAATAAAAAAAAAATTTTGGAGTAGAAAATTTAAATAAAAAAATTATTTAAAATTCTCTCACTTCTGTAACTCGTACTGCTCTGGCTTTATGCTCGTGTTGTGACAGCCTGATGTTTCCTAGCTGTAGTTCTCAGACCAGGCATGTGTGGGAACCAACCTCAGCCGTGTGTGCTGGTTAGGCTGGCTAATACAGCTGGGGAGGGGGCAGCAAGCATCTCTGTTCTTTTAAGCTGTGCCAGCACGGAGTGTTTAATGCCTCCCAAAAGCCCTAAGTGCAGGTGTAAGAGCTGTGGTATTTGCTGACATGTTTGGCAATCTGTTTGCGTTCTTTCCAAACTCCTCAAGGGTACTTGAAATATCTGATAGAAAGTCATAGAAATGACTAATGACTTATATTTTTTCCCCCTTTAATTTTAATTAAAGCCGATTTATTTTAAGTACAGTAATTTAGCGTTCTCCAAACAAGACACCTCTGTGTCCTGGAGCACAGATAGCATTGACTGCTGTGACACCTACTGGCCGAGCCGAGCAGGGAAAAGCCTCAGGGCGCTTCCTCCATCCTCTTCCTAATGCTAATTCCATCTCCTATTGAGTTTGGTTCTTGCACAAGCGCAGCAGTGGTGATGTCTCTTGGAGTGACTTCTCTTAAAACTCATCCTCTTTCAATACAGTACTTTGTGCATGAAGAGAGCTAGAAAATCACTTTTCTCTTTGCTTATAGATCTTGTCCTTTCCATTCCTAGTAGCTCTTTAATCTTCACCCTCTTTGTTTCATCTGTCTCATCTTTACTCAAGTTTCTTTTTTATCATCCCTTAATAGTATTGGGAACTGCAGGAAGTCACTTTGAAGCCTACTCTGAATTGCCTTCCTCTCCTAGAACAGTTCTTCTTCATTAGCTGTGATCATTTCTTCAGTGCTTGAGACTTATTATCATTCTTATTGCCCTGTTAGGCATTCCACTTTTCTGGGAAAGGTAAGGAACCGCTCATGCAATTCCTTCTATGAAATCTCATACCTGAGGAGCTTTTTTGAGTATTTAGAAAAATGGAGGGTTTTTTTATATATAGAAATAAAGATATTAGTAATTCACAATAAAAACAGCTTTGCATCTCCACTGAACAATGACAAATGGATTACATTTCATGACTGTAGGAAGATTTTCTGTATTCTTTTTCAGAGGGATAGTTTTTCTGCACTCCAGCAGTGCTGTAATCTTCTGAAAATACATTCTCTTCTGTGTGATTCTGGAACATACCACCAATGCAAAAAGTTACACAGAGGCCTTCTCAGGTTGTTCTTTCTTTGAAAGACAATTTATATTCTAAAAGCTTGAGTAGTTCCAAATAATTGAAAATCGCATGAGGTGTCTTGGTTGAATCTGGCAGATCTCAGTGGCTGAGCAAGGAATCTCTGCAGTCTCCTCCTCCCTGTTTCTGGTGCTTACTTCTGTCACTTCTTTTGTGTCGGGCAACTCTTCAGAGCCTGTCTGCAGCCTCATTCAGTTCACTGACACAGCAGAAGGAGAGAGGATGGATCATGGGAATTCCAGTCTGATGAGCACCATTGGGTATCAGCAAGGGACAAGAGGTGGCTGGGAAGCAGGGGTGAGGAAGCTGCTGGAGTGGAAAGCAGGTTGGTGAGGTTTCCCCCTTTCTGGCAGCAACAACCTGATGGATTCAACTGTTGCAGTGATTTTCCTTATGGAAAAAAAAAAAGGTTTGTTGTCTCTTGCTGCCTTTTCCCCCTGGCTGGTCTGCCAGCTCTGTGGAGTCTTGCAGTGAGCTGTGGGTCATGCTGCCATTCCTCTGTCTCTTCTTTTCTCAGGTTCTGGGCAGCTTCTTGCATCATGTTTCTAGTGCAGGGTCTGCTTCCTGGCTAGGCCATCTGGCAACATGCCCAACATGCCTCCTCTCTCTCTTCTCCTTTGGGGGAAGAGTTGAGTTTGCCTTTACAGTACAAAGTAATTCCATACCAATGAACACAAGACTTTATGAACATTTTCCCTGGAACTGAAACACTTTTAACATACCCCTGGAAGTTATGAAGCTGAGGATAAAATGGGAAAGTGAGCAAGGTTTTACATTGCTTGAGAATTCAGTGAGAAGTTGAGATTATATAAGCTTTTATCACAGAAGATCATGGTAGTAAGGATTTGCATTGGTGGTCTACAATAATTAGAAATTGTGTCAATGTGTAGTCTAATTAACAATGAACTGAGATGAGTAAACAAGCTCAGCATCAGAAAGGATAGAATCTCTGTCAGACAGCTGAGATGGCCAAAGAAGTGTTGCTCACACTCTACTCCTGAGCAGATGAATTGACTTTGCTATGCCAACCACCACAGACTTACTTTGTTTTTCAACTTGAAGAGATCTGTCCTAGAACAAAATATGCTGCTGATGGCTATTTTACTTGTCTGACACTATTCTGACTCTAGATTTCATTTTTAAAAAGTTGGGTTTGGGCAGTGATGTGTGTTACTGCAAGGTGCTGGGAAGTTCCTGCTGACCTGTGCCCTCTCTGAGGGTTGAGAACAGTGGTTGTGATGGTGGTATTTCATGATTTCAGGTCAGTAACAGAAAAATGTCCTTAGCCAATTGAGACTCTCAGACTTGCCTATTGCAGTCAGCATGTCAAAAATACTGCTCTGAAGCAAAAGTGGTTAAGGCAGAGGATGCATGATTCCTGTTGCAGTGATGGGGAATTAATCCCTCTCTCTGAAGAGCTGGAAGCTACAAAAGAGTTCAGTACCTTGTAGGTTTCCCTAAGCCTGTCAGGGTCCAGTTGCCCATAAAAGTCACTTAACCTTATTAATAGTTTTGCTCTACATATTTCTTATTATTTGTCCCTTGTCATTAAATGACCTGCTGAGGTTCACATAGGGAATCTCTGACAGACCCAGGTGCTAAACCCAGATGGCCAGATTCCCATTCCAGGTCCTTAGGCACTTTCTGGGGTAGCTCTTCTGTAAGCCAGATCCTGAAAAAGAGACTGTAGGTGAAGTGGCAGTTCTAGAAAGTCATAATGCCTCTTAGACTAGAAACCTACAAAGTAGCCCTGCATTTGTAGCCATTTTTGCACAGTATTGTTGTGTCTTTTAATGACACATCACTAAAAACTGCTGTTTGAAATACTGAATTATAGAAATCTCTGGGTCTTACTTTAATCACAAGCCTATGCTTAGCTAGACAATTCAATGTAGAGACGATTGACCTTGACTTAATTATATACGTTCACAGTGAGTAATTTGTGGTGATGTCATTTATCTGACAGTAAAGTTTCAGAGAGTGAGGGACTGCAATTTAATTTCACTTGTGCCTTGTGCTGTTGTGGCAGTTTGACTCTGGCCTCAAGATGTAGTGGGGCATTGTGTCCTTTAGAGATTTCTCTATGAGCTGCCTGGAACTAGGGTCTCCTGCCAGCTTTTGGATACAGCTCAGACAGTGAGGCAGAGCTTTGTCAACCTAAAAGAGCTCCAAGCAACACAGTTTTGCTGTCTCCAGTGCAGCCACTAAATTAAAATCCCTTTTTCTTTGTAAATTCTTGCTGTGAGATTGAAGATCGATTTCCTAGAGGAGGGGTGTCCAACCTGTGAACCTCCAGGGACAGTCTGGTTGGTGCTGTACCCAACTGTTTCCCATAGGGCTCCTCAGGAGCAGAATAAGGACTGGATGGGTTTTCCTCATGTTGAGCTTCCACTCACCACCCTTCTCTGGGGTGTGAAAGTGCCTTCAGCTGCATCTATGGTAGCGGGCTCAGATACAGCATATGGGAATGTGCCAACATCCCTTGTAACTTGGTGACTCTTCTCTCAGTTCCAGCTTCTTTTCCTTCTCATTCTGAATCTCCTTCATGGCATTGTCTCAGCAGAGCTACAGCATGCCTGCTGAATGTTTTCAATCAGTAAATGGTAGTTGTTAGGCTTACGTGCACCTCATGTACTCAACATCACAGACACCAAAAATAGAAATGTTGATTTTCTTTCTAGCCTTGTGCATCACCCTGAACAGCGGAGGATTCTGCGCCTTTGTTACATTTTTCTATCATGTTGCACTAAAGATTTCTGATTGAATACTAAGTATTTCTTATTCTATCAAAAATCACAATGGGATGCTCCTGTAATCTGTCATTGTTATGTTGAGCCTCTTTTTTTGTAGTGCAAATAACAAGCACTCATATAAATCTTGTGCCTCTTGCAAGCATCTTTCTGCTTTTCTCTCAGATCTTTGGATGGTGGCAGTGCCTTTCCTATAAGCACTGAAGTAAAGAGGGATTTTGATAAAGGTTAGCAGGCTGCATGTAGCTTTTCAGTAACTTGTTTGCTTAGTAAGAATTAATAGATCTGTAAACTGTTAGAAATAAATCACATCTCTTTCTGGCTTCTTCTTCTGCACAAAAGGAATAGGTTTGGAGCAAGGCCCAAAGAGCTTGCAGGGATATATAGCTCTTGTCTAGGATTTGTGTTGCTGTATTAGAATTTCAAGATTACAAAAGAACGTAACAGGAGCCATTTTGCATGTCAAGAGAAAGTCTGTTAAGTATAAATNCTTCCCTCCTTCCCTCCTTCCCTCCTTCCCTCCTTCCTCCCTCCCTCCCCCTATCTGGAATTTTTAATTTACATTGTTGCTGAAACGCATGTCTCTGGGTTTCATGTTAGCTACCTTACTAAAAGCTTGCATCATGTTCTTAGGAAATGTGCACTCCTTGTTACCAAGTCCAAAGTATATTGTCAGATGTCAGTTATGCAGAGTAATGGTGCCTGGACACAGTAAGTGCAAATAACTGTTTGCCCTGAAACATGTGAAGATGTACAAACTTGGCCTGGTGAAAAGCTGATGTACAATGCTGTAATCCGCACTTGGTGGTGGAGGTAGCTCCAGGGCTACTCCACAGTCCTTTCTGTCTTCAAGCACTACCCTGCATGGCTTTGGTGCATTCCTGCTCCAGAACTGTGCATGCAGTCGTTCAGTTTGTCCTCATAAATGAGAGTGCTTGTGCTTGCATTTTTACCAGCACATCTTTTGAGAATGTATTTTTGCATGCTGTGATTTCTAAACCTTCATCTAGGGGGGAATGCAGTTTTGCAAAGCCAGTGGAATTTCTGGTTTTCTCTCAGTTATGTAAAACGGAGGAAAACAAGAATGGTCCAGGATAGTAACACACAGTTATGGGGCTCAGGCTGTGTTGGTGTCTTAAAACAAATATTTACTCAGCCTGCTTAGGAGCATAGGTGCAAGCATAGAGAGATTGCTCCTCTCAGAGGTCCATCTAACTGGTATCTGGTGTGGGACAGTGTCCAGCAGTACTGCCTAGGGGACATCACAAGTACAGGAAGGAAATGTCAATGTGCTGTTTGGAATAATCTCCTGGCACCCAGCCAATTATGGGAGAGGATCAGTAGCAGTCTGTTTGTATTTAGTAATCCTTTGTGTATTTTTCTTCTCTGACTTTGTGCTGGTGCCTTTTGAGTCCTCTTAAAACTAAGACTTAAAAATTCATAAGGTCTGTAGCAAGGAGATCTAAAGGTTAGTAGCCAGCTGTGTGAGAAAAGCTGCCTTTTTTGTTTTGGACCTGTTACTACCATTCAATACCACTTAATTCTTCATCAGAAAAGAGGGTCAGCAACATTTCCCCGTCCTCTAATGTGACACTATAGCTCTCTGTAGACTCCTTCATGCTTTCCTTCCTCTTCTTCCTTCTCTTTTTCTCTCCCCCAGCCCCAAGGTAGGTGCGAGACTACTTGTCATTCACAGCTTCATGCTGAATTTGACTAATAAAGCGTGATGAGAAAAAATTATGATGTAAAATTGTTTTCACATTATCAAAGTCAACTGTTCATTTCATAATGGTTAAATTAAACCACAAAACACATTAAAACACAAAACAATATAATTAGGGGAAAAAACCTTGAGAAGAAAATGAAAGAATTTTCTTGCCTCAAAGTACATCTTTTGAGGATGCTTTCAGGAGCTTACTTCCATGATAAACCAGCATTTTTTGAGTGTACATAGCAGATAACAGGGATTGTCTTTTCTCTTTTGAAGAACTGAATTGCCTCTCTCAGTCCTTGTGCTGCCTTGCAGCCTTTTAGCTGTCAGACCTCCACCTGTTCCACAGTGGGAGCCAGGACAAACTGGCAGCACTGGCTGTCTCCACCCTAGCTGTGGGACACTGCCTTCTAGCCAAAATCCAGGATGCACAGGGCCGACACAGAACCAGGTGTCACTATGAAGGAGCTGGTCTCCCTGCAGCCTTTATGCAGATCTTGGTACAAGTGTTTTTGGTTTTGCCATATCTGGTTTGTATCCATAACTCTTCTAACTGCTTTAAGATCTAACTGTGATCTAATCATCAGTTTCATTCTGAAAATTTCAGTCTGACTGCTTACTAGAAAGTTAAAAATAAAGCCCTCAGTTTAAATATTTTCTCTTTTTTCCATTTTTTTGGTTAATACTACAAAACTACAGACAAATATGGATACAAGGCAATTTTAGTCTTCTTAGAACCAAACTATCCACTTCAGAAACTCCCAAGTATGTTTGCTTAGCTTTAATCTGTGTTTATAGCTAACCTGCAGAATCATAAAACCTTCTCTATTACTCTGCAGAATTAATTAACTGTGATATCTGACTTCTCTCAATAAATCTGAATTACTGGGCAGTTGAATACATTATTTGGCTGCTAGCTACTAAGGCAGAGGTGTTGCTAAAGATTGCTTGAACAGTAATGGCTTGATACTTCTGATTTTTGGGTGGTCAGATCTTTGATTGTCTGATTGGAACATTTTGGACCTTGTTTTCAGAGAAACTGGAACATATCTGTGTCTGCCTCCAATCAGAAGTCTAAAATGGTTGAAGCAGAAATCACTGTGGAAATGTGGTGTTACCAACCTTATGTTCAGCACACATTCAAAACACAGCCCCACACTACCTACTGGGAAGAAAATCAATTCTATCCCAGCCCAAAGCAGGCATATAAAAGAGCTTAAAGTGGCAAGTCAGAGACCCCTGTTTAAAAGAAGAAAAAGTTGTCATCAGCAGCTTCTACAGAAGTCAGTGTAATAAAACTGGGAAGAAAATCTGAAAATAGCACTAAATGGAGGATACAGATATGACAATTATGGACTTTTGAAGCTTACTCTTAATTATGTGCTTTTTTTTTAATATGTAGCTTGTGTATAGCATGAACCTAAATATTACTTTTTGTTGCTGGCATGTTGTTGTTACTAGAACAATGTCGGAAGACAGACTGAAGGAAATTCAACAGAAATTCAGCATAGGAATTAGATAGATGGAATGTGGCAAATGATTAAATACCTTTAAACCGTTTCTTTTAAATATACAGTCTTGCAACACAGTAGGCATTAAAATCCAAATAGTAAACAGGAGTTAAGAAAGAAAACAAAAATCAAACAGCAGCAAATAAGAGCACTAGAAGCTTTGAAGTTTTTTACTGTGGAGAAATGTCACAGAGAAGCATAACGTTTGGTGTTTTATTCTAAGTACCACAGAGTAAAAATGGAGAGAGTAGATGAGTCTTTGAAGCAAGGGGAATATTTTACACACTGACAATATGCAGCAAGGTGAATTGGTTACGTGGGTGTCTATAAGCCTGGATGACTCCACATTGCATTTTGTCCCCTTCTCAAAAAGCAGGAGAGTTAGATTTCTTGTAATCCAAGAGAGAAAAAAAGGTACAAATGCATAAATGTGCATGTTCGTGCCACACTGTTGTGTGCCTGAGTGTTAAGTGGGTCCAGCCTAGATGCCAGCTGAATCTGGGAATCTCTGGCCCAGCCTGCTGTCCCCTGGCCTTGCTCTCATGCACTTCTCTGAGAGGAAAGCACAGAAGGGTGTTGCATGCTGGTGTGGTGTGGTGAAAGGGGCTCTTGTGCTAGGGTGCCATTGTGCTCTGCCCCAAGTGTGGTGTCCTGCAGGGCTGCCTTTCCCTGCTGCCCTCCCCACAGGCAGCAGGATTCTGTGTTTGCACCAGTGGGCCAAGCTGAGCTGGGGGGGAGAGGAGGAGATGGTGCTGCTGGGCTGAGCCAGGCTCTGCCTCCTTTACTTCTGCAGAGGAATACCTTGCTCTGTTAAAGAGAATGGAAATATTTGCAGAGTAAGGTACCACTTACTCGTAATAAAACAGTGTGAGTCTAGTCTTATATTAATATTTATTTAACACCACAGTGTTAAGTGAATAGTGCTGTGGAGGAGGGAAGCTATTTATTTTTCACACAGCAGAGGCGTTTTGAAAAACAAGAGATGGCGATGCAAAGTCACTCAGAGGAGTGAGCTGCTGAATGCTGGTTGTGTGTGTAAGAAATTCTGGAAGAGCATAGTGCTTTCAGCTCACTGGGTGGAAATTAAAGACAAATAATCTGTGTGCCAGCAGGATAACAGTGAATGGTTTTGGAACCCAGTGTTGTTGTCAGATTTATGTTTTTATTGATTTACTTCTTGTTTTTAAGCCCAAAACATGAGTAGTACAGCTGTAGGCCTAATAATACTCTAGAGTAGTGCCTGGCATCTTTAAAAGAGTGAGGACACACAGGGATATTGTAATCTGGTTTTGGATTATGCCTGACTGACCCTCAGTCACTGATTTCCTATCTCTCAATAGGAGATTGAAGTGTCTGGGTGAGATGTGTGTCTAGGTATGTCAAAGAGGAGACCTTGCTTTATATTTCATAAGAACTTCTTACAGTTCTTCTATCTTTCTGGAACATTTGAATTTCATTTCTTTTAAGATACTGGGATTGATTTTCCAGCTAAAAAGCATTTTCACTATTGCCTGAAACTTTCATAACCAGTATCATTTTTATCACATGGTTGAGACTAAGGGGCTCGTTTTGCCTGTGAAGTGAATGTAGGGATTCAGATCAATTTTGTTACAGCTGACTGGAAGGCTGACAGACTTCCCAAAAAGTACCTTTTAACAAGACCCTTTCTACTTTTTTTTCATTATTAGGTGGTTTGCAGAGTCCACTGACTATAGGAACAGCAAACAGGGTGGGGTGTTTTTCGCAGTAATTCAGAGAGTATTCAGTAAAAGCAATGTGATCAAAACAAGCAAGCCACATTGGATGCATACACTAAATTTTGAAATGCTGCTGTCTTGGAAAAGTCATCTTTCATGTGGTTATGATTCAGCCCAGAGATTAGTTCCAAGAAGAAATGAGAAATAGAAATGCACATATTGGCTGGTAATTGTGTGAATAGCAATGAGTGGGTAGTTCAAAGCCAGCAGATTGCAACTATTGGGTGTCTCCCAGTTTGCTTTTTCACAAATAGCAATAGTGGCAAGGGACAAGCACTTCTGCCTGTTATTTTGTGGGGTCTGAATTATTTCCTAAATGAATAGATGTTCCTCTACAACATGCTAGATGATAAGATTTTCTGGGGCCATATTTCAGCTTAGGTCCAACAATAAAAAAAAAAATTTCTTGTTTTATTATTTTATGCAAATTACTTCCTGTAGCAAGATGAATTTCAAGCCCTATCTGGGTCATTACTGCTAGAATTAATTAGTTCATTAAAAAGTATGGCAAAAGAAATGTAAATCACATTGCCCATCTATTCTTGACAGATCATTGAAGTATATACTGTAAAAAAAAACCCCAAACGAAGCAAACAAAAATGTTTCCTTGGCTCAGAAATGGAATAGATGGTTGGGCAGTTCTCTCCCTTTTCCATTTTAAACATCATCATGGCAGCCAATGTAACTCATTTTGTATACATGGAGGCTGAAGTGGGAATCTCACAGCTCTATATCAGAGTTCTATTTGTAGAGAATTGAAATTATACTGAAGATGTGAGCCTCTGTTTCTATAGCACGGTGACAAAACATGTGAGATGGTCAATGTACCTAAAATACTTGTTTCCTTGCTGCTTTTAATCTTATTCCTGGTGAATACAGTTACCTGTATTTAAAGTTTGGCACTCATGTGCTTTTGGCACAAATGTAGGGCCAGTAGTGGTCATGTTTAGCAGCCATCTGACTCTGCTTACTGCATGTATAGGAGCTGTGTGTCCTTGAGGCAGCTCATCCGTGGTGGTAGCAATGGAAAATTATTCCCCCAGATCATTCCATGTGCTTCCTACTGGCAGAACCTGAGTCAGCCACCTCTGCTCCTTGCAGTGGATCTGCTCTGCTCCTGGATGGAGAGACAAGGGGGCTCAGCTGCCATTGCAGGGACCTTCATTTGTGATTCCACATCGTTTTGCTTTGGGCAGCATTATCCTTTTTGAACAACTTACACTCAAGAGCATACACTGAAGAACTTACAGGTATAGATGCTCTGCGTCCATTCATTTATTACTTTAATGTAACCATTAATTAAATTGGAAGCTCAATCAGCACTTTGAGAATCTGTGAGATGATCAACAGTGTAGTGCTAAGCAGTGGTCTCTTCTGGGAAGTCAGTGCTTTATCAGCAGATACTGGAAATCAGACGTGGTCTGAGCTGTGAGAGGAGTTGTAGCTGTAACCTACAGCATTTCCTTCAGAGATTCAGCACTGCAAATGACCAAAAAGGATGCTATCTCCTTAGAATTATCTTGTTATAGAAAACAAACAAAAGAGACACCAAAATAAAAATAACTTGGAAGGAGGAAAAAGAAGTGTCCTTCCCCCGCTTTCCATAGTTTTTCTGTCAGTAAAATTAGGGAACGAGCCAATTTGGAAAAGTAACTTAAAAATAAATTTTGCTACTAAAGATAGCATTTAGAAATGCAAGAGAGTGCTATACACATTAATCTTCCTTTTGTCCTAAAACCCCACCAATCCAGACTCATTTTGGAAATCTTACAAGAAGCATGGCAGAAATTTTGAAGGAAGTTACTGATAGGGAACAACTTCCAAAACTACAAAATCATTTGCAGTTACCGGATTTTTTCCCAAACATACTCATTATTATGACTTGTAAATGAAAAAAATAATATTTCCTTACTTTCCCAGATTAATTCTGGCCTAATTAAAATTTTAACAATGTTTTTGAACATATCTGACATATTTAATTTGTTCAGTTCTGAAAACTACATGGCCTGTAAAGTGGCACAAAATTCAGATGATCATAAAATATTCGTGATGGACAAATTCATTTCCCATGTTTCTCTTGGTTGCATCTGATTTATGCCATTGAGGGTTTCAGAAACAAAAGCATCAGATCAGATTTCTGCCTGTATTACTTTCTACTGGGAAGGTAGACATGCTGCAGATGAGTGTCAAATTTTTTAAGGTGATTTTTAGAAGCCTTAATAAAGAAACATTTTCTTCAGTATAGAGGAATAAGTTTAAAATCCAAGTTCAACCTCAGCTCTTTGAGAATATGAAAATGTTTTCTGAAACATATCTGGAAACTGATGCATGGAACAAAGGGCTCTAATGTGAGTATTTCAGTACAACCCAATGGTGCCATTTTGCACTTTCCTCCTGGTGTGGGCTTTTTCAAGTCTTCTGGGCTTACCTTTGAAAAGGCAAAGTCTACTTATTTTCCCCCCAGTTTCTAGTGCTTAGGTTACAGTTTTTCTACCTCTGATACCAAAGAAAGAGTATTTTATGTTGCTACAATGTGAATATCCATTTTGCTATGAGACACAAATGTCCTTCTAGAACCATATTACTTGCCCCAGTGTTTGCAAATCAACATTTCCAGACAGGATAAAGCACACAGTTCTTTCATAGTTATGCAGGCATTCTAATTAAATTGCCAATTTATTTGCTGTTCTTACCAGTTTTTTCTAATTTGCTTACAATTTATGTGTTCTATGATTTCCAATCAGAACATTCCAGAGAGAAGTTTCCCTCAGAAAAAAAGTAGAATTATTAAAACATAGATAATGAAATTTAAACAATCTGATAACAAGTTGGGTTTTTGCCTCTCATTTCTTTCAGGATAGCTAGTCACAGCAGGCATAATTTTTGACTTTTTTTTTTCCAAATGTAAATGCAGTGTCATAGTGCAGAAATTAAATTAGAATTAAGGGTGATTGTTTGGTATTTATTATGCAGAGTATGCCTACTAGTTTAATGACAGACTTTGACATCTGCAATTAACAAAATTTGTACCTTGTCAGCACTGAAAAAGAAGGCACTTGCTATGTTTATTAATTGATTTATTACTTCTGAAAGCATCTAAGAATGCAAGAGCAAAATAGTTATTTGTGGAATGAAATCTGTAATGAATTCATTGCATTTGGTTGCAATCAGTAATATTATCATCAGTGTTATTTTGCCAACAATACTGGAAGAATTGGTACAAAATGAACAGTGACCTGGACTGTTTCTCACTGTTGTTAAACCAGGAGTTTTGGGGAGCTGCTGAACACAGGGAAGGGGATGAGATGAAGGGAACAAGCTGCTTCATGCCTTTACAGAGAATAGCCTGAGTAAATTAGTTTTTGTGATGGAAAATGGTCGGGTCCCAGGCCACAGAGAGCTGTGTGGAGTACAGGCTTGTTAACACTTTGCTGTACAACCAGAAATTATAGGGGAACTGGTGGTCAGCCTTAGGCTGAGAAGTGCTTTGCTCTTTCCCCCACAGCACCATTGGAATGTACTCTTTATTCAGATGCTCCAGGTTTCAGATCCAGGGCTGGTGACCCTTCATTGCTCACTCTGGCCTGGCCCTACTCTTCCTCCTCCTCTCACAATGACAGCAATTCCAGTACTGGCTCCTCCATTCCCAGCCTCTCTTCCCTTCTTGGATCTCTGTGTTCTAAACAAGATTCTCCATGGTGCCCTCCAGAGAAGTTAGATACTGATTAGTCTGATTAGGGAATAGGGATAAACAACTGGTCTGAGTAATTCCTGTTAAAGGAAGCCGTTGATGTTAATAGAAATGGCTTTGATTTGTTGATTTTCCAAATGAACCTCATCATGGTATTCAAAAGCAACCTGCTTTTTACTCTGTTGCATTTATTGTGCAGTTCAGTATCTCAGCATTCAGGTAATTTTTCAGGTGCTTAATTGACTTCATTTTTCTACAGTAAACCCCATGATTTTCCTTATATCGTTGTGATGTCTCTCAGATAGCTTAAAAAGCCTCAGTACTGAGAATCTCCCAAAGCAGAGAGAATAAAACGAAAATATTGCAATATAAATGGTTTGTTTTTCGGTATGGGCTTTAAAATTTTAATTTTTAGGAAAGGTAAAACATACTTGGAATTCTACAAAAGTCTGTTCCTAGTTGAGATCTGCCAAATAAATGGTGAGACAGTCAGACTGACAGCAGCTCTCCAGCAACATGGCATAAAGCTCTTCCTCATTTATTGCTCTTCCTTCTCCATTTGCTTCTGCTGCCTGCCACTGTTTTGCCTCCAGGTTCTGCTGAGATGGGAATGCTGCATGGAATCTAATCCTAATGCAGAGCTGCATTTTGCTCTGAACAGCCTTTAACTCTGAGGTGCACTTCCCTTTCCTAAACCCACCTGAGGCTCCTTTGGTAGCTTAAATGAGGTGTAATGAATCTGCAGACATACTCCCCAAACTATTTCCTTTTTGCCCTTTGGTTGCTTTGAATTTTTCAGATTCTGAAGCTGTGAAAATTCTCAGTGGTTTTCCGGTTTTCTGACGGACTTTTATTTTTAGTCTCTGTTAAAAAAAGCATGTATTCTTTTCCCCCTTAATTTTCCAGCACTCTTTCTGTCCAGATGATGACCGCCTTGTATTTGACTGGTTTGCTTCCTTTACTACAGTGTTAGCAACACGAGACCTATTGATGATGGAAGAGTTGGAGAAGAAAAGAGTGCACTGGCCCAAAGTTCAGCAGACAAACCTCTTCTGCCTCACAGAGGTTGAAGGTGGGGATAGAGCTGCCTTCAGGAGAGAGGAGAGGTAGAGCAGATGGTATAAGATGACAGGGTCAGGAGGTGGCAGAAATCTCATTTCACACAATGGTGAAGAAGTTTTTTACCACGTATTTAAACTAACACTTCTGAGTGCCAGCCAACCTCCTGTTACAGACCAACAGCAAGTTTGTTCTTTTTGCTTATTGAAAGTATTTTCATTTGCAGACGCTGTTTGCTTCTGAGAACTAGGCTATTACGAAACCCCCCACTTTGTATTTTAAGATTCACAATAAGATAGCAAGAGCTGTAGCGCTTGCCAACTCCTGTGATTTCATGAAAAGGCTCCATTTGGTGTTTTTTCCCCTGATGGCACAATTCCTGGATACAAGCATCTATGCAAGGAACACAACTCATACATTTAGGAATCCCACAGTTATAAATACTTGGAAATGTGTAATACAAAACCTAAAAAGCAGGGTATTTTTGGTTCTAAATCTTGTGAATTCCAAACCTATTTGCATGATAAGCAATACTAGTGTTGATAGCGTGGTCTCCTCCCTGTTTTAAAGAAAAGTGGAAATAAGCAGCAAGGTTATTTTATACCCATCTTAGCATTACTTTTCAAAGTCTTATATTGATTCTCTGTTTTGTATATAGCCAATATCTTCTAAATCATCAATTTTATTTTTATTTAAATTAGGTCGTAATTTTAAAAACACTAAAATAATAGTGAAAAAATTATACTTATTTGCTATAACACTTACAAAATAGCTACCTCATTATAAAATAAAGGACAGGAAAAAAATGTGGTCACAAGACAGGACTTTCATTAAAGATTTTGGATATGAGAGGGTTTTCACAGAAATGTATTTTGTTGTTGTGTTCTAAAGATGTAGGCATACAATCAGATACAAAAAGTGCGTTTTATATATTTTATGTATGTAAATATACATATACTTATGCATGTGTAGTTAACTTTTGTGGTCGTCTGATTACACCACTAAGTAGAAATTCCACTTACTGATACATTAATATTGAGTAAAAGGCCTAAACTTTTTTTTTTAATTCCACCTACTATATTTACTTGAATAACAAACAAAGAAACATATTGTGACAAGACGATTCTAGGAATATTATCCTTGTTTATAAATGAGTAAGAATAGTGCAAAAACAAACAAACAAACAAGAAAAATCCTGAAAGCTACCTGGAGAGACTGTGGAGAATTCCCAACAATTTCCAAATAATAGGAAACAGGCTACTGTTTGTTAACAGGTACAGAGCAACCTCCAAGCCAGCTGGAAGCCTGCCCTTGCTGCCAAATCTGGCTTTTTAAAAACATTTTCCTGGCCACAACAAGTGCTCCATGGGCTGCAACAAGGTCAATATGGCATCCATCATTAATCATTGTTTTTCATGTGCTGGACTTTTAAGACATACTGTTCTTCTGACTCTTTTAGAGTTGATGGTCAAATAGTTTTCTGACTATATGTTTTCTTTAATTTGAAAGCAGAGAATGGCATAGTCTTACTTCAGATATAAAATATTATAGTGGTGAATTCCAAGAGGAAATAAAGTGGGACTTAATGACCACTACTTGCTAAAAAAAGAGTGAGGCTTACGCCAAATAGATCTACATTGATCATGGATAAATTTAGATGGAATTCAAAATCAGGTTTCTTATTATGGAAAGAATGACGTGTTGAAACTACCTTTTAAATAAATATGAGTAAAAGTCAGATTAGGTCGAAGACACGACTTGTTAAGCCAATGAAGAGGTTGCAGTTGTCTGTGGCAGCACAGGGTTGGACTTGGAGGAGGTGTCATTGCCTTCCAAGCCCGTGTTCCCCTGTCCTTCTGGCAGGAACTGTTGTATTGCTCTGTTAATTCCATGTTATTGGAGGAATCACATGGGCACTTAGGACTGTATTTATGCTTGAGGTGCAAAGTCTGAAACCTGTTGAGTCAGTTCCATGTTTCCCAGTATTTCCCAACCAGAGGCACTGGCAGAGCTAACAGGGACCAAAAACTATGTCTGGCATTTCCCTTCTTCACTCCCCTTTCCTTTGCCCTCTCAAATCTTGCTGCTAGTACACAGACAGGTCTGAGTGTACAAATGTTTACACACACACTTGTGCAGCAGTCTTTGGCTTGAGATGTCTATAGTCCCTCCACTTTTAGTGTTTATTGCATAATTGGTTTCTTCTGTTTATGTCTCATTCCTTGTTTTTGTCAGTCTTGAGTGACCAAATCAAGTGACTTATGGAACAAATGTCCTCCCTTTTTGCATCCATCACCCCTGAATTATTGCATAAATGTATCTACCAACTTTCTTATTCTGCTCTTAGGTAAAATTGCTTCCACAAATAAGCAGTTTGTGCTGAAGCTTCTGCATCTTCTTCTGTGTGATTATACAATAGTGAGGTGTCTGTGAGTCACTGGAATCACCCCCTGTGCTAAATCTGCCTCTTGCCAGTGGACTGTCTGGCCTGGACATTGAAAACAGAGTGAGAGGAGAACACTGTATCTACCTCTAATGTGATTCCTTACCACAAGAGAATAAGCTAAGGGATTTTCTTCTGTGTTTTCTTTTCATTTAAGACAATTAAATAAGTGAAATCTTTCTCTTACAGAATAGAAAGGTAAATTACTATGTTTTGAATCTGTGCCATTTTGCTGTTCAAGTCTAGTCTGTAGCCTAGGCTAGATTCTTATTTGATAACAACCTAATAAATTCTTTAAAGCAGCATAATAAAATACAAAAACAGGGTATCTTGTTTTAAAATGGTGGTATTAATGAATTTCAAACAGTAAAAATAACAGCTTAGTAAAAATTAGCTTAGTTGTTAAGGCTGTAGTATTGGAAACTGGGAATTTTTTCTGTCTTCTCTCAAGAAAGAAGAATTACTAGGCTTACATTAGATATTAAGAAAAAAAATCTTTGCTTTGAGGATGATGAGGCACTGGTTGCCCAGAGAAGCTGTGGATGCCCCATCCCTGGAAATGCTCAAGGCCAGGCTGGAAAGGGCTTGGAGCAATCTGGTCTGGTGGGAGGTGTCCCTGCCCATTGCAGGGACATTGCAACCACATGATCTTAAAGCTGCCTTCCAACCCAAACCACCCCATGATTTTATGATTCTGTGGATGAGTTGTTTTGCTAGCTAATTTTAAACATGGCTTTATTGCATTGGGGTTAAAATATGTCCCAGAGAACAAAATTACTGCAGTTCAGATTTAAAAAAAAAAAAAAGCTGACATTTAAAAGTCTAAATTATTCTTTGTCACTTATCCATGATTGGGAAAGTCAATGTTAAAGGAATTTCAGCTTTATACTGTGGCTTCCAGTAACAGTATCTTTATCTTGGTGATTATGCCCTGCTAAAAATCAATCCTAGCATAATATTCATTAAAAGTGGCAGGTTTTGTTTGCTAACTTTGAGTGTATGCTTTAATATTTTGTCAATGCAGAAGTATTCCCGAGGAAGATATGACAAAAAGATGTTTTGTGATTTAACTCTCCATTGATTACAAAATGAATTGACTTTTATTTAGCGTATTTAAAGCACGACCCAGCAAAGAAGAGTGATGTTGTTCCTAATCCATTTTTAGCAGTGATCTTGTTAGTGCTCCCCAAAGCATGGCTGTCATGTTATAGATAGAAAAGCACAGAACTCTCTGCTAGGGAACACCTCTCACTGTCTCCTCCTCCATCCCTGCACACCAAATCTGCTCTTTGTTTCCACTCAGTTTGCAGAGCCTGTGCTCTCAGTGGAGGAGCTTGCTAATGCTGGGAATGCAGAGGCATTTAATGCAACAAGGAACTGATGTTTAGAATAGCATACAGGATCAAGAAAAGATGACTGTGGGTAATTAAATGTCAAGGGAAACTGAAGTACTCCTTAATCATAAATGTCATCTCTCCTTCCACTGTTCCCTAAGGTGGGCCCCTGTCAAAGAACCTCAGCTGAGGACCACGCACCTGCAGCCCACCAAGGATGTGATCCCTCTTCTTTGGACTCACTAATGGTATTTGCCAGGGAGAGCATAAAAGATGAACAGAGCTAGGGAGAGGCCATGAGTTTTCCAGGGGGATTTTGGAAGTTCTCCGCTGCTTTGTGTTTGAAATGTTACTTTTCCTCTGAGGGGAGGGGAGAAGTGCATTCCTGTTCCAATTGACCTGCAGGGTCACAGGCAGGGTCATCCTGGAGGACATGACATGGAAATGCATCCAGAAGATTCCTAAATATGCCTGGTGAGAGAGACTCCGCAGCCTCTCTGGACAGCCTGTTCCAGTGCACAGTAGGGAAGTAGTGTAAAGGATGCAGCACAGGCTGATGACAATGCAGATCTCAGGGCTGAGTTGTTATAAGAGGGTAGGGCCCAATGTATCTAGGGTGTATTTAGCTGAAATTGCATTTTTGAGCAGAAAATGAACCTTTGCAGAATTATTTGGGAAATCCACTTTTTAGATTTTTATTGTTTCTCTGTGTAGTGTCTCGGAAAGCTGGTGAAGGCTCTGGAGAGTAAGTCCTATGAGGAGCACCAGAGGGAGCTGGGGATGTTTAGCCTGGAGAAAAGAAGAAGGGGAAAATACTTGGTTTGTGTCTCATCACCAGAGAGGATCAACAAAGGTGATGGTGTGGGCAGTAACTAAGTTTTGAGTGGCTCTAATGGATAGGAGGATGAGTAGGAAATGATATACAGAGTCAGAAGACAACAGATATACAGAGCAGAAGTCAACATCTTGGTTTAAAACAGTTAAAAATGTAATCCCAGAAACTCTAAAGGGTAAGGTCTTTGTGTCTCCATACTGTGCAGAGACACAGGCACTGTAAACCTTTGAATCTGCAACAACTGAAATATTTCTATAACCTCATTCTAGATGCTCCATTCAGGATCAAAGTAATTTATAAACTGTAATACAAATAGGTAAAAAGAATAAAATTTCAGTCCAAATGAACAATCAGTCTAAACAACTTTAAATATTGAGAACTTCAACAAATTCAGTCAATGATAGAAAATGACACCCTCATCAAGACTTCATTTGCTAGAAGGGTGCTTTATTTCAGCTAATCAAAAATGTTTTCTATTACTGTATAGGACTGTCAGCAGTCAAGCAAAATAAATGGCTCAGATGTAAATGCATTGGAAATAAATGTGTTTGGATCTTCATGCAGTTGTATCAGCTATATGAGGGTTACAAGTGATGAAAGGATAAATTTGATGGTGCTGACTTCAATAAAGAATAACATTAAGGTAGATGCAGACACACAACTTTCAAGATATGGCAGTATAAAAATCCACTTTTATGGCTTTATAGTATAGGCCTGCAGGAAAACTAGTTAAAAGGCAAATAAGCATTATAAAAGAACTAAGAGAAGAGCTTTTTCTCATAGCAATTGAGAGAAATCTATTATGAACTGTTGAACCTGCAGAGTAATTTAAAGATGTTATTTCCTTCTCAAATTAGAGTCTAGGAGTTGCTGGCAAATTATCCTTGTTGAAGATGGTGACACTGTTACTTGTCTGTGCTATCACATTTATATCTCAGGAGTTTTATTTCTAGGAAAGAGATAGTCACAGAGAGATTTGTAATTTCTTTAAAACTTGCTTTTGGAAGAACATCTACTGTCTGCTGATTTCGTGTGGGTGGGGTCAAATGTTGGCCTGATAGCTGTTCTTCCTCCCTCGAGCGGTTCAGAACAGACTGATCTGAGGAATAGGCAGTAGGCACAAGACCAGCAACAAGATCAAAATTAGCAACAGATTCTGCCTTTTTGTGTGTGTGCTCAGCAGCCCTGACCGGCTACACTCCTGTCTGGCTGTCTGCACCACCGTGCAGCCAGACCCTTGGCAGAACCATGCCATTTGTTCCAAGCTTTTGATGAAATCTAAGCAGGACTTCTAAGTGACACCAAGTTTTCCCTTCAGCAAAGCACCTCAGCGATCATGGTCTCCTCTTTGAAAAGACCAGCAGAACAATGCCAACAGCCCCTTTTTTTCTGGGAAGTGTACATCCCAAAGCAAGAGCCATCAGTTGGTTGTCAGTTTAAGATAGAGACAGTCAATGGGTGTAGTTTGTTGACACAAAGCTTGAGCAGACAAATGCCACACAGCATTCTTCTAAGCCTGTGTTAAGTCCCACTGGGAGGGCAGTAAAGGAGAAAGCAGTGCCATCACATGAATTACACCATAGATCACAAAAGGACAGAGTGCTTCTTTACTGCATCTTCACTCACAGCAAAGGTAGAGAATGTGCTGCTGTGTAGGGGATTTGCAGTGCCACTTATTTCTCTGTGTGGTTAAAAGGGAATTGTCTAGTCAGACTGGGCAATTATCTTTTTCAGAGACTTCTTTGTAAGTGGGAATCGATATGGTTGTTAATGATAATGGTTTTCCAACAGTAGTGTGAATGTACCTGGTAATTTCTAGACAACTGAGTGATAAAACCAAGTTCCATTATACTCGGTTGCATTCATTTTTCTGTCCTCTTCATAAAAGTGGCTCTAGGAAACTCTTGGATTATCGAGCCTGTCTGGTTTTAACCCTCAGGTTAATACCAAGGTGAAAAGCTGTTAATTGTGTACATAATCCACTTCTGCTTTTTTCTTTTTGAATATTGGAAAAATCTATAATTCAGACATTGCAGATATGTATCACTAATTTCTGGAACTTTGCACCAAGTTTATTTTGTCACCAGGAGAAAAACAAAGCTTCTGTGGGAGATAATCAAAGCAAATTATGGAAAATAACCATTTCCAATTAAATGCCTAGGATACTGTGGGGTTTCTACAAGACTGTATTTTACTTCAAAGAACAAAGGGATTGAACAAAATCAACCAAGGCCTTTAATTGCAATTTCTATGTTTATATGTTCCTATTATTTACTTATTTATCTATAAAATACCTTCAACAAATGCTATAACAAAATATTTACATGCTGCTCTTTGATACCCAGATCAGCCTCTACATTGTTTACAAAATACTGACAGTAAAGGTGTCACTCTAAAATGGATTTCAACACTGCTGTCTTCCATTCATCAGAGCATAGCACCAGTAAATTGGTACGAGTTTTTACAGACAATGGCATTTAAAGCAACACTTGACTCAGCCAGCAGCTGTGATTTATTGTCACTCAGTTGGAGCTGCCAAAACACCAGAAGCAAAGAATTGCTTTGGAAAAGGTTTGTATGGGTGGTGTGCCTTCTTTCTGCCTCTTGGGCGGTTATCAACCCCAGTAAATTCCAGGAAAGAATTTATAGGAGAGCAGTGAGGCCCAGGTAGAAAATTAGCCATCAGTGAGATGGGGTTTTTCATTTGCATCACAGCACGTTGGTAGATAGGTCATTGGCAGTGCTGTTGCTGCATTACTGTGGGCTGTTCACTCTTTTTTGACCTGTGTGTCAGCTCGCATTTGTTGTTTTTGATCACGTGTGTAGTGGTAGACAAGAAACTTTCTTTAAGTTGGCTTGTCTTGTAGCACTGAGATACTGTTTTATCATGGTGAGGTAAAAATGGCAAAATTGAGGCTATATTTTTCCTATTCTTCCACTAAATATGTCAGCATTTGCCCCTATGACATCTCTAGAATGTTCACTGCTAGTCCTACAGGCAGCCTCACTGGTGAATCAGTTGCTTGTGATATTCAGAGCATTAAGGAAAAAGATTAGCAAATGGAGTTTTCACCATAACAGTCTTGCATGATTACTACTGTAGACATCTTTCAGGGATTTAATCTGTTTACTAGAGACAGAAATGTGTAGCCATTGCAAACTGTCTATAATAATTAGTTCATGATAACAAAGTTATGCCTGGATGATTGCAAGGCAGACTCCTGACTGCATTTTTATGAAAAGATATTAACAGTGCTAAGTTAGATGAAACTGAACTAATCCTGTTGTTATCTACCCTATTTGTATTTTATAAGCAAGAGCTGTCAACTTGACTAATGAAGCAGAAGTGACGTATATACAGTTATTTATCAAATTATTTGAATGAAATCTCAGTGGCAGGTACTGACTCAGTGCTGAGGTGTGTGTCAGTGGATGTTTCCTCTAGACCTTTCAGACAGAGGTACTCAATTTTCTCCAGCCAGGCTAGTTCTTCTCTTCCTTGAGGTCTGCACTAAAGGCATAGCTACAATTTCTCATACAAATGGATATTACCTATTGAGGAAGATTATCCACTGTGGGTTTTTTCCACTAACATCCTCTTTCATGTTATTTTGCCCTTCTGTTGCAAGCTCACTGTGGGCAGCTTTGCCATACTAGTACTATGGTTCTGAAAAAGCCTCCTGCGAGAAGCAGAAACAAATTTTCATCAGAATTTTTAATTTTTTTTTTGAAGTGAAATACATCAGTCCTTAGTTGGTGAGAATATCTCTGTAGCATATATTTGAGAAGCCAGCATGTGGAGAAGGACACTGATGGGTCCTTTCTGTTGTACAAAAGCAGTGTCTAAAGCCTTTCCATGCCCTAAAACACTTGCACTGAGCTGAAAAAAAATAGCCTGCTTGTTCTGTGGGAAGGCTGGGAAGCATCTCACCGGGGCCTGCAGAATGGTTTGCCAGAAAGCAGGGCCATGTTTGAGGTGTTTTGAGGGGATGCACTGGAGGAAGTGTGTTGCTTCATGGTTCAATAGATGTTGCATTCTTACACAGGTGGCATGTGAGATTTGCCTCTGCTTTTCTACAGGAATGAGTGTTGTTTGCTGTTGTCAAATTCAAACATTGATGGTGCTTTCCTCTGAAACAGAGTGAGGCTTTCCTGCTTTCTGAAGGGGTGGAAGGGAGTGTTCAGTCGGGGGCTGATGTGATGAACTGCACAAACATTTTAATGAAAGTTGTTTGGGACAGTGATGGTAACTGAAGTCACAGTTTCTTAACTTGGAGCTCAGTGAGCATTTTCCCTGAAAAGGTGCCTTCTGGAGAAAAGTGTGTATGTGTCATAGACTTATCCTTTCACACACATAGGTCCCAAAAGAACACAGCAAATACAGCAAAACTCAGCCCAGGACTTTATAAATGAGATTGATCTGAGCTTCTCTTTTCTGCTTGCCCTTTTTCTGCTGACCCTTTGAGATTTCCCCAAATGGTTCTCCAACCCAGTAGCAGTTTTTGTTGTAGCAGTGATAGCCAACTGCTTGCTCAGTGTTTTCTTACTGGGAAGAGCACCTGGAATACTTCAGGCTTTGTCTGACAGCCATGTGGGAGACGGGTGCCCCTAATTCAGAAGAGCAGCACACCTTGCAGCAGAGGAGTCGACTCTGCTCCAAGAACTGCAGCAGGACTGGAAGGAGAAATAAAGGCTGAGGGCCCATGTCTTCCAGCAGTGGCTCACAGGAGAGGTGGGTGGTGCAGGGCAGAGGGGGTTGGAAGGAGTGAGGAGAGCTGTGGAGGCTGCAGAGCTCCCACTTAACGCAGCAGATGCTCAGCTTTGGTCTCTGCTCCTCTTCTTGCTGCAGCTCTGCTCCTCTTGGAGTTGATGCTGGGGGAGGGAATTTGCATGTCTGACATCTTCCAGCCAGTTTTAAAGCAAAGTCAGAAATAGCTTTGCTGGGGGGGGAAGGGAAGCCTAAAAAGTTTCATTTGCCCTACCCTAAAACTGCCCCTTTCTGACTGTTCATTTTTCTTTAATAATTCCATTAATATGCAAAGTGTAACTACAAGTGAATCATCAGGCATTTGTTGCTTATATCTGGTTTAGTTGCATGGCAGTTTTAGGGTTTAATAGAGAAAACAGAGGTGAGGTGCTGCCTATGGGAGATCATGTGTCTCCAAGCCAGCTGCGTGCCTGAGGTGTGCCATCTAAGAGCATTCCCTCTTTTCTTATAAATGAGGGGCTTAAGACCAAGACATATTAAGGCAAAATGTTATGTAGTGGTTGCAATGACTAATTCCATCTATTTATTCCATTTTTATTAGGAAAATGTATTGTTAATACTTTTCCTTATAACGAGGAAACAGTAAATTCCCAATACCATAATGTTGCAGCAAAGTTTAACTGTTCGGATATCTTAAGTTTCACAAGTCACTGCAGAATTATTATTAACTGAGTAGCTTAGCCAGACATTTAAGGCCAAGAGAAGTCTCTCTTCAGTATCTTGCTGTGTGCCTATGTGCCAGTTAGCAGTTAGGTTTGAAAAAGGTGCACGATTCCCAAATGTTCAAGTGGACTGTCCACTCAGCTAAGCAGATAACTGCTCTAGATTTTGTATTCATTGGTATCATTGCTCATTCTGTAGTTGCATCTGCATCTGATTAGAGGTGACAGAGGATTTACCTTTGTCTTCTGAAGTACTTTAATATGTCAAAGAATTAGATTTCCTTTGAAAACAAAGCAGTAGATGTGCCCATTACATCCTTCTGTTGCTGCGTGTTTTGCACAAAATAGGCTTTTCCATTTTATATAACGTTGTGATAATTTATCTTTGTATAACTCTGCTTTTGTGGAGTAAGAGATACCTGTAGCTATAGCCAGTTGTTATTTCATGTTGTAACTCCAGTTCTGCCCCACCTGGGGGTCACACTTGCCTGTGCTGACATGAAGCCACAGTTGTCTTTGGAGAATGATCACAGGAAACTTGGATAGAAGTCCTCAAGGCAAAATTTGTCCTGGGATGTGGGATCTCAAGAGCATATTGTTTCCTCTCACACCATTTCCACCATAGCATGTGGAAGGGGCCATGTCTTTGCAGCTGGATAAATGAGATTTTTGGCTCTCTAAGGCAAAACTAACGAACATGTGGGCTGTGGTGAGCATGGGAAGCTTTCCTGTTCCCCAAATCATGTGTTAAGGGTAGATACACACAAGGGGTTTGATGCAGGATGTGTACCTTTGTGCTCCTATCCCATACACACCTGGAAGGAGGCCTTGCCAGGGCTGCCAGAGCAGGCATTCAGCACAGGGACTGTGAGGAGAAAGCCTCCTGGAAAGCCTCAGGCCTCTATGCAGCCCAGGACCCAGTCTGAGCTGTTACCACTGCTGCCACCCACAGAACTCTTCTCAGGGGTCGGTGCTTTTTAGCTGCTTGCTGGGCATTGCAATCACCTTTGCTTCAGCCAGTCTCTGGTGTGTGGCAGCAGCTGAGGAGACAGGCCAGGCTGGCAGGATGCCTTGTGCTCAGCATCCCTTGCTGTGCCTTGCCTGGGCAGACACTCTGTCCCTGGCTCTGCCACGGCACCACAGTGGGGCTCCTTTGGTCCCACTCATCTGAACCCCGTGTCCATCCCTGCTCCACGACTCCCACGACACAGGACTCCTGTCCATGGAATTGCCTAATAATCTATAACAAATGGTGCAAAAAGCTGAGGGGCTCCAGGGCTCTGGAAGCACTGAAGGTATTTTGTGTTCTGGCACATCTCTGTGTGTCTGTGTGTGTTTGTGTGTGTGTGTGTGTAACATATGCAAGGATTCAAGGCTTAGTTCTGATCCTGCTGAAGTAACATAAAGACCAAATCCCTTTCCTGCCATGGCAGATTTATCAGAGCATGACTGCTAACACTCTGAAGCTGACTGAGAGACAGCTACGAGCTGTGGACAGACAGCAGCCAAGAGTTCACTCCTCCAGCTACCACGGGAGGAGGAAAACAGCGATGAGTAATAAGAGTGAGTGGGGAATGTACAGCAATTTAGCAGCTAACAAAATGAATGTAAAATGATACTGTGTTCCCTGCATTAATATTAATTATTTCTCTCACCAAAATAAAATGAAAACAACGTTGTAAGCACTCATTTTAAATGTTTAAGACTGTATTATTCAGGCACTTATATAATGCATTTGGGACCCGCTTTCCTGTTTTGTATGAGAAATAAGAATTTTGGAACAAGATAAACAAGTGAAACGGAAGAATATTACTGAGAAAATGAAAGTCATGACAACTGCTGCTTGTAGGCTTTCCTCCTCTTCCTCTTCCCATTTGAGATGCTGCTCTGCTGCTGTGTGTTCTGGGGTTCTAATTCTATGAGAATGTGATTGATGGTGGTTGGTCTCTGGTAGAATTCAGTCCTGTAGAAGCAGTGATTTAACCTGGGGAGTATGGGCTTTGGTCACAGTTCATCATCTTTCTGTAAATTGCAGTATGTAGCTGTGCTGCTCCTCACAGCACCTTAGAAAGGATTTACCATCCAAAAAAAAACATTATCGTTTCTCTGCTTTGTTCCAAGAAAATTGTAATTTGCAGCCTCCAGGAGAAGCACTGCTTTTGTTGCTTGACCTGACTAGTGGAGTTTTTCCTCGTTCTGTTGGGTGGCTGGTTCATCAGAGTAGGAGGCAGGGACTGGCTCCCTCATGTTTTGCCCCTGGTCAGGTAGGCAGGTAGTTCATTTCTCTGCACATGTGCTGAAGGATGTGAGGAGGCAATTCCAAGCTGTCTCTGTGTGGTAGTAACTGTATAGCACAGGACAGCACACCTTTTAAACCAAGGATATTTAAACAGTCAGTCATGACAGTGGCATATTCAGATAAAAGTATTGCAGATCCATCACCGTGAGTTGTCAGAGATGCTTCCCCTCCATCTCCCCCCATATTCCCACTGATGTGTTCTTTGGTGCTGTGCTGCATCTCAGGTGCATCATAACCCCACTCCTGCCCCCAAAGTGGATGTGTGGCTGTAGTTTGGGTGTAGGAGCAGACACAGTCACCTGCCAGTGCTGAGCAGTCATCCCCTGCAGCTGTTCCCACTCTCTTCTGGGGAAAAGGCAGTTGCACAGGTAGAAAAAATCCCAAAGAATCAATGTGGCCTCCAGAATTGCCAGCTGGGCCATACAAATCTAGGCTAAGGGCTAAGCATGCTGAAGTAATTTTCAATTTTCCATTGCAGAGAAGGAAAAAAACCTGGAAAATCAGTATAATTTCTATTTTCCATAGGAGACAATGGACAGATTGTATGCTTTAAGGTCAAACAGATGTTTCATCTTGAACATTTTTTAATCCATAAAAGCAGTGGGAAAACATATAAAGAGGCAAAATGGTTCAAACAGATTAAGGGTATATTTTTGCTTTATAGCAAATATTTTAAAGCATCATAGAGAAAGCAAAGCAATCAGCTATGATTTAGCTAATAAAGTCCAGTCATTTTCAAAGCCATCTCCTTCATTCTTTGTTTTATGCAGAATCAGAATGAATTTTCTAAGTCACAAGTAAAGAAAAAAAGAAAGATGATTTAATTCTTGTTAGCAATTTTCAGAAGATGACAAATACTCTAAAATGGCTAGCCTTTTGATATTTAACATCAGGTCTTCAACAAATTGAAAAGCTATTTGCTAAAATATTTTGAATAGTTGGGAAAACAAAAATTCTGATGCTAGTCTTTAAAATTTCTCTACTAAGGAAACGAGTTAAAGCAAGTTGCAACATTACATGAAAATTGCAATATCTGGATAGTGGCATCAGAGCTGTCAGCAGAATGCATTCACTTTTCAGTTTCAGGTGCAGCAGTGTATGGGTTTAGAGTATGGACATATGGAGTTAATATTAGCCTGATTTCTGATAAATATCTGCACTGTGATGGTAGAAAGTGGATCTTCCTCTCCCAAGCATTCAGACCACTCATGCTGGAAAACATGGGCTCTTCTTTTGAGCTGGCACAAAATCTGGTGTGAAAGAGCCCCCATGCTAATCCAAGGTTTCTCTCTGGCTCTTGAGCCCAGCCTAGGGAGCTGGGCTGGCTGAAATGCTTTGCAGTGGATCTTCACTGGGATCTTGTGTAAGTGATGCCAGGGACCTGTCCTTGTAGGATAAGGGAACAGTGCAAGTGTTCTTTGGGGTTGGGGTAAAGGCAGCACAGTTTAATATTCTCTGATCTGCCAGGTTTATGAAGACTTTATTCAAAAAGCACTCTTGTGTGCCCTCTGCATTTTCAACATCAGATAAGAAGCTTTATAACCCTGAATTATTTATAGGTTGGTAATACAGTAGATCTGACCTTTTTATAGGGTAGCATCGTGCAGAAGCGAATGAAGTATTTTTACACAAGGGTCAGGCACGCAAAGCATAATCTTGCTGTTTCAGTTGTGATGTCCCCTCACTTTGCTCTGTTCTAGCTGTTTTGTTGTTTTGGTTTCTTTTTTTTTTGCAATGGCATTTCTTGAATCTTATGTGTGAGTTGAGGACAAATCATGCAAAAAACATCTGCTAGTTTAAGCACAAGAGGGCTTTTTCAGCAGTGATTGAACAAATGCAGTGTTATAAAAAAAAAAAAGTTAAAAAGTTGTACCCTTTCTGCTCATCTCATAAGGATGAGCCATAAGGCCTGTATTTCCCAGTTTGAGAATGAGCAGTATCTTTTACCTGCTTAAATGCCAAAGCATTGAAATGAAGAAAATTGGCATTGTATTCTCATGAGTCACCAGAACAGTGGTGGAATAAGACTTTATCTACTTCATAGGAAATCCAATATGTATCTGTGAGAAGTGTTTTAATGTGGTCTTTTGGATTCTGAACCTACAAGCCCATAATAATCCATATACTTCTCTAGTGCTGTATTTTGGTTTTGGACCTGATTTCCAGAAATACTAAACCCCAGCAAAACAAAAAAAAAAACCCCCTCCATGTCTGCACTTTTAAAAACTCCAAGGAAATCCTCATCCTGATTTTGAATATCTGCATCTACACTTTGGACCAACAAACCTCAAAGGAGCCTTTCTAGAATGGGAAGAGACCCGGAACAGCACTTGTGTGTACACACTTGGCTTCCTCACAAGCTCTGATAGGATTTTAAAGGCAGGACAGAATGGTAGTGGTTTAGGTGGGTTCCTGACTACTTCTCACTCCCTGGAGTTACATCTCTCAAAAATGCAGGCCTGGGCTGCATACTTGCACTGAACCCTAGTGTACTGAATTTGTAGCAGGTTAGCACTGCAGGTCTGAGCCCAGACTGATTCTTTAAACCATCCCTCAGATGGGGAAGATAAATTAAAGATTAATCCAATAGGCAGCAGTACTACTAATTTGTGCACTGCTATTCAGTAGGACTTTTTTACTTATCTTGAATGGTAAAGTAGGGACATTTAAAGATTCAGACTGAGCAAAATGTGAATGTGAAAAGGCTGTGCTCTCACTGGCTTTAAAATCCAGCACAGTAAGGAAGTGATGTGGGTCAGTGAATAAAGGCAGAATAATCACTGCACGGAGGCAACTTTTGAACATCACTGTAAGATGCTGTCAGATACTCAAATTTTTAATCTTTTAATTTGTCACAAAACCTTTTTTTTTTTTTCCTTTAAAAGCTATAAAGGTATGTAGAACTTCAATAGACGTGCTGGTGACTTGTAGGGAAGTTAATCCTGTAAGTGCTGTGTCTCAGGTGTCCTAAGAACTCCAGTATGGCAGTAACTACAGCTGCTTACAGCACCTGGCCCCCCTATTCCAGCTTGCTCTGGAAGTTACTTCAACTAAAGTTTTAAAGATATTTTTTTAACTTTTGTATTTGTGATCACAAAAAATATTGGGAAACTTCTTTTGAGAAATTAGTAAGAGAAGGATGATGGTGCCAAGCTCTGAAGAGGGATAAGGGTTGAATATCTTCCAAAATTACTCAACAATTTTTTTTTCATTGATAGATTTTTATATAGTTTCATTCTTACTGCTGAAAGCAGGGGTTTCAGTCATTGGGTAACTGCTTTCCTCTTTAGATAATTCCAGGAATGGCAGTGAAGCTATGTCGCCCTGTTTTTGAAAGCCTTCTGAAAAGTTTATATTCTCGAGTCAGATTTTCTCACACATTGTACTAAAAACACTAACTTTGTTTACATTCCTTCTTGGAGAAGGGAAACTGATGGACTGGTCACTTAGCCAGTCTGGTTGAGAGGTGGGATTTCATCTTCCAATCCTCTCTCACTTTGCAAACCCTATAAATTGTGTATCCATAATAAATGGGGCCTCTCTTTTGGGAGCTTCTGCTGTTCTTTTGATAGTGGTGAAACTGTGTCCTTCTTCCGTGTCCTGTTGCTAAAAAGCTATGCTGAACTTGCACCCCTGAGGGATTTGACTGGGGGTTTGGCCTTCCTAAATTGGGTATCTCGAGGGCAGGAAAGGCCCAAAGTGAAATTTAGCAAACCTGTTGTCCTATCTGTGCCATGGCAACCTCCCAGGCCTTGTACCACCTGGAGCAGCATTGTGTCCTTCACAGTTTTGTGTCCAGAGTGGTTTTCTTTATGTAAGTGGCCATGCAGGAAGGCAGCCTGTAGCTTCTGTCACAGCACTGTCACTGGAGGAGACCCTGCTCTGCTGACAGCAGCTTTACAAGCCCCTTTTCAGCATCCTCATCCTTCCCATACAATAAAAGAAGTGAAGCCAGGGCAAAATTGTCTCCTCTAAAGTTTTCATTGTAAAGGGTGACTGAACAAATGGAGAATAAGTTCTGTTTTGGACAAAATAATTAAAAATGAATGAGATAACTAATTTCAGTCTAGGAGGAAAACCAAAACAAAGCAATGACATCTGTAAGGGATTAAATAGACTTCTGAAAATGTAATTCTAATGCCCCAAACAATCAAGTTACCATCTTGATATGTTGAGGATTAGATACCTTGCTTCAGCCATTTTGTCAGACATTTAATTTCACTCTGGCTTAAGGAGCTTGGCTTCTGTTCCATGCCCACCTTACAATTTTCTTTCAGGAGCATCACAATCATGTTGTGATGCTTCACAGAGACGTTCCCACTATGTGTTCCTAAAAATAAGAATAGGAGAGTATGAATAGGGGTTTATGAGATGGGAACAGATTTTTTAGTGGGGTCTGTAGCAGCTGGACATGTGTTAATAGTTTTAAACTAAAAGAAGGTAGATTCAGACTAGATATGAGGAAGAAATTTTTGACAATGAGGGTGTGAGGCTTTAGCACAAGTTTCCCAGAGAGATGGAAGATGCCCCATCCCTGGAAAAATTCAAGGTAAAATTGGATAGGTCTCTAAACACCCTGACCTAGTTGAAGATTTCCCTGATCATTGCAGGAGGATCAGACTAGATGACCTTTAAAGGCCACTTCCAACCTAAACTATTCTATGATTGTATGATTTTATGAATGCCACTGGTGGTGGAACAAGTCTGGAGACTGAGGAAACCTGTGGTTCTGTGTGGCCAGTCTCAGAAGTGTGGCCTTTTTTTCTACACCTGAAATGAGCTGAGTACAGTTTTTCCACATTATGTGATTCAAAAAAAAAAAAAAAAAAAAAAAATTAACTGGGCATTTTTTCTCAAAAAATTATCTGTCCAGGATATTCTTCACTTATCCTGTCATCAGCTGTAGAAGTAGTTCCTTACTGGAGCTCAGTAGTGCCTCACTGCCTATTTTGAATGAAATCCCCATTAGCCATCTCATTGAATGAAATCCCCATTAGAGGTCTCATTTCCATAGTGCAGAGTTACAGCAGGTACCTGATGGAAAGCTGACAATTCCTTCTTTTCAGGGTGAGGGGGGCTTTACACAATATGGCCATGTCAGACTGTTCTTTGCTTGGTATCAATTTTATTAAAATAAAATGCAAATGCTGTTTTTTCAGTGTAGGAAAGCTTTCTTGCTCTAACCCCATGAAATCTTGCATATAATGTGAATATATTGTAGCATTTAAATGTGATATACAAATTTCCATACACATATGCTGCATAAGAACAATGTAGCATGAATCATCTTACTGTGACTGCAGGGCTTTTGCAAAACACCCACTAATTCTGTCCAGTCAGTCCCCACTGTATAGACTGAAAAAATTATAATCTTCCTCAAATTGCTTACATCTGAATGCTTCTATGTTTCAGAGTTTCTTCAAGCTCTTTTAAATCAAAAGAAAGATGATCCTGTCCTATTGCTGACTCATGCCTCTTATGTTTCTGTTCCCTTGCACAGGGCTTTTAACGTTCTTCAATGTAAATGTATCAAACTGGTAAAGCCAGACATTTCGGAAGCCACATTTTCTTGAGTAATAGCTGCGCTCTGTCTCAGTTTTCCTTAGACTTAAGGAAAATTTCTACTGGCCTAGCATGCAAAGGTTTTTGGAGAATGTTTTTTAAATTATTTTATTTTCAAGAGCTGGTTCTCATTACAAAATCAATGCGCTTACAGGTTTTCTTTTTTCTTTTGGATGTTTTTAAGATTTCTTGAAAATAGAATTCTTGTTCTCAGGAGATCCCTTGCTTCCAACTGCTGTTTCTTCCTTATGTCTGGCTCTTCCTAGAGACCTTCCTAGGAAAAAGACAAACACCTATCTTACAAGAAGACAGGTCACAGTATAGTTCGATGGTTTCTCTCTAAATCCATACTTATATATGTATGTAAAGGAGTATGGGTTGAGGTGTCTGTGTGAGTGTTGCATTGCAGTGTGCTTTAATCACTTCCCCAATCCTACCTAGCTTCTGGCATTCCTGAGAGGTGCACTTGCACTGACACTGGCTGGTAACATTCCCATCCTTTTCCCACTACTTGAAAATGTGCAACTTTCCATGCTTTCGACAAAGTCATCCTTCAGGCTCAACAAAATCCATACAGCTGTTCACAGTCTGTCTCAAACTAATCTTTCGCCACAAAAAAAAATAGCTGAGCTGTTCCTGGTTGTTTCAAAACCTTTTTTTTTTTTTTTTTTTTTTTTTTTTTTGCATAGAAGTCATAACCTGTTTTGGTCCATATTGATTTAAGTTAAAGGATGAACTGCACGTATTGATATTACAGAAACAATCTGGCTTAATTATAAAGCACGAGTACGTACTAGGAGCAGACGTGCAATCCTTCTTCTGTAGATAAATGGGTAGTAAAATGTCACAGGGCACTGCAAAGGGGAATTCATTAATCTTTGGAAAGGATAAAGCTACTGCAACAAGGAAAGTCCATGAGGAAATGGCTCGGTTGGCTGTGCAGGGTTTGGATGCTGCTGACTGATAGACAACTCATGCAAAGCCCTGTGAAAAATAGCCCCGGTGAACTCAGCACTGCTCATCAACACAGAAGCCCTGGGCTAGAGGGCAGGGCTCTCACAAGAAACGTCAGACAGACAGACAGGGTTGTCAGAGGCAACCAGAGCTTCGGGTTTCTTACTGCTGCAGGTCTGCCTGAGCCTCGCCCCAGTGCTGTTTCTGAGCCTGCCTCCGTGTGTGTGGGAGGGAGGGGTGCCTGGGAGGTTTCAGAGGCTGAGAAGCTGCTTGAGGTCTGTGATGAGCACTCTGTGTAGCCACTGAGCAATGGGGAGGTTGAGGGTGTTCAGCTCCATTAAGAATTTAGCCGTTTAAGCTTTTAAATCAAACTGGTTTTGATTTTGAAATTGCTGGGATGCCCCAGCACTCAGAAGCTGAAGTATCGTCTTCTGGTGATTGAAAGATAATGCTTGCAGCTCTGGGACCTCCAACATGGGAAGGACTTGGACCTGTTGGAATGAGCCCATAGGGGCCACAAAATAATCAACGTGCTGGAGCTCCTCTCCCATGCAGATGGGCTGAGAGTGATGGGATTGTTCAGCCTGGAGAACAGAAGGCTCTGGAGAAACCTTTGAGCACCTTCCAGTAGCTGGAAAGGGACTTCTAAGAAGGGCAGGTAGTTATAGGACAAGGAGCAATGGCTGGAAACTGGAAGGTGGTAGGTTTAGATTAGACATTAGGATGAAATTCTTTGCTATGAGGCTGGTGAGGCACTGGAACAGTTTGACCAGAGAAGTTGTGGATGCCCCATCCCCAGAATTTTCAAGGCTGGCTTGGATGGGACTCTGAGTAACCTGGTCTAGTGGAATGTGTTCTTGCCCATGGTAAGGGCTTTGGAACGAAATGACCTTTAGAGGCCCCTTCCAAACCAAACCATTCTATGATCTCTGAAATGACATGCTTTAAAGATGCAGTATTTTCTATTTGAGAAACTTAACCTGCAATATGGGCAGGTAATGGAAATTCATGGGACCTGCACACCATAGCAGGATTGAAATCCATTTGCATTTACCTGAAGTGAATTGTTTTATCTGTAGATAGGTCTAGTCACACATGGTCAAATAAATGCCCTTGGATAAACTAACTTTTCCATTATGATGGTAGCAGTTTGATGCTTTACCACCATATCTTTCCTTTTTCCTGGAAGCAGCCCATCACAGTAAACTAAAAGTAGGGACCTCTTATTCCTGTTACACAAGTCAAAGTAATTTATTTACTGCACTGGTAATTCAATGTACTATCTGTAACTGTTCTGCAACCATATATGACTCCTTTGAACATTTATTCTTACAATGAACATCCTGTATTGCTGGGAAAACAAAGATTGCTTTTCTTTCTACTGCAGACATCTAGTTTAAAGGCTAGGCTGATTACTCACTCTCTTTACTCTCTGGTCAGGCAGCAAAAGCAGTGTTTCCTTTGCCTCAGAAGCTCTTACAAAGTTGAATCTACTTAAGATTCCCAGGCAAAAGGTGCTTGAGAGACTAAGGCTTATTCCACAGCCTAGATTGGTAGTAAAAAAACCCCAAAAAACTCTACAAAAAAGGTGAAAGTCATTGCTGTTGCTTATAAATTTTAGATCAAATCCTAAAGTTTATATTTTACTGGGATTTATTACTTACGTGTGGAGGAGGATTTTTTTTTTTTTTTTTTTTTTTTTNTTTTTTTTTTTTTTTTGACAGTGCTTAGTTTTCCAGTTGGAATGAAGGGCTTCACATACACCTTCTGTCTTCCTCCTCACTGTCCTTACATCAGTGGGAACTTTTGAGTGCTCTTGTCTTGGACTATTCTGTGAAGAGGACAGTGACTGCTAGGGCTCCTGGAGCATACCCACACATCTTTAGTGACCTAGACACTATAGCTGGACTTAAATCTAGATCTAATCTTAAACAGGATATTTTTAGATAGGGAGAGAAGACCTAAAAGGTTAAGAGATATTCTGTAATTGTCCTGTGGAGGGATTGAAGTGATTCATCTCAATATCAAAACTGCTGTAAAAACTTTGGCACTTACTTTAGTTGAATTATCTGGGGGTTTTTGTGGTTTTCTCCTTCTGACAGTTATTTTTGTGTTGATTGTGGGACCACTTCCTAGGTATGACAGAGTGCAGGAGACATTTCGACTTTCAGATATTTACAGAATTGATAGGAAGTGGCCAGGAAATGAAATGGTATGGATGGTTCCTCAGCTGAGGCCAGGCTTTGATTTTCTGAGCCTTTTGTTTGTGACACATATTTCCTGGGTGTTGTGAAGCAGTTAAACACTTTGAACTTTGTCTCCATTCTACTTCCTTGGTTTTGTAAATCATGATGCTTTAAAGCTATGTCCACCAATGTGTTAGAGGCACGGTGACATCTGCTTGTTTCCTAAAAACTGCCAGTGCCAAGAGGGTGCCATCAGCTATAGTTAGACACAAAATTTAGGGCTCAATCTGGCAGTGAAGTGTGGGAAGAGGGAAGACATGCAGTAGAGTGCAGACCCTATCTCAGCTTTGAGAAGATAAAGGAGAAAGTAGAACTGTCACCCTCACCTGTTCAGGCATTTAGGTCTCCTTTTATAACCATCTGAGTTTAAAAGACCTCACTGGAGCAATGGCCTCATTGGAGGTGATGAATTTTCCCACTGTATCCTGCACTGCCCAGGAGTGCTTGACCTTCCCAGTAGTAAGCACAGCTCTGTCCTGACTCCTGACCCTCATGCCTTTGGCCAGGACAAATTAGCAAAAACCAAAAATAGATAAGATGCTGCCATCAGCCACAGGGAGTCTGAAGTATCCCAGTCCTTGTTCCCTTACATGCAAAACACATCTCAATGCAGTGCATGATGCATTTGCAAATTTGTTGCCTGATTTGCTCCTGCAGTCAAAGTGAGAACATAGGCCAGTCAATATTCCACCTGGGTGTTTGGTCTGTGAATTGTGGCTATGTTTGGAGGCATTTTGGTTAGCTAGAAGCCTTCTGAGTGTACCTCCTGTGTGTGGCTATCTACAAACCCAGCGAGGTGTAGCTGGATTGCTCTGTCAGTGCCTCAGTCTGTAGACACTGTGCAGCACTTAGGTCCTGCAGGACCTCTGCAGTGCCTGGTATCAGTAAGTGCCTGGTATCATAAAAAGCTTCTGATCACTTAGTCCAAGCCTACAAGAGGAAAAACAACTTCTGTGTAGTGTAATAACCTGAGACTTGGGAGATACCTGTCCACATCTCTGATCTGCAAAAATATGTCTCTGGTAGCCTTTAAGAAATAATTTATTTTCTTCTGTCTTTAGCTCCCTTTCCATAAAATAGATATGGCATCATCATGCCAGACTGCAGCTAGGAGAATTAATGGTCTGTGTGTAGAGATAGGATAATGTGGTCTGTTTGGAGTTTGATTTCATCTCTTTGGCAGGTGTCACCACTGCCATCAAAATGTTTTCATGTTGTTCAGGGGGCTTCTTTTTGTCTCCTGAGATACCCTTGCCATCATACTGAGCAGCCTTGCCATCATACTCCCCCTTCACTGGGGTTGAGCAGAGGTTCACATCTGAGATGTGGTGATTGGTCAGTGAATTGCTGCATGAACCTGGCAGCAGAGCCCCAGCACTGCTTCCTGGCCCTGCCTCCCGTTCGGGGTTCTGAGCCCAGCCCAGTCCTGGATGCGGCACTAACGGGGCAGTGCTCAGCCTCTGACACTGTGAAAAACAGAGCCAACCACAAAGCCAACAGCAACAACAAATCCTGGGGTGTCTCAGCACTGCTTTGCTGTCAGTAGTAGCTTGCTGTAGGTTTGTCCTTGAACAGCTTTGAATGTGAAGAAGCCTCTCTGAGAACAAGAACAGAATATTGTATTGAAGCATGTAAATTCCTTGGAAAATCTCAGGCAATCAGGAGTGACTCACGGCTTTAGCACCAGTGCTGGGGATCATTTGGCAAGATGCAGTTTCAATAACCAATGCAGGCACAAGGACCAAGTGTTTTCAGAGCTGGATGTGATGCAGAGATGAGCCTAGATTCTCCCTGCCCCCAAGGTACAGGCTAAAAGTATTCTCCTCTTTATCTGAATCATCTTGTCTGCCCGATGACTGCTTCTTCAAAGCTCTGATATGGTAGATGTATCCAGGAAATGATGTATTTAAGAAGATAATCAAATGCAATGTGATATGCCAAACATCTATTAAGACAGAAAAACTTCTGCCTTCCCTCTGGGGAATCCTCTTCTCTTGAGTTGGGCAAAGATGAGGTTTGTGTGATGATTAGTTACAGTATGTCCTGTGAAGTAATTTGACTCAGCCAACAAGGAGCGATGGCAGCCTCCTGTCGGTCTGCTGAGTCCTTCTGGGTCTGTACATCAGAGCAGCAGCAGGCAGCCAGCTGTTCATGGGCAGCTCTGCACCCTTTAGCAGCAAACCTGGGCCTCTCACAGGGGAAAAGTTCTAATAACAAAGTTAAAAGGATCTTCTTTTAATCACCACTGCACCTGAGCAAGATTGGAAGGTTGGAAGCAGATGCTATAAATGTATTAAAAAAAAAAAAAAAAAGCAGCAAAGCAAGAAGAATCTGAAGATGCTGTTGTAGTTCTTATTTTTAGCAAACTGAGTTCCAGACAGTGTGCTGGGGGCAGTTGGGTTGCAGATCAGGTGATGATACATAGTTGTATTTAAGATAAATGCTAAAAAATTGCATGACTTACTGAAGCAACAGCTTTTCAATTTATAGTATTCTGAGGATAGTGATTTTGAAGAGCAGCAGTTTAAATTTTAGCTGGTTTAATGCAAACCAGTGTTCTAGAAATAATCCTCTATATTAATAAACCACATTTCCTAAGAAGTCATGTATGAAACAGCAAATGCTAAGTAAAAGGAATATTAAAGACAAAATCTGTTTCAAATGCCAGATCTGGCAAACTCTCCTGTTAGAAAAATATCTAATAGCAGCTGGATTGGGCTTTTTCTAGCGTGTAAGACAGATTGTTTGGGGTGGAGGGAAAAGTGAATTTGCAACTAAAATTGAAAAGATTCCTGAGAGCCAGTTGTTCAAAGGGTGTTTTCATTTGGTCCAACATCACGACTGAACTGTACTTTATAACTTGGGGCTGCTGGGGAAGTTATTGCATCTGTGTGCACGGGAATGCCTGTTAGCAGCTGAGCTAGCCAAGGTCTGCACACCTGCCTGCAGACCTCCCACCACCCTCCCATCACCCTGTCCATGCAGACAGCTCCTGCTCCTCCCTGTGCCCGTGTTCAGCAATATAGGAAACTCCTAACAATTCTCCCCAAGGTTCTTCTAGGATTTGAGAGGTCAAATATATTTATTTTAATTATTTTATTTTTTTAAACTTTTTTTTTTTTTTCCAAAACTCTTCTTAGAAGTTTTGGGCTTGGCACTGTGTTAGAGATAAATGGGCTGCAGGTAGAGTTGGTGACATCCAGCACTCCCTACTGTCTGTGGGTGAAAGAGGGGCCCTGTGGGTTCAACTCTGTGTGCTGGAAGAAGATTTTTGTGCCCTGCCTATTCTGCTTCTGAGCTTTGGGGAGCAGAGAGAGAGAGAAGAGGGCTGTTGGCAAGTATTTTAATTCTTGACCTCCTTCGGTGCAAGACCTGGCTTTGAGAGGGCAAAGGCAGGCAGTGTATTTACTGTTCTCAGACACTTTTTGGAGACAGTGAGAGCCCTTGAGCACGTTGCCTCCCCCTCTCCATGTTGCCCTGCAGCGAGGACACCACGCTTACCCTGCATGTTGATGTGTCACCCTCTGCTTGTGGGGCTGGTGGTCAGGAGGGCTCTGCTCTGAGGATGGGGACAGGCACCCAGGTGAGGAGCACAGTGAGGCAGCTCCTTACCCACCACTGAGCTGGAGGACAGCTTTTCTACATAATGAAAGCATGCAGCACAACAAGAGATGCTCCAGTACCGGCATCCTGCCAGGAGGACTCTTGTCCTGAGACCTGGCATCAGATCCAAGTTATAAGTGAGCAGGTTTCAGAGTTAAGGGAGATTAAATGATCTCTGCCAGCATTGCCATGCCCTTCTTGACAGCATTTTCTAGAGCCTTCTGTCACTGAAGAACAAAAGCTGGATCCAGCAGTTGCCTGGTGGTTCCATGCACTTCAGCCAAACAGGCATTTTGGGCTGGATGCCCCTATAGCACAATGAGAATAATGGAAATTGCAGCTGATTTACTATGCAATGATGCTTCTGAGCCAAATGGTTTCCATCTGAATATGAAGCAAATTTGCCAGTGTGCTGGTGTAATGAATGCACCATCTCTTTGCCCCTTCTGTGCTTTTGCAGTCAAGTATTTGCTAGAAAGTGCACCATTAGATAAAAATCATGAAGGGAGAGTTGGAAGTCACATCTTTAAAGTTTCTCTAGATTTTAATTGGTGTATAATAGTAGCTCCAAGTGTTGGGAGATGGATATATTAAAAGCATGCAGACCTGCTTTGTGCCCAGGAGTAGCCCAGGTGTGTGCATGTGCCATTGGCTTGCTTCAGTGGGGTCAGTGTGGAGTCCCCATGCCAGGAGTCATAGGACTTGTGCTGTTTCATCTCGAGATAAATGTTTTGTCCTGTGGACTTTTGAAAAACCTGCTGGAAGTCTGAAAGCTTCTGTAGCTTCTTTTTGTGAATCTGGTGCCAAAACCTCTGCAGCAAAGCCCCTGTGTGATCAGTAGCACAGAGCCAGATAAAGCCTGATATAAATCCATGCTGTGGGCAGAGTGGTGAAAAAGATGCATGTTGGGAGAGTTCAGGGATGTTTGAGGGTACAGCAGGGGTGGAGGATGAGGTGTATCTTTGACAAGCCTCTGAATCCTCTAAAATCTGTTAGTCCTTGCCAGCCCTCAGATAGTCTGTGATTAGAACAGCACAACGATGGCTCGGGTCCACCTGCTCTTGAGTTGTGATTGCAGCAGGGAAGTGGGTGCACAGAAGTTAGGTGGCAGAATCAAACTGGTGAGTGAGTTCCCATGAGAAATGGTGTTATTATGCAGTAAGGGAGATGGTCTTAAAAGCAGTTCATTTGATTAGGATGTCATTATGTGAAAAATTAAGAGCACTTTTCATTTCTGTGAGATGATGAAGCTGTTGCCAAAATCCAGCTTTCAGTTGCTGGTGCTGATTATGTAATGATGACTGCTTTTTGTTTCTGAGGATTGTACCCTCTTAGTTGAAAACAATGTCAGAGAAAGATTCTTCAGCATGGTTTGCTGTTTGTGCAAACACTTTTATTTTCTCTGAGCTCTCTGTTAGATTGTCCAGCTGTGTCTCTGTCAGGCATGCACACGTAACAGATCGATCTGAGCATTGTTTACTCAGATTCAGGGGGGTGCACTGGCCATATCTGCTGTTGTCTTTGCTTGAGTTTAGATCCATGACTAACATTATTTTGGATAACACTGTCTTTTTTTTGGATCTAAAAATAGCATTTTCCATTAAATGTTTCCACTATATTGAAATACTCTCTTTGTGGAGTCTGGTGTTATTTCTACATGTACTCAACTGCTGAAGTGTCTGCTGCACTCTTCAGTTGCTAAGGAAATAGTTTCCTTTCCTTGATAAATATTTTTGATGTCTCTGCCTATGCCTGCAGTATAGGATCATCCATCTTTTCACCTGGACAAATTTAAGTGAATTTTGGGACTAGTAAGTCTTGCAGACTAAATATCTTACAAAGGCATAAGAAAGACCAGAAAGGAGAGAAAAGCTCTCATGGAGACAGGAAGAGAGGGATTGTTTGCTTAATTCTGAGCAAAATTTGTACACCGTAGTCAAGTACAATCATTGTCATAACAGAAAAACTTTACAGCACCATTGAAATGTTTACTCTTAGGTTATGCTTTGCACTGGGAACCGTTCCCAACTGGATCTCAAGTGGCTGAGGCCCTGGTTGTGTCCCTCAGGTTCTGTGAGGGACACGGCAAACCGGTACTTCCTGTCCGCAAGCACAGCTTCGCAAGGTGATGATGACAAAGCAGAATGTCACAGCACCTGCTGTGGGTCTGTGGCAACATGAAACCCACCTGACCTCCAGCAGCTTCTCCAGCCTCTCCGTGGCTGCAGTTCTTTCCGTTTTCAGGAAAGCGGAAGTGTAACGTGCTGCTCACAGACTTTATTTCTGATCTGGATGATGATGATGGTGTTTTACGTTCCTACACTTGGGATAAGAATCGGTTCATGTGAAAGGTAAGACTAGAAAATGGGTAACAAAACATAATATGACAAGCTCCTTGAAAGATGTCTCTCTTAAAAATAAGAAGATTATGCTATGTACATATAAACCATAAATGCACGTGGGGAACTAAAGGGCCTGTGATGCCTTGTGAGGAGGAGTTAAACTGAGATTACAAAGCTCCTCTGCACTCCTAATCCTTGGTCGTGGCTTCTCTTGGATACTAGTACAACTCTGAAACTAAAATATATCACATTTCAGTGATGCTTAGAGGTAAAGGCTTAATATCCCACTTCTACAAGTGGAAGAGAAGCAGTTTGCTCAAGGGCGAGCTCTGTGTCACGTCTGTCTCTCATCTCAGAACAAGGGATCAAGGAGAAAACTGATTTTACAATTCTCCTTAGGAGGAAGCAAGGAGATGTCACCTGAAGTATTTAAGTTTAGCCCAATGTGACATTAGAACATGGAAGAGGTAGAGATGGCAAAGCACGATAGTTAAACAATCAATATTTTATTGATCACTTAAAAGCATGTAACCACGTCAGCGTACACTCTGCTCTGCCTCACTTAAGCTACTGAAGCTGAGCTCTTCAAACCTGCCTGCCTCTCAAATGAAAATTAAATGTGTTGTATTCTCTCAGTGAAGTGGAAAAACAGAAGAGGAGAAAGCTTAAATGAAAAGCTGTCTGTAAGATGAAATGAAACATTTTAGTTCAGGGAAATGAAGGGTTAGAGTTGCAGAGCACAGGGAAGGCACTAGTCAATAAAACTGGGATAGTTTTCAGGTTCAGGAATTTAATTTTTCTCACTGATTTGAGAAGATGGAGAGAATGGTAACACTGCTATCCAGGAAGGGTTCTGGGATTAGGTGTTACTGTCTCCCCAGCTGAGATTTTTCTGTTTTGAATCAGTGTTGAGGGCATTTGTTGAAGCAGGAGCCAGAATGCAAGGATCCCACCTCCTGGTGAGGACCTGTGTCTCCAGGCTGGAGCACCAGTCCTGTCACCTGCCTGAGGGAAGCTGGGGGACCTCAGTTCCAATTCATGCTTTTAAAAGCAGAACTTCCTTCAGCCCTTCTTGTTGGAAACACTGGCTCTGAATGTCTCTGTAGCGTGGAAGGCAGGATGCCCTGCGTGCGTGTGTGTGTCTGTGTGTGTGTTTCCAAAGTGAAGGCACAGGGTAGACTTAGAACAGCGTTCCCTGAGGTAACCTCAGCCATCCTGGCCTGTGTCTCACTTGCAGTGGGTGGGCAGCTCATCACAGTCACCTCATCACAGTGCAAAGTTCTGGCAAGGGAGGGAAGAGGAGGGAGAGCTTCCCTCACAGCATCTCTGTACACAGTGGAGCTTGAACTGAGTTTTGTCACCATAATGTGGTGACAAGAGCCACGCTCCTTAAAGGGGCATTCAAATCCTTTTGGCAGAGGAGAAAAGTTTATGTTAGGCATATCTGAAATCACTCGACAAATTGTATTAAGGATCTCTTACCTGAAATTTGTAAGGGTGAAATCTCACCAGTTGTATCAGAAAGGGATGTCTTGCACAAGTAACAGCTCAAACTGCTGATAAATACTTGTGTGGCTGACGTGAGACAGTGCAGTATATGCTGGGCCTGTGATGTCTTCCCATAATACATTTTACCTCATTGAATAATGACATTTTGCTCTGTGTGTGTATAAACTGAATGCCCAGTACAACCCTAAGCATTGCTCCTACGTAACTAATAAAAACAATGGCATTGATCATATTGGGAGGATTGAGAAATTGCTAGAGAATTGTAAAACTCTTGGATATGTGTGAATGAAATATACTGATAAGATAGAAATCACCTACCTCTGCCAGTATTGGAATCTACATTCAGCATAAGACTGAAGTGTCTGCTTTCACAGAACCAAAATACCTAAAACGAAATCAAGAAATCCTGCTCTAAAGGATTCTCTGTGAAGTTACTTGGAGGGATCAGTCTGTCCTTGGCTATTTTAATTAGCTGACCTGTGGATTCAGTGGATGGGAGACAGCTATCAGTTTGGACAACTGATAAGGAAGATGGGGCCATCACTTACCATCACCAGCTGCAACTGGACTGTGGGAAACTGGCAGAGATTGTTTCTAGAAACCATGAGTTTAGAGGAGCTCTTGTAATGAAAAGGTCTGAAACACCTCACTGCAGTCAGCTCCTGTCTTCCCTTCAAGGTTTTAAGCTCCTGGCTGTTTGCTAGGGCTGAAAGGGTTTGACAGCTGCTTTGGGAAATGGTAAACAATGTACTTTTTCTGTTGCTGATTCTCATTCAGGTATTAATAATTTGCTTCCTTCTCACATAATGTTATCCAAGTTCTTGAACAGGGAAAGGACAGACCACTGTCCTTTCCTTGGGTGGCACTGACTGTGCATGGCTGTGCAGCCATACCGGGCCACCTACTTGGGTATAAGATTTATTCTCTTTCTATGCAGGGCTGCAGGTTTAGTTTGCTTTTCTTTGATATTATGGCTGAACTTTAAGCCTGTTAACTCAGAGAGAGGCACATATAAAGGAGAGTTCATGTTATCTTAGGCAGTTTATGCAGGGAGCTTTCATCTGAATATAATTCTCAATTTATAATTTCAAGACCTGCACAAACCTTGTGCATTGGGAACACTGAGCATTGTATTTGTGTGGATTGGTTTGTGAGTGGGCATTCAAAGGCAGCTGAATGACTCGTAAGCTCTTGGTAAGCTCTGATTAATTTGAATACATTTGAAAATACATTTGATTCCTCTCTTGGAAAGTAAAATACCTGTCAATCACTGTAAGCCTAATGACAGAAAGCAGATAAGTGGAAGCAGAAGGAAAAACAAGCGAATGAAGACACTAGCTAAGAGGAAATTATCTTAATGGCAAGCTAGTGTCCAAAATGTAATCACAGAAGGCAAACTATACAATTTAACGATTCCCTCAACACATCATTGCTTTTCTCAGCTCTACACCTCTGCATCCATTTCAGATCTCAAGTGAAATTGTGTCTGAGTTAGAGGTGGGGAAAAAAAAAATCCCAGATCCTTGACTCTCACAAATTGCCTGGTTTCTTCCAGGAAACACTTAGTAAATGGCAGCAAGCCACAGGGAGCTTGGAGAAATAGACTCTGAGTCCTGAGAAGGCACATTGTACAGATTATATGACATTTTGTATAGTTGTAATTTAGGTGACAGAGAGGTAAGTTCCTGCTGTGCCTTGGGCTCTCCTTAAAGCAGTTTTCAAGGCAGTGTTGTCTGCCCAAGAATGCAGGTAGTATGTTGATTTGGAATAAAAGATAACACCAGATGAACTGTTAGTGTGCCTGATGTCTGCCCACAGCTAGAAAAGCACCCCATATGCTAAAAAGAAAAAAACCTAAACAAACAACAAACAAACAAACTCCAAAAAACAAATAAACAAAACCTCAAAACCAACCAACCATGTAAAAAAAAAAAACCCCAAACAAACATGAAAATAGTATTTTATAGGAGTCGCTGCTGGAAACTGCTGACACTTGGCTGTCAAAACCGAAAAACATTCTTTTTTTTCCTCATTTACTAGAAACAAGAAGTTTCTACAGAGCATTTCACATTTTGATGGACACAGTAGTTCTCAGGGGGTTTAACATTCCACCACTAAGATCTGGCATAATTTCCCTAAAGCTTTTGTCTGCACATGAGGTATTTGCTTGTAACAGCTACTTTTCATCTCAGAATAATGAAGTTCTAGTAGATCTTTGGCAATATATATATTTCAAAGGCTTCTTTTTCCGTGTTTCTCTTGCATTTTTTCTGTCTTAGTGAAGGAGGTTGCTAAATGAGCTATATAATGTGCTGTAATTATGTCTATCCAAACCAGTGTGGTGTTTAGATCTTAGTTGTGCAGTTGTCTAAGTTTACTGTTGACAATGTTTTAGAGTCTGTTTTGGGGAAGAGACAGCTCTTAGTGCCTCAAAACCTGCTAGGGAGTCTGTTGCAGATCAGGCAGGGATTTTTTATTATTTCCACTAATTGCTTTAGACATAATACTGTCTTATTTTCAGTAGTATTTTTGTAAAAGCTTTTCCCTTTTCACTCAACACTAGCACAGCCTGTAAGCATGAATTAGTATGAAGAGTTTGACATAGAGTAGAGCCTTGAGTTGTGCAGAACTTCTAAATAAGTAATAGTGACATGATTAAACACTAATATTTGAGTTGGTATTGCTAGAATTTGTAATCAGGCTACAAAGCAAGCTGTCACAGAGAAGAGCCTCAGCACTGCTGAAGCTGATAGTGCTCATGACAGTAACATTTAGCCCAGATATTGTTCTGTAAAGACTGAAACCCTTGTTTCCTCTATTCATCTGGATAGCCTGTATGCTCATGAAATGATGAAGTTGTGTCTCTTCCGAGCACTTGGCTATTAATGAAGTGCACAGAAGTCTGGTTTTTGGAAAGTAAGAGGGTACTGCTCTGTCTGAAGGGCAGGGTGATGACTCTCCACAGCACAAAGGGCTGTGCTCTTCCACGTGTTGGCTCTTGGGCTTTGTGTCTCCCAGGGACTCCAGAGCAGCACTCCTGGTACCAGCACTCCTTTACAGCCCCACTGCCAGGACCTTGTGAATCTTAGTTTGCTTTGAATTTTCAGATAATTAATCAAAAGTAGAAATATTTGCAAGTGCCCAGAAGGGATGTGCCCTTAACTGAAGAAAAACTTGTTCCTCTTCAGAAGCAGAAACTAAATTCTGCTGTTACAGTCAGTAAAACTAGAGAGAACTTAATGACACCTGCAACATTATTGCACATTCTCTTGATCCTATATGTAATAAGAAGGTAGGACCAGTAATTCCTTCCTTTCTGACAAGCCACCCCATATAACTGCAGAAGACACAGGCTCCTTTTTCTGTGACACCTGCTAATACACTGCTATAGGGATTCTTCATCATCACACTCTACGTTGATCACATGCAGCTTTGATTTCTTTAACATCAGTGTCAAAAGCATTTTTATTGTCAAGCCTTCCATCTCTTTCCATTTTTCCCTCCCTTTTGCTTCTTAAAAAAATAAATAAAAAAAGAAGAAAGATTGGATCCAATTTTCATCGGACTAACATCAGCCTGAAGGTATTTTCATCAGTTCTTGGCAGATCCTAGATGGGATGTGTAATAATGAATGCCTTTTCATGATTGTTTTCCTCATGCTTAAGTTCATCTTCTGTGAGCACTGTGTGAAGTAATTTGAAGCTTTTAATTGTTAATGATATCTGGCATTTCCAGACTCTGGGAATGTTTCTGTGTGTGTGAAAGAGAATTATTAAGCACCAGAGAAAAATGCCATGCTACTTGCTGTTATGCCGAGGAAGACCTGCCAAATCTTGCAGTATTTTTGCATGCTATAGAGGTGGAAAGAAGGGAAGCTTGCAGAGCTAATAATAACATCAGCTTTGTGGCTGGAAGCCTCATAGTTGTAACTCCATGATGACAATCTGATTCAAAACATGATGAAATCCATGCCTCTATCTATTCCTGTGGATCTTGGATCAGTCATTACAAATCAGAGTTGAAAAGAACTTGGATGTTTTTGCACAAGACCAAAAGATCCTTTCATTGCAGGTGCAGGCAGGTCTCTCTCAGCATTTGTCAGGGTAAGCTTTTCAATATATTCACAGTATGTCTAAATGTAGCATCCCCTGATCTTTAAATCGGTCTCATGCAGTGTTGGCACGCAAGACCAAAATCTGGTTGCAAATACATCATTTCTGTCTTGCTCTTCTGTTGATTGCCTTCCTGGCAGTGTGAGGAGAGGCAAAGAACATGACTTGCCTTGACTTGGCAGGCAGCACCATTCTGGTGGGGTTTGTGAACAACCGACAGTGGGCTGTTCATGACAAGAACAGCTGCAGACAGTGGACAACATAGCAGAGCACACCTCCTATGAGGAAAGGCTGAGAGAATTGGGATTGTTCAGCCTGGAAAAGGCCTTGGTTGTGACCTAATTGTGGCCTGCCAGTACCTGAAGGGAGCCTACAAGAAAGATAAAGAGGGACTTTGAACAACAGCCTGTAGTGACAGGACAAGGGGAATGAATTCAAGCTGAAATAGAGTAGATTTAGATTAGATAATAGGAAGAAATACATTACTGTGAGGGTGCTGAGGCACTGGAACAGGTTGTCCACAGAAGTTGTGGATGCTCCATTCCTGGAAGCATTCAAGGCCAGGTTGGATGGGGCTCTGAGCAACCTGGTCTAGTGGAAGGTGTCCCTGCCCATGGCAGAGGGGTTGGAATGAGATGATCTTTATGGTCCCTTCCACAAACCATTCTATGGTTCTACTATTCTATGAAACTTAGTCTTGAATCAAAAATTGAAGCAATCTTTCATCAAGATGTGATGATGGATTCTTTACTGCCATCAAACTGGATGTTTTTCTAAAAGATGCAATCCAGTGGTAACAAGTTCCCTCCCAGGGAATGCCCCTTCAGGGCAATCCTATGGCCTGCCTTATGCTGGGGGTCACATTGTCATCTGTTCTCCTGGTCTTATCATAAAGAAGTTATGAAAGCCATATTCACAAATAATGTCCACACTCTGTTACTTAAATGATGCTTGGGTTCCAGTGCTGAGCACAGTAAAATCCTTGTAGCAGCTGCTGGGCCCTCCATATTTGATAACCAAGTGTTCAATTATGTCCACCTTATTTTTTTAATACTTTGACGTTAATCTGTAAAACCATTGATTATAGAAATGCAACTTGAAAATTCTGTGATGATTCAAAAGAGGGAGAGTTTTTACCCAAAGTCACTTAAGACTTCATCTTCACAACTACGTAATACTGAGGAAAGGAAAAAGTGCTTGGTGTAACCCCATCTTTCTTTCTTGGACAGGACTCATGCACAGGCAGGAATATGGTCACAGAGGATGTTCAGTCATAGGTCTGTGGAGACACAGGGGAGCAGGAGTGCACCAGGACATGTCAGAGCATTTCTCCACTTGTCTCTGAGTGCGTTTTCCAAAAACTTGTTATTGAGCCATCATAACTGCATGCTTTGGTTAAATGTTTATACAATGGCAAGAATCTGTGCCTAACAGGGCTATTTTTGAAGTGTTTGGCAAATCTAGGCTGATACCTCCACAATACTCCAACTTCTGTAAGCTTGGGCAGCTTCCCTGTGGAGGTACAAGATTCATCACCTTTTAAATAAAAACAGAATTATGAAATGAGATCTGAGATTGGACATATGAAATACGTAGCTTTAGGCCTGGTGTTTCAATTTCATGTTATTTCATCTCAATTCAGGCTCTCTGTCCATCCTTTGGTTTTGGCATACTGTTAAAAGGCTTCCACTGTTTGGTTTTTTTCTGTATGCTTGGGTATTGAAAAGTATGATATTAGGGAGAACTGCGTAACTTGTGAAGTCCCCTGTGTTTGAGCAGTGTAGGATACACAGACTAGGAGATTTTGAGGGTATATTTTGAGCTCTGTCCCTTCCCAGACAGGCATGAATACTTGGAGAAGGAGATAAAGAGGGACTGTTCTAAAAGCTATCATGGGATCCTGCCACAATATTTTGGGTTTTAACTCTTATTAAGGTCCATATTTGTAGCCCTATCAAATTCTGCATGAAAATTTCTGTGTAGGTCCAGACTTCCCTTCCTTACAACAAATGAAATTTATTTTCTTTTCCTTTGTACTCTTACTGCTTGTGGGAGCAGGTGTACATTCATTGGCATAATAACCAGATTTTCTGAATAACTTGCCTGCTGCTAAAGATGTTTAACCACTTAAAAAACTGTTTTCCTTAGCATTTGTAAAAAAAAGAGTCCATTTTAAAGTTATGTGTATTTTTATTTATAAGGTCTTGCAACAAAAAAGGTACAAAAAAATCCAAAATAGAGTTAATAAAGTAATTTCAATTACTACTGAGTTTTGCATAGCTATAATATTTTTTCTTAATACATAAATATGGTGCTGTCTTGAGAAAACACAGTATTGGGGAACTTGCAAAAAAGGAGACAAGTGACAGCTTTGCTTGAGCTTCCCCAAGAGGAGTTGCTCTCTGACAGCTGTTTCTCCAGTGTCTCAGGAGTTAGTTAAAAGGACCCAACCCAAGAGTTGGAGGCACTGTCCCCTGGCAAATGTGTGTAGGTTTGACTTGCACCACATGAGCACAGCTTGTCACATAAATGTTTATCTGTAGAAGATGTCAAGCAGGGTGGGAGACCCAGGAGCTGCATTTCTGTGTTCATGCTGCCATGGTGTACTTCCCTCATAGCTGGTGTAAGGCCTTGTGGAAAATGGAAATTAGGGGTCTCCTAAGAGTGTTGGCAGTACCCATGGCAAAGCCAGTGTTTATACATCTCCCTCTGCATGCATTCCTGTTCCTGCTGCAGTTGGATCTCCCAGAGGCAAAGCACTGAAGGTGTGTTCAGGGCTCTCAGGCTGACCACCACAGTGGGAAGGCTGATGGCAGCTCCTCCATGGCCAAGCGTGCCTGGAATCCCCAGGGAGGGCTCACCTAGGCAGTGCCATGGAGACCAGGGGGGGCTGGGGGTGGATAAGGGCTGCCAACAGCCTGTCCATCAGTGCTCAACTTTCTGCATTTGCTGGTAGGTTCATTTTTTTATCACATCCCCCAGCACAGGGTGCTGCCTGAGGTGCAGTGGCTAGGACTAATATGGGTTGGGCCAGGCTGTTAATCAGTGATTCCTTTCCTTTAGATTTGTTTATTGTTCTCTCTCCTGCATGGTGCTATAGCAGAGGCAGCTACTGTCACATAACTTACCCATTTGTGTTGCAAGAATCATTCATTAAATAGTGAGAGGTTCTCCAGTGCTTTCCAGACAAGTGCTGATCAGGCTCTGTGGAGCAGGGGTTGGCCCAGACACTGACTCTGCAAAGCATCCTGGCCTCTGGGTCTGAAAAGCCTTCCCTGATGACCCCTATGAGGGTGACCACTGCACCAGCCAGTCATACATCCCTTCTGAGCATTTAAGGCAGGTCCTGATCCATAGGTCAGACCAAGACAACATGCTCATGTACAGAGTGAGCCCTGTTAGCTGCATCTGGCACAGATGTGAATGTCCACACCAAACATGCAAACTCCAGGAGAGGGGTGGCTTGGGGCACAGAGTTTTGCAGGGACAAACTGACCTGGCTTGTAGCTGCCTTGGTTTGCTGGGACTTTGTGCCCTCAGAGCCAGCCTCAGGATGCTGCTGGAGTGACCCCCTGAGACCCTGCTTGGCATCACTCGGCTCTGGCAGAGCGAACAGTGCAGTTGCCCTAGCACTGGGCTGGCACTCATCCCTCAGGTAAATGGGAAACTGCCAGTGTGTGGGAAGCCATTAGCCTGCAGGATTGCATTGAATTCCCTTCCCTGTGAGTGCTGTTCTTTCACTTCTAAGGATTACGCTGCTTTGTCCACTTTCTACTGAGATCATTGCAGAGTGAGTTTCCTGGAGGGAAGAAAAAAAAGACTGTCAAGTACCCTGTTTTCTTATTCTTATCTCATATTTAGTTTCCTAATTGCAGCTTGGAAATAAAATATCCTTCCTGCTAATTTTATTCTTTTGTATTTAGGAAATGCTGCCAAGTCTGACAACTTCTTCCTTCCAAAGACGCACTGTTAAGATGTTTTTTTCCCTGCTCCACAATGACAAAACTGTCAAGAAGCATTGGAGTTTGGAGAAACATTCATTTTGTGTGTGCCAGTGAAGAAGTGCTTATTAACTTTAGTTTAATTTAAATTTGTCTGCAACAGAGGGATGGGTTTATTTACACACTTCCTAATAATTATTTGAATCTGAAAGTTATTTCTGCATTGAAGTGTAAGATTTTTGAGTGGATTTTCCCAAAAGCAGATAAAGGGATTAGGTATCAGTGTTCAGTAGAAGCTAGGGGCTGCATCTTTTACCCTCTGTATAGCAAACTAGAGCTTTGGGGATCTCTTATTTTCAAACAAAACTGCTTACTAGGTCTTCTTCAGTACCAGACCGGAATTTTTGAGTTTGCTTGGAAAATACCAATTCTGATGTAAAATGCACAGAGTTTTTGAAGAGAATGTGTTTCCATCACATACAAGGAAGAAACATTGCCTGGCTACAGGTTGGGACACTGTGAGGCTTTCATCAGTACTGTGGGATCCTTGGGCTGCTCCTATAGGGATCCCTTAGCCTAGAGGCTCGGGAAGATATGATTAGGAGGGTAGATGGAAAATGAATGTTTCTTTGTGCAAAAATGTTCTCTTTTGCATAGAAATAAAGAGATAAATCAAGACATGAAGCTCTACAAGCTTCTGAGGTAATCAAGGCACGAGCAGCTTCCCCATGTCTTGCCAAGCCCACCTCCCATTGTCCTTGTGCCCCTGGCTTTAGGACTGCCTCACGCTTTGTATCCTTAAACTGCACATTGCTTCCAGAAGAATACGTGGGAGAAAGGGAGGGCAAGAAGCACTTTGCAAACTGCTGTTGAAGAGTCCAGAGTAGTCTCTGCTGTACTCGCACCACGAGTGGCCCAGCTGCACTAAAATAATATCAGATAATTTGTAGTGAGTGAGTAAGCTCTGAGATGAGACTGATGGGAATGGCTCTGTAACATTAGAAACTTGGTGCTAAACCACAGAGTCAGGAAAACAAATACAAGAAGACACTTTTAACACAAAATAGAACAAGTATCTTCCTGGGATCATCATATTTACAATGGCACTGCCTTGCTGACCTGTCAGAGCTGAAGATTTTTCTTTTGGTTTTTTTCCTTTCTGGTGTTATAAGACAGATGGTGTCTGCTCTTAAATAATGAAATAAACCATGTTCCACACAACATAAGACATTTGAAAATGTTGCTATAAATGTGCAGAGGTTGTGCACTTCTCAGTTAAAATAGATTCTTTCAAATAATTCTTCCTCCAACTTTTCCCCGTTAACAAATGTGCAGTTAATCACAGAGTGAAATCTCTTTTCCCCTGTAGATTGTGTTCCGGAAAATCAGCGACGTTAAGCGGGAAGAAGAGGAGAGAATGAAGAGGAAGAACGAAGCACCTCTGATCTTACCCCCAGACCACCCGGTGCGACGGCTGTTCCAGAGGTTCAGGCAGCAGAAGGAAGCGCGGCTTGCAGCAGAGAGGGGCCGAGATCCGGACGACCTGGATGTGGAGAAGGGCACTGCTGTGGGGGAGCAATCCTCTGCTCGCGCAGTGGTCAAGGCCAGCGTTGTGACGGTTCGGGAGAGCCCGGCCACCCCCGTGTCCTACCAGCCCGCCTCCACCTCCGGGGCCTCCGACCAGGCCAAGCTGCAGGCCCCGCCGTCGGACCACGCGGCGTGCAAGGCCTCCGGGGACTACCCCCGGCGGAAAGGCTGGGCCAAGTTCAAGGAAGCCTGTGGGAAAGGTGAAGACTGGAACAAGGTCTCTAAAGCAGAGTCCATGGAGACTTTACCTGAGAGAACTAAAGCTTCGGGAGAAGCTACCCTGAAGAAGACAGACTCTTGTGACAGTGGCATTACAAAAAGTGACTTGCGCTTGGATAACGCTGGGGAGACGAGAAGCCCCCAGGACCACAGCCCGGTCCTCACCGAGGTCAAGCATTCCTTTTATCCCATCCCAGAACAGACTCTTCAGGCCACCATGCTAGAAGTGAAACATGAGTTGAAAGAGGACATCAAGGCTTTAAACACAAAAATGACCAATATAGAAAATCAGCTTGCTGAGATACTTAGGATATTAACCTCAAGAAGAAGCTCCCAGTCACCACAAGAGTTGTTCGAAATATCAAGGCCCCAGTCTCCAGAATCAGAAAAAGACATGTTTGGAGCTAGCTGAGGTGTTTCTTTTTAAAAAAAACCCAGACCAACAAGCAAAGAAACAGCCCCCTAACACTTTACATTTAATCTGTCTTGAAAACGAGTGAGGGATCCGTTCACTAAGCATGTTCCCTCTGTCTCAAAAGATATGGTAACAGGAATTGCAACCTCATGTCAAGATGGCAGCTGACTTTGAAGCCTTTTTGACAGCAAGGGTACAGTTTCTTAAGTTTTTCTTCTCCCTTTGTCCTCATTCCCCCCCAACACCCCTCTCTCCCTTGGGATGTTGGAATAAGAATTCTGACAGCAGCAGCCATCCCTGTGAACCCCAGGTGACCTCTGAGGTTTTTGGAGCATGCCTTATGTCCTTAGCTCGGGTTATGCCTATATGAATAAGCACTTGCCAGGGTGCTTATATGTTCAGTGTTTGGTGGGTTGTTTGTTTTTTTTGTTTTGTTGCTGCTGTCACTATCTCAGTCACCTCTACAGCATTGTTGGATGTCACAGTATATTTTCATATATCTGTAGTAATGCAGAGAGCAGTAGGAGATATGTATTTCATTGTGTGCTGAAGTTTTTTGGGTAGTCAAGGAAGGGCTAATAAAATGAAAACAAATGGTACGTTTTAATTTCAAACTGACATATTGCTAAAACAATTGCATTTGGCAACATCTTCAAAAATAGCCACAGTATTTCAGATCTATTAATAAATGTGATCTTCCACACTGTCATTCACTGAATCAAGGATATGTTTTTTCAAAACTTTTAAAGTTTTCTTCAAAAACTTATCTTCTGTATCAGATGTCTTTCAAAATTTGATACTTTTGCTTTCAACTCCAGCTGCTGGAGGCCGGAGGGTTGGGTGTGCAGTGTACCTGAGAGCAGCCCATGGCACAACAGATTTGGAACATCACTAACAGGTCCTGTAGATTTGCCTCCTGATATGAAAATATACTGTGGCATTTAACTCCTGTTCTGCTATGAATCTGCTCTTTTAATTCTTGTTAAATTATTATCCAGAAGTTTCTGTTTTAATAATGTTCATTGTAGCCAAAGGCTTTCACAGAATTTTTCCTCTACATCCAGTGTATTGTTCCTGATCTAAACTAGCTTGGAAGCAAATGGATAGTAGAGGTAGAAATACAGTGCTTACTGTATGCAAGTGCTATTGTAGCAAGGAAACAAAGAGATCTGCTTCTTAAAGAAGGAGATGTTTCCAAAACTTATATTTTCATAACTTTTTTCAGAGGAAGATTGAAGCACTTTACCAAAACTACTCTTCATTATTCATACAGGGTAGCATAGATGGTATCATGACTTTGGTTCTCACCTCGGGATATAGGTGGATATTCACAATATATTCACTCCACTGATCTGGTATGTTCACTGCTTAGAGCTCAGAAGTATGGTACCACGCCACACTTTAAGAAGTTTTCATTTTTAATGGCAATAGGTCTTAACGCTGTGTGTGTTAAGTCTCATTCTTTCTCCTTCGTACTAAGTCATTTACAAAGAAACACAGGAATTTTTGGGGAAGATTTTTGTTCATGTTAAGTACAGAAGAGGCAAGGAACACCATCAATTTTAATGATTTCTGCTGGCCTGATGCAGGCACAGTGCAATGCAGAACTGTGTCAGACATCCCTGGGGAGGTGGGACATCCACTGATGACTGGCACAGTGGTGAGGCCGTGCTGTGCAAAGCTCCCAGCTTGAGTCCTGCTGTCAGTGTGTTTGTTTGTACCTGTTCCTGCAGTAACTGCCCTTGCTCTCAAAGATAACACGTATTCCAAGTATTCCAATTATTTCTAAGTCCAGAGGCAGGTGGTTTAGGATTGGCTTTCATTGTCTTACTCCTTTGTTTGCTGTGGAGGTGCCCACAGGGAGGTGAATTCATACCCGAGGATTGAAATACTCCTGAGAAACAACTCTTGGGTTCAGATCTGTAGGTTACCTTCTTCCACAAGAAAAGGCAAGCAGGGAGGTGACTTGCTCTGAAACCAAGAAGCCACTTCCTTAACTTATTTCTGGTTCCATGTTTAGGTTTTCCCAGTGGTACCTGATGTCTTTTACAGTTGCTCACTGCAGACCTGCAGTGCTGAGGAAGGCTCTCTCTGACCAAAGCCATGCTGTTTGTTTGGTGCTTTAATCACTATAAGTGGCAGCAGTTTCCTGCAAAAGCAATGGCATGGCTGCCACAGGAACCCATCCATCCACAGTTTCTGTGAGAAACTCTGTCATGACTTTTTTTCTTTCTAGTCTTCTTAGATAGTAACTACCATACACAAGGATTTGTAATTGATTTCTAAAAGTTCCAGCAAGTTTTTAGAGACTGCCTAGGAGTCAGCTTCCTGATCCAGGCAAATTCCTCACCAGCATGATATTCATGACACTTTTCTTCATAAAATTTTTGAAAGGCTGAAAGTCTTAGCAAGTCCTTTGTGAAAGTGTCACCCATTTAGCTGCAGTTGGATAAACATGGACATGAGCTTATCCCAGGTGGACAAGGGAGGAAATGTTTACAACCTCCCAAGTATGTGCCTAGTGTCTCCAGAATTGCAGTGCAGACCTAAACTTAAATGTGCAGTTGCAGGTTACCTGGCCCTTTGTTGCTGATACTGAATAGATGTTTCTCAGTGATATTTTTGTGTGCCCTCAGGGATATGTTAAAGGTTATTCTGCTGTTGCTGATTGTCCAGCCTGGAATCCCACCAGGACAAGCCCTAGAAGCCCCCTAATTGTAATAATTACCTAGGCCTGTGAACAAAGGCAGACAAGTCCCCATTTTCTGGGGATGCTCCTTCTATAGCCTAATGCTTAGAATGATACCAAACTCCTCCCCACCCTATATAACAGTGGGTGGGTGCAGCACCCAGTCCTTTGCTAGAGGTTTTTCAGGCTCTTACAGTGGCCTATAAAGGCACTTATTATTTGTAAAGCCTTCAAAGATTGTAACACACCCCTGAATTCCACTTTAAAACTTAATGTCTTTGAAGATTATGGCCAAATTTAATTTTGTTATGGTCATGAAATGGCAGAGAAACTCTGCTTGCTCCTTACAATGACACCTTCAGGATGTCTGGTCCAGGTGAGCCCTGACAGCAGTCAGTGTCCCTCAGACCTGTACAGCTGTAACTGAGATTAGGCCCACTTTTATGAACTGTCAGGCACTAAAACTGGTTGTAGGAGAGTGCATCATCCCTCAGCAACCTGTATTAGTTGTAAGAGAATTTGAAAAAAAACTACTGTCTAGTATGAGCTTTGGTGTTTGGATTCCCTGGACTACCGAGCGGTTAAAAAATGAACAAATCCATGCCCACCCCTTTGAACCCCAGACTAATCTGAAGCTATGCTATGGTGCTCAGGCTCTGCTGATGCAGTACTTTCCCTTTAAAGAGTGGCTGAAAGCCCCTGTGTTACAAATCTGTCTTTCTCCACTGAGCCTTACACTCAGATGCCTATGGCTGGATGGCAGGTGAACCCACCACAATTATTTGTTCTTTGATTTTATTTGTCAGCTTTTCCTTTTTCTCTTGTTCCTCTCTATATGTTGGTTAAGACTTTTCACTTAAATTATTTTCCAGCTTAGAACTGAAGGATCTCTGAAAGTAAGACTCTGCCCCTTCACAAGCAAATAAAGATAAAGATAAAGAAAAAACCCAAACAAAAACCAAAGCCTCAGTTTTAACTGTGTTCTGGCATAGTGCTTCTGCCATTTAACAACCTGCTAAATGACCTGCATCATTCTAAAAGAGATGATGTGTTCCAGTTTGACTATATGGTATAATTAAATTTCAGCCAAAAGAAGGTAGTTAAGAGAAGGAGCCTGTATTTTGATTTGGTCAAATGGGAACTTCTGAAAGTTCATGCTTAAATGGTTACAAAGAATACAAATACGCAGAACATAAAAAAGGATTAAAAAAGCCAACTCCAGCCCTCACCCCTACCTTGTTTGGGTACATTTACTTCTGTCCGATATTAAAAGTATACTTTTGAAAACACCATTCTTCCTTTAAATCTCTTCCACAGTTCTGCCCTGAATCCCAGCGAACACCCCTGTTTAACAGCTTCGAAGGCGATGTTCTGTTTCTACAGTACTTCCCTTTAATGAACTGAACAAGATACTTACTGTGACTATCTGGTGATATATTTTCAATCACTCCTAACCAATCTGTGAAAAAATTTACTACATAATTTGTCTTTACTATATAAACAACAATGTGTATGATTACACTTGTGCAGATGTGTGTACATACACACATATATATATAATATCTATGTATAGATAAGTCTATGGATTGCATTTCTGTTAAGTAAAAGCACATTCCTCATTGATTCCAGTCCAAGAAGGGAGCTTAAATCTTCCCAGTAGACATCCACTGAGTGTCCTGTTAGTGTCTTGTTTGTTAACTGTTGAACTTTTAAGGCCATGATTTTTGATTTTTCTAGCTGGCCTCAACTTCACACTGTGAGTCTGGTAAATAGTGTGACTGGAGAAGATCTGGTGAGGGTCATGATAGTCAGGAAAGAGAAGTCCATGTTAAATTGGACAAATGCTTTATCCTAGCTGGTGGGGATAAGGCTCATAAGCTGGTGTTTGTTGCTCGCAGTGTCTCTGAAGCCAAGGTGCCCTGGTAGTGTTTCTCATGGCTTTTCCTGCAAGAGAGATGACAGAATAGATGGATTTATTTTTTTCTGGTACCAGGGGCTGTCTCAAAGGTGCTGAGCCTATCCTTCTCATGGGCAGCATAACACATAGTTGCTGCACCTCTGCTTTCTTGTCCTGGTGTAAGGTGGTAAAAAAAGCATCTTCTACTGAATTTTTCATTTCCACATAGTCTCCTGTGGGTGTATTGGCAATAACAAAGTCTGTGTTTTAGCTGCACTTATGATACATCAAGACAAACCTTTTAGAGAGAGTCCCGTGCAAGGGAAGCTCCAGAAATTTGAGGTGAGGCACAGTAGGATACTGTATCCTCCAATCTGACATCATTTTGACCACATTGTTGTGGGAAGCATTGATTCAATTAAATAAAAATAAAGCTTTTTTGCAATAAGATATATCCAGCATTTAGCCTTAAGACCCTTTCATAAGTGATATAATTCAAACTGTGATTCCATTCTTCTTCCTTCTTAATGTTCTGTAGTATTTACAGTGTTGCCTAAAGATGAAGCACTTTGATTAGCTTTCTAAATCTAATGGAAATCACTTGTTGGTAATCACATTTCTTTCTCCACTTATTGCCTTCTTATTAGGATATTTAATTTCTCCAGTTGCCCTCTCCCCTCGTAAAACAAAGAGACAGAGCTATTGTCTAAACACTTTCGTGTATCAGGGGGTCAACCCGTCGTACTGCGAAAGTGTTTGTTTCAGAGACTTTTTTTTACAGATAGACAAAGCTAATGTGAATTTACCTGCAACTGTAATTTGTTTCAAGCTGATTGTTGAGTGTTGTGTAAACATATTTGATGTGTAGTCCCAGAACATCTCTGTAACTGGATCCAAATGCCTAATATTAACAAAACAGTTTGGGGTTTTCACTAACTGTTCTGAAAGGCTCATGGGTTTTTTTCTTCTTCCCACTTAATCTGTGACCACTAACATAGGAAAAGAATCATTTAAGCTGTAGATGAAAGAAGTTCAATAATCTTGTATCAGGATGAACTGCTATATAAAGAAATACCAAGTTTTCCAATGAATGTGTTATATTATTGTACCTACATACGATCAATATTTGTACATCTGTTGGAGACCTGTCTGCGTTTCAATATTTAGCCACCACTGCATGGACACTTGATTGATATGCAGTTAATGCAGTTGCTTTGGCGCTTTTCAGTGTACTTCACTTTTTTTTTATCCTTTCAGAAATCCACCAAATACTCTCAGTTCTTTTTCTTTGCATTTGTCACTTTGTTCAATGAAGCATGACTAGAAACAGAGAATGAGTAGATACTATTTTTGTGGTCAGCAAAGCAGCTGCCAGTAGATAGACAGTGTGTGTATGTATGTATGTATACGCACTGTCTGGGAATGTTTCAGATACAAATGCAGCCACCTCCATTAATGATATCCCTAGTCAACATTTTTAAACAAGCACAAATAATATTTGTAAAAAAAGAAGTTTAATTTTATTTATTATAGTAATAAACTATTTTATACATTACAGTTGCTTTGGTGTGCTTTTCTCTGTGTTGAATATATGCTCTTAAGATCATTAAGGTGGTTTTAAATTACCCTCTGTAACTTCTGGCTAGCAGTTTTGTTGCTGTTGGTTTGTATCTCAAGTGTTATGGGTGGAGCAGTGGGATATTATTGCTTTGGTTGTAAATGATTCAGGTTGTTTTTCCAGGTTTCTTTCTGCTGTGTATCAGTGCCAAGGGATTCACATTTTCAGGCTCACTGTGGACTGAACTCAGGTGCTCTGTAAAGTAAATATCCTGACACTCCAGCAGTGTCCTGTGCTGTGGATCTCACTTTAGTCCAGGTATCTGCTGAGCAAAAAAGAGATTACCGAGGACTGGTTGTGACCTGTCTGAAATGATCACCCCATGACCTGAGGGTTCCTGTGTCTGTAGCTGGTCTGTGTTTTAGACTGTGTTCACTACTGCAGTATCTGAGAACTTTTACAAAACTCATGGAAACCAGAGATCAAAGAACTTTCTGCTGTCCTGTCACCTGCTGCAGAAGAAAGTGACCTCACCATGGACTTGCAAAAAGACAAACCCCACAGACAAAGCCCCTAGCAGTATGTCACCTGGCAGTGACACTGCTGAAACAGGTAGCCATGAGTATTATTTTGTTGGCTACCTCAGCAAATGAATCAATAACCAAAGGTCATAAGAATGGGAGATCCTTTCAGGTCAGGATGGACACACATGACAGGATTACAGTCAGCAGTCATTCCTGCAGGCCAGAAGCCACGCCGGAAGTTTATACAAAGTTTTAGACTTCAGGATGTCAGCCTGGGCTCTGTGAGCTTTGCAGCCATTTTTGTGGTTCATTCTCCATCCTCTCACTCAAGGGTCTAGTGAACGTGACTGTCACCTGTATTAGGACACTCCATGGGATTGTCAATCTCATCTCCATAAGAACAGCAATAAAGCATAAGCTTTCAGACTGCCAAACTGGGGCGGAACTGTACGGAGAGCAGCCAAGGAGCACAATGAGGAGCTATTTTTAACACCATTTCTGCATCCACTGTCGTATGTGGTGTGACAGGATCTCTCGTCACTAGCATTGTTTCTCTGGCCAGCATGAAAATCCAGCTTTCTTTTGCATGATGTTATACAGTGTCCTTATACTTACTAGAAAACGGAAAATTACCATAGTGAAGGCACGTACTTTTGCTTGGGGTTTTTTGTTAGTTTGGGGAGGCTTTTTTTTTTTTTNTTTTTTTTTTTTTTTTTTTTTTTTTTTTTTTTTGAGGTCTCTAGAGGCTGTTGTGCTCATTTCTTGAATTCTTTATTATTTTCTTTGCTCCTGCATTCTTCGCAGCCTTCCTGGCAGTGCTCCAAGCTTCAGTGAGTGTAGGAGGATTAGCACTGGCCACACAATGTTCCCCGTCAGAGTTTTTCTCCCCTCAGCAGCCCCACAGCATTTCAGACCAAAGGTAATTAACTACAGCACTTTTTGCCCAGATTTGGGTGCCAGATTGCAAAGGCTCATATTCTGCATGCTGCCCATCAGGCCTGTGCTCGGCTGGGCAGCAGCAGCCCCAGCAGCTGTGAGCAGCCGGGATCACCTGCACCAGGCCCCTGCTTCTCATTCCCTGCACCTGGGAGCACGTTCACAGCAGGGACAGAAGCTTTCTAAAGCACAGGGAGTGTGCTGTGCCTTCTGATTTTTCTCAGAAACAGCTGCAGGTATTGTTCTTCTGTTTGGTTGTGAATTAGTGTGCAGCTGCTGGGCACCCCTGCCAGGCACATGGGGTCTTAACTCGGGTGGGTGTGTGGCCCTGGGGCAGCAGCAGGGACTCCCAGGGGCTGTCAGCAGTGCATCGGCTTCTGGGGAGGTGAGTGCTGCCTACACAGTTTTAAATTCTGCATTTGGTAATGGAGATTCTTTAGTTGCCCTGTGGTGCATTTTAGTATCTGTGTTAAATTCAGAAGCACTCTGGGGCTTTTTTGGAATGAAGACAACNGTGAAATACAGTGGGTTTTATTTGCTCCCCCAGCACTGAGGAAACATGAAAACTGTTCCTGTTCAGCATGTCCCAGCAGTGTGTGTGCCTGGTGCAGGGCAATGCTCAGGAGACCCCACCAAAGCTCGGGGAGAGCAGTGGGAAGCGGCCACTGCGCCCCAACACTGAGGCTGAGGAGACTCTAACGAGCTGCTCTCTGTGCTTGCCTTCTGCTCCAGGAGTTAGGCTGGTTAGTAAGGCTGTGTATCCAAGCAGAAAATGCTGGGAAGGATGCCGTGTTGCTATGGTATTTATTGCTGCCAGTGGTGTCAGGGGTTTAATTGCAACACACATATAAAGAATCTCAGCAAATACAAGTATTTTTCACCTAGAAGACTGAGTCTGTGCTTCTTTCGTTCTAATTCTGTGTTGGTATGTGGCAGCTGGGGGAACTAACCTGTCCTGTTCTTGAAAGACAAGATGAATAAAAACCTGTGAGAAATCCAAAGGAGGAATTAGGGAAAGTGAACTCCTGAAGTCTGTCAGAAGTAGATACCAAGATGCCTGTGCACGGCTGTATCTGTAAAATACAAGTGCTCAAGCCTCGTCTTTTTGCTTTTTTTCCCCCTTTCCTTTTCCATTCCTGCTTCCCCTTTCCTAATTAAGTTCAAGTGCTTACACAGCACAGACAAATTAAAATTTAAGCTGCCCCATGGCACAGGTGTAGGTTTAAAACAAGCTTAACTTTGGCAGCTCCATCCATCATTACCAATTCTGAACCTTTCTCCCTGCAGCCCCACTTCAAGTAGTTATGGAGACAGTAGTGTCTTAAGAAACCTTGAAGGTTGGTTCTTTTCAGGCTTTGCTCACTTGTAGAGATTTTCTTGTTTCTGTTCAGGTGGATGAGGAATGAGGGGGAAGTATGGGCTTTGCTGTTAATTCCTACCTGGGGGGGACACAGACCCCCTATAAATGTCACTGCAGTTTGTATGTGCAAATCTGAGTGGTTTGTGCTTTTGCACTGGAATTTCCTTTCACATTCCCAATCTCCTATCTTACAAAACTGGGGGCACAAAGAAACTGTGCTGGAGTATCTATTACACATGTGGGTTTTCTGTAAAAGGAAGATTATGGCCTCTTCTTCGACAGGGGCTGCCACTGGAGGGAAATGCTAAGCAGCAGTAGCACAGGGAGTGCACTGTTAAGCCTGGGAGCTACTGTATGCTCAGCAAAGGGACCAAGACAGCTCAAGAAGAAATGGCTCCCTGCAAGCAGGGCTTAGAGAGGAGAAACAGACTGCTTTCAAAGCTCTCCAGCAATCTTTTCTGGTGAGTTTTATGGTTAAGCAGAAGGTATTTTAGAAGAACTAACGATAACAGGAAGATGTACTGAACACCCTCAGTGTGAGGACTGGAAAGAAAGCTACAAAAATCTGTATGGAGCCCCAAGTCAAAATAAAGTATTTATTTTTGTTTTCCTTTAGAATGATAACACTGCACAAGCAACCATGTTGAACCTGGCTAGTGGAAGTGGAGAGACAAAAATATAAAGTAAAGCCATTCAGCTGAAAGCTAAATTGGAAAAAGCATCCTTTAGGAGAGTGTACAGGAACTGTGCATGAACTACTGCATGAAATTACAATTCTGCCAACACAAATTGTAAATAGCTCTGTAAAATGGGGATGGGCACCCCTCATTTGTGAGCAGCTATGGCCAGGTGTGCTGAAAGGTTGCAGGTGGATTGCTCTGACCCCTGTGTAGACCAGTGAGAAGAGTCTAAGCATATAATGGAGCCAAAGTACAGCCCTGGATACCTGTCTAGCTTGAACCTGCTGCATTTTCTTTACCCAGAAAAAATCTGTTATGGAGGAAACCTGTCTGTGTCTCAGGTAAGCATCTGAGGAAGGCCTTGGAAAATGAAGTGTGAGAGGGTGGGTTTGTAGGTTGCCCTCACCAAGGAGGAGACATTAGGGAGGGAGCAGGAAAGGGACACACAACACTGACACAAGGGCAAATGAGACTAAGTGCCCAGGAGGCTCCTTTGGCTGGTTCTGGTTCTAAAGGGCTGGAGCCCCCTAAGTCACCATTTGCCTGCTGGAAGGAGCTGTGAGATACTTTACTCTGCCTCACTTGTCTCTGCCAGTGTCAGAGAGTGCCCTTGTGTTACTGCCAGCAGCCCTAAAATTTTAAAGATTTAGCTTGGAAAACGTATTATGAAAATGTCATTTTTTTCTTAAAATAGAAGTTTCCTCAACCAGCATGAACTATGAGACCCCAAGTTCAGAGCCCCCAAGTACTATTAGTACTATTACACTAGAATCAGTGTGCTATTTTATTTTAAATGGCTGTCATGCTTTTTAAAGCTGTGCACCTATGTCAGGCCTCATACCCAACTTGCAGTTATTCATGGTGTCAGTGGTCATTGGCATAAACTGTACAAGGCAAGCAGGACGTCTTCAGACCCTTTGTAGGTGTCTTATTTTTACAAAGTGATGTTTGGCAGGATTTGATCAGATTGAGGAACTTTTGAGAAGAATAACCTAAGTGAAGGTTGGCCAGATGGCACCAGCAGTGGTGTGTGAATCCAAGGGTAGCCTTGAGACAGGATGCCAAGAGCTGGGGAAAGGCAGTGGAGAGGTCACTGAACTGGCCTGGAGCAAATATATGACCAAATGCAAGTTATTAGTGTGTAATTTCATCATGAATTACCACCTCAGCACAAAACTATTACCACAAGAGTAAAGAAACACATAGCTATAAATTAGCAGTACCATCACTTCAAGAACTATCTCATAAATGCTTATTTTTATCTCTGAATTGTGGATATATTACTATAAGGTAATCCTCCCATATACCTGAGCCCCTAAAGCACCTTTAACCCTTCCAGCAGTAGTCTGAAAAAAAAAACAAGTGGACGTTAATGTTTTCCCTGACTTGTCTTTTGATTAACTTACAAACAGTGTAGCTGTTTCTGGTCTTCTAGTATCATTTCCAGTTCTTCTAATTTTGCCACCTAATTTTGGAAAATCAAATGCTCTAGTGCATGGATAAAAATGCTATGGTCCATAAAAATTAATTAATTTTGTCAAGAAAGATCAGCTCTAGAGGGAGTGCCAATACAATTTAATTGTCACAGGTCATAACTGAAGTTATATTTCTGTGCTACTTCTTCAGTAAACTTTAATTTTTCAGTGGCTGGCTGATGCACCTGTCTGCAATGATCCACTTCAGCTACCCAACCATATATAAAGCTTTTCTTAAATCCCTGTGAACAGAATGCATTTCTGTTACCTGCAGGCTGACCATTGCTGTGGAAGGCACAGGCCACGGGTAGCCCATTTAATTTGTTCTATTCCTGAAAGGTGCTGATATGCAGCTACCTAAGGCTATTTACACATTGAGCTGCCCCTGGATATTAAGAAAGCTGGTGCAGCCTAGTTTGTGGTCAAAATTTGCCTGTTAGATCCTGATGTTAGCTTAACTCGTTCTCACCCAGATCTTTGTGATTCCCAGCATAAGGAATGAGGAGATTTTTGAACATAGTTTTAATCCTGGCATTATCTCTACTGGGTACAGAGTGCACACACCTTTTTCCTCTTGGAATAGTTCACGTATATTGCTAAAGCCTGTGGGAATAAAAGGGAGCAGTGCCGAGGCTGCCTCAAAGTTGAGCCTTCACACCCTTCAGCTCCGTCTCTTGTGCAGTGTCTAAAGTGTGTCATATCCGTAAGAATTTTCTTTTCCTGTCCTCCTGGGCTTTGGTGGCATCTATGAAAGCCTCTCAAGCTTGGAGGCTGGGGGTGTCTGAGCTACATTGTCCATCTCTAGGTCAGGCATAGGTGACTGGTGCCACAGGCAGCTAGGATTCAGATGCTCTGGCAGGACCTGTGTTTGATGTGATTGTATTTGCATGAAGCAGAAAAATAGAAAACACCAAAATTCTTCACTTTTTCTTCCTTTTACATGCAACTAATGGAGGAAGTGCTCCACAAGCAGTTCCTGGGGACTATTGGATTCAGTGCATGTGCACAGAACACCCCTGGGCATCCTTGGGGACCCACCAGAGAGAGCTGGTCTCAGAGGTCCCATAATACAAGAAATGATGTATTGTAATGCAGATTTCCCCTCTTCCTCAAAGGTGTAACAGGCACAGCGTTCTTCACAGAGGTTTTGCATTGATCAGTATTTCAGCTGACCCTGCTGGATTAAAATATATGCCTTGACTAACAAGTGGCTGTGTGCTGGGAGTTATTTTGGAAAGCAATAATGAGCTGCACTACTTAGGGAAGGGGGGGAAACTATAAAGAACCATGAGGAGTTGTGACAGCCCATGCATAGCAATTTCCTCACTCTTCACAGTTCATTGAAGACAATCCTGCTGCCAAGCCAGAGGAAGGAAAGCCTCCCCCAAGTGCAAACTGTGACCAGCTCAAGGATTAGTGGTGACGAAGGAAATTAGGTGGGTGTGCAAGAGGAAGGACAGGCCCTGCGTTATTGCTGTGACTAATAACAAAATTGCTGCAGGTTTTCACAGTTAAGCTGTCTTTCTTCTGACCTGTGGTAAGCTGGCTATTCCAACTAAGCTGCTTTTAGCTCTCAGACGTGAAAGAGATAGGTGAGCAAAGCCTTGCTCACCCTCTAATCAACGCAGAATTAAAGAAAAAGCCACTTAGCATAATCTTGCCCAGTAATGACGATGGCTCTGTTAGCTAAGGAGGGGCTAGAGCAAGAGAGGGTGTGTGTGTGTGTGTGTGTGTGTGTGTGTGTGTGTGTGTGTGTGTAAGAGACTTCACTACTACATCTTTGTGGTAACCATTAAAGCTATATATCACTGTACACTATGCCTTCTAGTCACTTAGACAGCTTTCCAAAATCACTTGTGAACTGTTGTTGTCAGTAGCCATCATGTAGCTGTCCAGCTCGTTTTTGGAGCCACAACCTTGCAGGGTTTTTTTGGTCATTGCACTTCCGTGACTTTCAGGGTCTCACAGCAGTAGTATTCAGTGTCTCCTGTTCCCCTCACCCTGGCTAGAAGTGCTCCCCTTTGTTTCAAAGTGGCCAGTGTCTTACTTTGGCCATGTCTGTCCTTGTCACCTGTTTCCTACACCCCTTAGCTTTTTCTCAGTCTTTCTCACACACCCCTCACCTATTTTTCTCCTTTTGGCAAGTGGCTTGGCTACTTCAATCTCTTCCAGGTCTCTGCAAACACCCACCTCTCTAGGACTGTCACAGAGGCCTTGCTTGGAGGATGGCACTTTGGGCTACCACACAATTCCATCAGGTGCCACAGGAAAAGTCACTTCTCAGGCCATGCTGAGGAATGCGTCTCCAAGCTGAAGGCATTACTGAATAGCAAGTTTGAAGTGCTTCAGGCACAGAGCTGTGTGCTGTCTGACTGAACGTGCCCCGTGCTGACAGCTGCTGTAGAAGCAGGATTGAGAAGGAACTTTGTGAGTGGAAAGCATCATTTTATGTGCATGCTGCTCTTCTCAGAAGCTTCACATGCTGAACTCTCTGCTTAACCCAGCTACAGAAGGCTTATTTGCTTTTTAAACTCACACCATTAAGGAAAGTATGTTCCATGCAGGGCACAGCAGGGATAAAAATGACCAGTCTGCATTGCACCCATCCTGCAGGCTTCCAGTGCATAGTAGTGTTTCTCCACAACAGTGGAACACTCAGTTTTCTTATACAAGGCTGTAGTTTTCCAAGACAGAGCTCTCAAGCCAACAGTCCATTTCAGCTTTATTTATAGAAACAGAAAAAGATACAAAATTATGGAAGATCTATAAAGCACTGAAAAAAATTAGAAAACAATTTTAGTTCAGAAATAAGCATGCTCTATATGATCTTAAGGGTAATTTCCATACTGGAGCCAGAAGTTCTGCATGCATACAAATTGGAATCCAATCACTCAGTAGCACCTCGGTTCATGTAATAATGGTAATCAATAAGACTGAAGAACAGATTCATGATTTTTTTGCTCTAATGCTAATTCCACTTAATTACAAAGTTTGAGCAAGTTTGAGAAAGTTCTTGCCCTTAGCTCAGTGCTGCCCCAAAATGGAGGCCAATCTCAGCTCCCTGTAGTAAACTCAGAGGCTTAGAGCCATATACTCTGTGGCTGAGAGAATCCCTGCAATCATCATGCAGTCAGTCAGCAGGGCCATGTCTCTGGCCAGCCAGCATTTAAGTAAGTTATTTTCAACAGGCCATGGTGTCTCCTAGAAATGGCTTCCAAGGGAAATCATGGCATTCTCATGGTGAGGGTGCTGGGGAACTCTTAACATAAAAGGCTGGAGCTTCTGCTTTGAAACAGCAAGAGATGGGCTTTTCTCTGGATGGACAGAGACCTGAAGCCTCTGCCCTTATTTCTTCAGGAATAAATAGAGGGTAACAAGAAGGCTGCCACAGTTCTGAGCAGCAGAGACATAGAAATGCAGCCAATACGCAGAAGCCTGTTTCAGGAACTGAATTTCTTGTTAAAGGGATAAGTTGTATCAGACTTGGCTGAAGCTGCTGGAGTGATGGACAGTAGGATACTAATTCCCAACAGGCTGAAATGTCTGCCAGGGGCATGGAACAAGTTTTGACACGTTTTGGGTGGAGGAAGCTGCTTTTGGAAGAAGTCCACTCCAGAACTTGTGGCCTTTTGACCATGCCTAGGGAGAATGTCTAACTTTAGAAAGACTAAAGGTCTTCTGGCTGCTCTTCAACATCAGTTTAAAACAGAACAGTGTAGGAGACACCCATAGTAGCAGACAGGGCAAGGGTCTCCCCTTTCCTCAGAAAACTGTGTGTGCTGAAGCACTCCTGCAACCTGGACACCTGCAGGCATGACCTTCCCAGCTCTGGACAGCACAATCTTTGGGCAAAGCTGCTGCTGTAACTGGTCTGGCTGTGGGCAAAGCACATGGAGCTCCAGCTAATTTGGTGCCACTGTATTGGACTATTCTGTTTTTTTTCTACAGGTCTTAAAAAGTTCCTCCCAGGGTGTCTGCAATATATTGCAGGAGCTGATTGCTTGGACACCAGAGAACGAAGCAGACTGAACAGATTTACCATTCACCCAGACTGGGGTTGTCTCCTTTTGTAACAGAATAATACAAGAGGCAGACTGAACAGTCTGAAGGTGGTATTAGCCCCAAAATAAAGGTAGTAATTAATACTTTAGCTCTAAGACAAGGCAGAGAGCACTTAAAGCCCAAGGAGCTTTAAGAGCATATTTGATTGAAAAGGAAAGCAGTTCCTTAAGAAAAGGCCTGCCTCCCTACTCTCTCTTTTTAAAGAAACAAAACCATTCCTAAGGTTACCAAAAAGTTGTTATTCTAAAGGTGAAATTTTAGATGAAGACATTAAAAAGAAAAAGCAGGCTTTGCTACAGTAGGTGGAAAAGTAGCTTAAGGCAGAACTACTCCAGTCAGTGAGAATACAAAATGTCTAGCTTATATCAGAAAGCAATCAAGAAGAACTGATGAGCATCATGCCCTTCATGGAGTAGTGTAAGTGCAGGGCAGAGCCCTACATGCCCCTGGACACCATCTGTGAGAGACTGGGCTTTTTGAATTCTCCAAGGTAGAGTTTTGGGTTTTTTTCAGTATCTCAAAATAGGCAGCAAGGCATGAAAACAATCCTCAGTATATATAAAATACCTGTTCTGAGATGCACATTTCTAATGTACATAGAGTCACAGAGATGCTGTTTTACAAAAATAACATAATTCAAAATGCTTCATAATTTCTCCCCAGCCCTGGCCACAGCCCATCAAGTGTTTCTGCAGCTCAATTCCTGCATTTGCAATTCAGAATCAATTAAATCAGCTTTTGGTTTTAATACATGGACTGAAGACTTGGTCTGGCTCATCCTTGTGCAGATAGAGTATCCAGTGTAGAAAAAACATCAACCTGCCTTAAGAACAATTGTTTGCATCATTCCTAATGCCCAGCATAGTTCTGCTCCCATTCAATTCCAACATGAGAATAGCAGTACAGGAACCCGAGAACAGTCAGTGTCGCCCATGGCCAGCCTAAAAATAGAAGACACAGACAATCCTAGTCAGAATAATTAATGACTGCTTCAAGTAGAAATACTCTTGGGAAGACCAACTTATGATGCTTCTAATTAATTTTATTAGCAATTCAGTCTTATAAGTAAGTAGAGTCAACCCACAAAATTTGAAAAGGAAAATTATCTAAGCTCCAGGGTCGTCTGACCCCCTGGCAGTCCCTGTTTTTCTTGTTTTCAGGGAATTGGACCAGATTTATTCCTATTGAATTACAGGGGTCTGTTTTGATCCTCACCTTTGTAGTGGGTTTGTCTATCAAGCAGATTCCCCCAATGAACCCTGATGCTTTAAGCTGGCTATGGTATTTCCTAGGCACAAAGGGATGCACAGTCACAGTGAAGATTATTAAAAATCTGAACAAGTCCAGTTACCTGTTCTGCAAAAGGAGTCTGGGGTAATCTCTGATTAAGGTTGTTTTGGATATCCTGCAGCTGGCTGTAAAGCCTGATGTACCCCTCTACAGCTCACTAACAGCTAACGTGTGTCAGTGAAGAACAGAAAGCCCTCTCTGCCTGATTTGCCTGATGCCCAGGTTATTTTTTAACTAAAAAACTCTTCCAATATATAAAACCTTTGCTGGGGAAATGATGTTTCATTAATATTACAAATTCTTTTAAGCAAAAGTCACCATCTTTTCACTTGAACTTATCACAGCAAACAGCAGTAAGCAGGAGGTCACAAGCCAAAAAGGTCTATTGCTTTCCGGTGGAGTTGTAAATAATTTGAAAAATCCGTAATCAAGTAAATGATTCTGCTTGATACCTTTCCTGAAACCCCTGATCCCTTTCTCCATTCTCCTCCTTTCTTAAGAATTCATGAAATTTAGATCTTACAGGTTGAAATCTTCAGCACTAGGCCCTGATGTTTTTCAATGTGTGTTGTCTGAGGAAAGGGGACAGAGAGGGGATGTTTAAGGGGTTTTTTTAATGGCTTTTTTGTTGCCATAAAAAATTTGTTCTGGTTTTCTGCATGCTGTCCTAGAATTAGCAACACCTGCTTCTGAAAGAAAAGCTGCCCCTCTTGGGGAAAACTCCAGTCTAAAGGAGTCTGCTGGCAGATATGAGATTTCCCTTTGGCCTGGAAGAAGGGATGGAGAGAAGCTGTAACCTCTGCACAACATGATACTCAAGGAAGAGTTCTTTCTGAAGGTATATTTTCAAGGTGCTTTGCAGGCTGGTTTTGTCCAGGCTCCAAGTTAATTCCAATCAGGGGACAGTTTAGTTGTGTTCACATCCAGCTGAGCCTTAGCTCAATACCCTGCCTTCAGCAGAACTCCCAGCTCCAGACTCAGTCCTGCACTTCTGGGGATGGCATGTACTGGCATCCTTCCTCTGTGCTCCAAGAGCTGGGCACTGTCACACTTCATCCTGGAATGGGTTCAGAAAAAGTTGCTTCCCCCTGCTATGAATAGCTGTGTTTGTTTCATGAACCTTTAATTATTCTGGCCTTGCTTTGTGGTGAAATACAGTCCTGTAACCTGACTGATTTTCATGGAGATATTTCCAAATATTAATCCCTTGTCTTCACAACACCCTGAAGCGAAATTATACTTTCATTTAATTATTTGTTTCACAAAACAAATTTGCTGAGGTATCTCCAAAGGGATTTTTAACCATAAAAGTCTTGTTTTTATTTCAGTGAAATTAGCCTACTGCAGATTGGGTTTTACCTTCAACAGCAAGCTAAAGCCCAGCTGTGCTTTGTCTCTGCTAAAACTGCATGTGAGAGTATGTCAATAGATGTAATAAAAACATACCTCTTCTGGCAGCAATATTGTGGTGGCTGCTCTATACAGACAGAGCCAGAAAATTTAAAAAAGGACTGAGTCTAGAATTGTTCTTCTGTTTTAGGGGCACTTTGGAAAATTGCTAGTTATGTGTTTTGCATTTTTAAATACTGTAAAGCTCTGGCACACAGACAATGTGCCAAGAGTAATCTGACTTGCTTGCTCTCCCCAACCAGCATATTAGAGATCTTGTCAGAATTCATAGCTATGCACTAGAAATCTTTTCTACATGTCTTAGATTTCTGATAATATTTCTCCATAGTGCCCAGAACCTGGGTTCACAGGGTTTTTAGCCACTATAACCAGGCTTGTGGTAATCCTCCTGGAATACAGGGAGTCTATCCTGTACAGTGTCAGGGGTGACATTCAGCACATCATCTCCTCCTGATCTAATGAAGATGAGAAGGAAGGGGCAAGACAAAGTGACCCCAATATGGGCAAAGGAAAAGGGGATTTAAAAAAATTTACTCTTGCTACAATTCTTCTAGGAGGTGCTGCACAAATCCCAAAGCATTTCTTGCTGTACAAGTAGGAGGAAGCTCCAAGCAGGGCTAAGGGAGCACCTCTGCCTTGCCCTTTCTTGCCATACTGGAACCCTGTGCAGTGCTGGTGGGTGTGGGGAGATGCATGTGAGTGAAGCAAAGGCATCATATTCTGCACCTCGGCAATCCCAGATTAGCTCCAGCCCACTCAAGGCAGATTTGCACAGGTGCATCCACACTTGAGAAGCAACCCAAGGCCAGCCTGAAGCAAGCAGGGCACCTTTAAACTGTTTTTACTCATCTCTTCCTTTTTAGGACTGGATATACAATAAAGTTGTTGAAAAGTCTGAAGAACTTGGTCTCCAAAAGGTGATGATATAGGGAAGGACACTCGGAGCAATGCTAATCCAGCAAGGGTGCAATTTCAAATTCTGCCCAGCATGTGTTTCCCTTGTAGGTGACCTCCATAATCAAATAGCAGCACGAGTTGCTCTCTTGCAAGGTAAGGTCACAGAAGCCTTTTTTTGGCTTCCACAGTTTCTCCTTGTAAACCCAAGCAACCAAATAGTACTGATGGCCTCAGATCCACCGTTCCAAGGAAATTTCCTCCATTTACTCTGGGCCAGCATAGTAAGGTAAGTTCATCCCTCAGGCCTTTTGCTGACTCTCATTCTGCTCCTACTCTCAGACACCATTCAGGGGCTCTTCTTTTTGGTGACTCCTCAGCTTTGCCTTATACCCCTAAACCACTGCACCCTCACCTGTGCTGTACCAGTCTCCAAACTCTGCTTGGAAGGGTACATGCCTGCATTCTAGATCAGTATCTCTCTATAAAGTCATACATAGAATGTACTCTTCAAAATATTGGTTTCAGATCAAGCACTAGGCTGTCAGGAAATGACTGAGTTAAGTCTGTTTATTCAAAACCATGTCACATACCACCTTAAATCTTACAGTTCCTTGACTGGTTTCAGTAATTTGATTTTAGGGTTGAAGGCTGAGTTTCATGAGACTACTCAGATTATCACAATTATTTTTTTTTTTCACAGAAAGATGAATTTGTACTCATTAACATATGCTATTTGTAGATACAAGGACTAATTCATATGCTGTTTGAAAATCCAGCAATATTTGTGAGCTTTACCTGCACAAATTTCTTTTAAGACAGCTGGATATCACTTTTAACAAAGGAATACTGGGTGAGAATCAAAACCAAATTCTCTGCTTATGGTGAGGTATGCTGCTCCACAAAACATCAAAGCACAAGCTCCTTTGTGAGCAGGAGTGATTATTTTGTGGAGAGATAGCAGCAGCACTTGATCCATCTATCACACAACCTCCCAAAGAAGTCTTCAGTCTCAGCTAGGCCTGAGGCAATGCTGTGTCCAACACAGCTCATGGACTTTCCAGGAGTCTTGCTTGTTAAAGCCACATTTTGATGTGTTATGTACTCAGCTTTCAGCCTAATGAGCAGGAGGCTTATCTTCACTACAGGATCAAGACAGAATCGATACAAACTTGCTGCAACAGGAACGACTTTTGCAGTTACTCTTTCCTTCAGCTTCCTATGTCTCATTCCAAAGTATTTCTGGATACTTTGCAAATGACTACAAAAGGTCATCTTTCTAGCACACTCTGGATTTTGATAGGAGCGGGGTAAAACTAAAGTAACAATCTGGATCACAGCTCTCAAAAGACCAGTCATATCCCTATTACCTCAGTTCAAATCACTTGAACCAACATTTAATCATGTACCCAGAAGGAAGCTCTTTCAAATTTCCTCATCACCCACAGTAATGAAAAAGAATCACACTGGCAATGTTTTAGGCATACCTAGGTTTCACATCATCATCAAAACACTAGGAAACAGTCCTTTGTTCCTTCCAACCTGTGAGATGTAAGAGAAAGGGGCTGTAGTTACAGTTTACGTTTTCCAAAACTGCCTTAGTGGCTCTCGGACCTAAATGTTATTTTTAGATGTGCCTTGGCTGCACAGTCCTCAGAAGTCTTCAAGTGCAGAGTAGTTATTAAATCAATTGAAGTCAGAAGAAGTAATCTCCCTGAAAAGCTTGGCTGCAGGAGCATACATCTACTCTGACTTTGATTTGGAAGTACCTAAGTTGCTGTAAGGCTTAGCACTCAGGAAAATTTATTCTTAAACAAAAGTTCAAATGTGACAAAGACACTGAAGCAATTCCTCTGTAAAGTGGAATTAAAGAGACACAATGGTGGGAAGGAGGAGGAACAGGCACCAGTCTGTCAAGCATAATAAAAAGCCAAAGTAAACCAGCATTTGAGGCCCAGACATCTCTTATCTACAATTACCAATATACTTAGAGGAACAGTAAAAATACCACTTTTTCAGAAAAAAATAACACATTCCAAACTAAAGGTCTGTTAAAAGAAACCTATTATCTAGCCCAACATTTGAAGCATCTTCAAATGTTGGGCTAGATAAACTCTGCATTTTAAAATTTTAATTTCATGTCTTTTTGTCACTTCCAGGTGGACCTGTCTGACCATTACAGCAGGGAATGTCACACAGTATGTGCTACAAACACAGTACAGTTTGATACCCAATTAGTCTTCAGATATTTGGAAAAGAAAACTCTATCTCTTTTCAGCTGTGTGGTAGCAAAGCCTTAACCTGATTCAGAGCAGGTTTTTTTGCTGCTACTTTCAGCCTCCACACTGCACATGTGTCAAAGGGCAGGCAATAAATTCTGTCAGCAAACACACAGCCCTCCAAGTCCCTGCTGGGCATCTCCATCCTCTCACCCCCATGTAAAGCAGCACACAGAGTCATAGGGTCTGTAAATTCAAGATGCCACCTTGTCCCATTATGAGCTCCCAGCTAAGAGCTCCCACATCTTTCCCCTCCATCTACTGTGCACCTTGGGAGCAGAGGAGCTCAGCCAAAGGGAAACAGCTTGGGAGATTAGGTAAAGGCTGACCTAACCTATTCCTATTCACTATTCCAGGCAGTGAAGACACTTTAGCTGGTGAGCGTGGAAAAGGTCCAAATATTAATAAAAAATATTACTGTACAATAGGTAGCATTTCCAAGGAAACCCAAGGAAATGCTGTAAGGATAACTCTAATCTGTCCCATGCAGCATGTGGAAACATGACTGAGAAGGACAAAATTCTAGGCTTCCAGGTCTAAACCTGAACTTCAGCCAGGTACTCTGGCAGTAACCACAAAAGCTGACTCTTCAGTAGACATGAAGCAGTTTCCAGCAAAAGGCACTAACAAATGTGTAACATAGTGGTTTATTTATGTGAATTTTAAATCACATCATCCTGAAGAATGCTTCCATCTATGGCTTTCTGTGAAAAACTGAAAATGGAAAGATAACAGTCCAAGACCATCAGCTGCAACACAGGATGACCACAAATCATTCAGATCAGTGTTACTAAAAGCAAAAAGCCAAAGTCTCTTAGTGTTTTCATAACACAAACAGGTTGGATTTAGTAGACAGAGGTCACAAAAGTTGTGGTTTTCCTGTGTCCTTACTGTGCATGGAACCAAGCTTTACCATAGCTAAAATACCTACAACTTTTATGCTTGATGGCACTGAAGAAAGTTGTGTGCTGACAAAGACTTTCTTAAGCAACAATATATCAATTTAACCTATGTCAGGGCTAAGATTGATGACCACACTTCTTCCTATTAATTAGATAAGCTGCAAATAAACAAATTCATAGGTAGAGCTCAAGAGATTGACCTATCCTATAGCTTTCATAAAGCATCCCCCAACACAATTCTGTGATGATACCAAAACTAGGTACGTATATGAAAAAAAAACCCCAAAACCAAAACAAAAAACTCTGCAGCCACCATGCTCTGCTATTTGCTGGTAAATGCTCTGTGGATGCCTACAGGATACCTGCCTGCATGGATTCTCTGTTTTGCCTTTGGAGCTAGAACCTCATTTAATGCTAACTAACCCTGACCACTACCAGCTCTCCAGATGCTGCACAATGCAGACTAGAAGGATTATTTCCCCTGTATGTATCACCTGATATGAGCAGGATAACTTCAATCTATTTCTTGGCATGTTTCTGTGGTATTACTGTACCTTAAGCATTTTTATTTCTAACCCTTTCATAAAGCACCAAAAAAAAAAAAAAAAAAAAAAAAAAAAAAAATCACAGGAGTTACGCCTTCTGCTTCATATTTTAAAATAAATCTTCACCGTCTACTAGTTTTCCCAGCAGAGCTAGTCAGTGGAAAAAAGCCTGGTATTTTAGGCAGTAATTGTGGTCTCATGGATATGCAGTTGACTCTGGAGTAATTCAACTAAAATCAAAAGAACCATATTCATGCTACTGCTGAATTTGAATTAACAGTAAGGAAGACTGATGAAAACTGCCTGTCAGAATCTTCCTGCCAAATTTCCTAATGGGAAAGGAAAAACATGCAACCAACCAGCTTTAGTTTTCAGATTATGAAGGAGTGAATCTGTAAATCAGAAGCAACCTTCCCTCTCCTCCCATGTCTTAAACTGAGAGCTACACACAGCTAATATCAAAGCCCACAAAATATGAAATCTTAATGCTCTTTTATTTTTAGAACAGAGACAAAAGCTTCTAAAAGCATTATTATAAACAAAGATCCATCTTCACCCAGAAGCATGGCAAAAGAGCTACCTCTATGAAGTGTTCTGCAAAGAAAACATGTTAGTGTGATATATCTGGCTTAGGACAGCACTATGTTTATCATTAAATGTCTACTCAGGTATTGCCAACAGGACTTCCTTAAGTATGGTGTGAACAAGTACAAAAAGATGAGACTTGTAAAGATTTTAGGGCATTTTTCAGTTGTAATTATCTGCTGAGTGTTATAGATACCAATGAAAACATCAGAGCCAGGAGCCTCCTTTTGTTACAGTTTTGAGATGAAACAGAGGAATGAAGAGTTAACTCCCCAGAAGAACATGAACATCCCAAAGGCAGAGCTGAGAACGTTGCTGTTGCCTGGCAGGATCCTGAGGTGAGCATCTGCCTCTCACTGAGCAGAGAGATGCCCATGTTATATATAGAAAGACATGCTGGGCAGAAAGGTGAATTAACTTCTCCTCTAATAGAACTTCAAATTTCAGGAAGATTTCTGTACTAATCTAACTGGGGTTCTTGGATTTAGGTTTGTATGTCAGGCTTTTCACATACAATAAAGCTCCTTCTCTTGCCTTTGAGTGCAAGGGAGCTCTTGAGAAATCAAGGCTATACACTCACAAAAGAAGAGGATTTAAACCAGGGATTCAGACACATGCCATCAATCACCAGCAAGCAAACATTTGGGTAAAAAGGTGAAGCACCATAATTTATTTCCCCAATGTGATTTCTGGCTAAGGTACCTTGAAATGGTCATGAATATAAGATGCATAAATGACCATGAAATAATTAATTTTTAAATATGAAGAATGATTTAAAGATTAATTATTCACGATCCCCTTCCTACCTGTAACCCATTTTTTAATCTGCCATTTTTCCTTGTCATCCTCAAAACCACTCCTATTCCAAGACCATTGCAGCTACTCCATGGTGCTGTCTTGTCTCTTCTCAGCATTAAGAATAAGAAAAAAAGCAGACAGTGTAACAAATTTAACAAGTATTTACAACCAGCTACACTTGCAACAAACAAACTACAACTCCTTATCACAGAGCTCTCATAGCTGAAATGTTCCGTAGATAAAAATTATACTAACTGCTAGAGCTTAATGCAGTAAGAGAAGGGCTGAGAGCACAATGTTAATTTGCATGAACACTGCATTTTGATAATTGCTATATCAGTGTAAGGCGAACACTACAAGTGAGGTCATTGAGCTGAGTTCTCACTTAACAGAAATACAAATATCTTGAGGGATGGAAGTGCACAGATAAGGTAACCAGGCAATGTTGCAGTCGTTTACTGAGTTGTAGCAATCGATGCAGGACTAAGGCATTTTGAGCACTGCTGGTCTCAGGCTGTATGAAGTTACTCCCTTTCTGCTTGTGTCTTGTTTCCACAGTGTCACCAAAGGGCAAAGAAAAGGGCTGATGCAGATTTAGGGAGGCAGCCCTGGAAAGACAGTGGTGTCTGAAGGTGGCCATGAGCCAACAGAAAACCTTGACAGCAAACAATCCCCATTCCAATGGTGGCATATCCCATGAAATGGAGCTGTTGCACACAAGTTCTCTGGAGCAAAAGGCCCATATAGGATTGACCTCAGTTGACCAGTTTTTGATAGAACAATTGTTTCACGTCTCACCTGCACAAGCTGACCTGACCCTGCTGCAGCCTATAGAATCATAGCAACGGAAGAGAAGAATTATCAGTAAAATAGTTCAATTACAGATAGTTTGTGGATAAGAGTAAATTTGTTTTAATTTTGGAGGGGAAATAAGTCTGTGTTAGTCCATCATCAAGATCACTTGAAACAAAGCAAAAAACTACTTTAAAATTCCTTGAATGGTGTCAATATTTAATTGACTTCAAGGACAAAATTAGACAATTTGCTTGTATGTTGTCAGAAAACACATTCTGGATTTCAAGAGTACATCTACTGAGTTTGGAGAGGGAATACCTTATTCTCTGGTTTTTGTGTGAACTGGGCAACAGAGAGCCCAGAGAGTACCTGAAATTACAGGCCTACCTTGGTGAGCTGTGTAAGCACAGAGGTCATCTGAAGCAAAAGCTGGTAAACCTTTCATCGCTTGTGTCAGTAAACACAGATTAGAAATACCCAGGCAGCTACATCAACATGCAAAATCTGCCAGCACTTTCAAGGAGAGGGATCTCATTTCCTAAGCCCTGCTCTGCTTTTCTGGGATCTGGTCTCAGGCCAGTAAGCCCCCTCCAAGGGGAGGAAGTCTGATCAGCACAAATCTGAATGAGTTACCTACCACGGAGATCAAGACCATTCAGTCAACCCAAGCTGACTCTGAGGGATACAACCCTTCTTTGCCTTGTAGCTGGCTTAAAGGAGTGTACATGGAAAGATTTAAATCTTGTAACAGCCTAGCTGCCCTCCTTGCTTTCCTGTTCTAAGCAAGCTTCCCTGTTCTGAGCAGCTGCTGAAGGGGATCACTGACAATGTCCCTTTCAGGTAAGATGGCCGCACTAGCAAAGCAAAGCATATACAGAAACAAGCCTGCAACTGCAAAAGATTTCATAAAACTCCATCTTTTTAAATTGTTCTATCTTTACCAGCACATCCCCCTTTCCTAGAAGAAAAAAAACCCCTCCCAACCTTTCCATTACATAAAACCATAACAAAGTTATAGAATTACTATGCCTTGCCAGAAAGTTTTTGTCTATATTTAAATTGCCTTATTTAACGAAGTGCAGTTTAGTGCAATGAGATACAATCTTTTCGTGTGCTTGTCTCGCCCACTAAAACTAGCAAGGAATATGATCTGATGCATGGCTGTTTCACCCTCTGTCCCACCTGGGCTCTGCTACTCAGCGTAATACAAGCGGTGCTGCAAATCTCTAAAATGACTGTTAGTAACGCCATTATACACATCTTGCTCAAAACCACAGTATATCTACACCTCTCTGGAGGGATCTATTTATATACATGAACTCTGTACTGTTCAAGTAGTTTCCTCTTCTTCTTCTGTCCCTGGCTGAGACATGCTGGAAAGGGCAGGATCCTGCCAGCCTCACTGACCCCCTGCTCCCTACTCCTGGTGGGGCAGTCTCGACAGCAGAGACTGGGCTGCACTCCCAACCACTGTGGGATTTCTCCTAGTGCTAATTTCACATCTCATGGGAGAGAAATATAATGAGAACTGGCTACGAAGCAGTCATTTCCATTTGTAAATGGGATAGCACAAAGGAAGAAATGAGAACAAATTTCCATATGTACAGTCTCTGCTAAACAATCATCTCTGCAAATCTCTCCCCAGCACACTGCCTTTACGGGATCAGCCACACAACCAGAATAATCAATTAATCCAGGCACCGTCACATCAGCTCAGGGGATCCAATAGAACAGAACTGGATCTGATCTCACTTCAGACCACAGTTCATGTGCAATGGTATGGCTACACGGATTAGTCATTTTACAGATAAATTTGGGCTAATTAATGAATGCTGCATCTTGAGCAGGCCCAGACCGTGACCGAATATCTTTGCTCACAATCACTACATGTCAAAACAACACTTACCCACATCCTCATTTTTAAACTAAAATACCAAGATAGTCCATCAAGAGACCACGGTGGCTACAGAGGCTGGCTGGGCATGGGCAAAGCCAGTGTTGAAGGACAGAGTGCAGGGTGTCCATAATTTACCCTAATTAGCTGGAGAAGAACCAAAAGACTGCCCTTTTTTTTGCAGGAGTAGGGGCAGGGGGTCAGGGTATATAGCTCACCCTGCTGAAATAGGCTGTTTTTCTTCCAAAGGCAGTATCACTCCTGATCTTGACAAGGACAATAATGCCAATTTCTTTGCCAATAATTAGCATACCTGACAGAGAGGACAGAGGGTTCATTTTCTTCCCTTCTCCTTTATTTTCAGTTGGCTCTTCTACTGGTTCTACATGAATTATTACTAAAAATCAATGCCTCATGCTGAAGTAAATATTCTGGATGAAATGGAAGAGCTTCTCAAATTTTATGCATGGTCACTGAATGCAGCTGATTTTTGCACAGGAAATGGACATTTATAAAGAAAAGTATCAGTTTGTTTTATTGGTTCTTTTCCCTATTTGAAAATCTTAAATGCACAATCTGGTTGTCCAGCCACCATGCATCACCTTACTAATTCCTTTCAAAAAACCCTTTGAATGGATACTGTCACATCCAGGACAAATTTTGAAAGTTCTCGTTTTTGGATCAAATTTTCCAACACAGGTTTGAGCACCCTTCACATCTGCTCATCCTGTATTCATCATATGGGTCAAAATTGCTCTTGATAAGCCTTTTTTTCCCCTTTGAAGAATTACTTTGCATTGGGATTTGCCTCAGTGTTCACTTTTCTGAAGAACTGCAAGATAACTACGGATAAAAGACCTCCGTCTGTCCTTCAGTGAGTACTGGCCTCAAGTGAAGAGCTCAGCTGCAGTCAAAGTTTGTCGTAACAAAGAAGCCTGATTAAATAAGTGAAATTTACCATTTGGCAGAGTCCTTCAGCCGTTCATAAAAGCCGAATACAATACTTAATGTTTTGATCAGAAACTGTGCTTAAGTCTTTGACTTGCATCCTTGATAACCTTTCAATCACATTTGAATACATTTCAGTCACAAAGGTAGAAAAATCACCCTGGCAGACGGACCAAGGTCATTACCAATTTATTAACATCTCTGCCATCCCTTTTGCTGAAGTCCCTGTATCTTCTATGACTTATATAATAAGTATAATAATAAACAATTCTTTTATTCTGCAGAGAGTGATGTAGCTTAATTTGTTTTAAATCCTAACCCAAACTGCAACAGATGTTATAATTGTTGGGTAGAACACTTGAGAAGCTATGGCACCATTTGTGTCTCCATTTTGATCTGCTAATGGAGGCCTTAAAACACAAAAAATGGAAGTACAAAGAAGGACAAGAGGAGAAGGGTGACTCAAAGGCATTAGCATCACTCTAGACAAAGACTATGAAAAACTCAAGTGTTTAAGTGATCAAGTCAGTCTCCAGTAAAAAGGAAGAGATGTCACAGGTGGACTGAGAACCCAACTAGGGAAACAGCGACAAGATGGGAAGTAGGAATCAAACTCATAGATTTGAAAAAAAATTCTCTCCACTGAAAAAGAAGACATAAGAGGCTTGTCAGCCCATCAATACTGATCTAACAGTCCACTTACAATATGGGCAAAGAATGGGCACTTATATGCTACCTTAGATGACAAATGATTGTAGTCAAGTACGTTATGAGAGATTAAAATATTCAAGTACTCTTGTTTAAAAAATACTTTTTTTTATTATTTTAGAAAAGTACACTGTAAGAAAGATTCAAAAACAATATATTTTTTCAAATCTGAGTTGGTTATTTTTAGTCATAAAACTAAAGACTGTGCTTCAGCAGAGACAACAGCCAGCTCAGCTTGCCTCATGCCTTTGGTGCCTACATGCATCCCATACATGCAGAATGGATACCAAGAGACCAAAATGGCAAAAGAGACCCCTAAAAATGATTAATTTGTAATATCAAGTTAGGGCTAACTAGGGTGGCCTTTACCAGATGATAACAGACCCAGTCTTTTGAGCCTTCTTTCAGAGCTAATGATGCCAGTTTTGTTTCAGTCTGAAGACTTAAGATAGTCTACAGTGAGGAGTTGTAGGCTTGGCGCAGGTTGACCAGCAGCTTAATTATAGCTGTCATCTCACTAATGCATAAAAATTTTATTGCTTTCCTCTTGGAGATATAAGTGGGACTCAATCTTGTATCTCAATCAGGCTTAACAGAACATTAAATACAAGTGCTGTCAGTAGCCAACTTCTTTGATGAAGGCAGCAGTACATAAAGCTGAATTGAATTATTAATTAAATTACTCCGGCAGAACTCACATGACAGCAGAAAAATTCTGTAAAAAGTCTTAAGTAAATGTTAACATTTTCAACAAAATAACCACTGTCTTTGATTAATGGAGATCTAATCAGGCTAATTAATTTGGAATAATCTATGAACTGTCATGGAAGTAATTTGTGTCATCTCAAACCCAGTACAAATTTGTCAAAGTACTACATGTAATACAAGGTCTTGATGTAATTAACTTGAGTGATTAAAACTCTCATAAACTGTGTGTCCTTGGCCAGCACTGCCATGGTCTCAGTTTCAAGAGAGCTGATGGGTCAGCACTTACTCTTGTAACACAAGTACAGGAAGGTTACTGCAGGCAGACCTGTGCAGTTGGTTACACCACTATGTCTGCACTGAGATAAAATCATACATACTTTATGTAACACCACAGACAGTGGGCAGATTCAGAAAGTGCAAAGTGCAAGCAAGACAAAAAATCCTTAAACACTCCCTATTTTTTCAGAATCATGCTGAAGACTCAGCATTTTACAATGTGACATCTGGGTTTGTGGCAGGTCTCTTTTTTTTACGTTGCTAGTAGCCATGCTCATTGTAGCACCTGCACACCATGTTGTAGCAACAATGCATATTGCATTTGATGGGGTAGTAATTATATTGGACTAGATAACCAAAGGGAAACATGCTTCTCCCCAGGAAGCTTCAGCTGGAGGCTCCCTCTGGAACTGCCCCCAATGCTGGGCTCAGCTTTTTGCCTCCTTTGGAAACTGCTCCATAGCTCAATCAGAGTCAGTCACTACATAAATACCCCAGGATTTTCTTACAGCTTGCTCACTTTCCTGAGGCAGAGTGGATGAGAGATGTCCTCTCCCTGCTCCACAGACTACATTTGGTTTCTACCCAGTAACTGCTTGAAGTATATCAACGCTTTCCAGTATGGCCCACAACTGGCAGAAACTACATCCTTACAGATGCTTCCAGATTGTCTTTAGCATTCCCAAGAGGCATCAAGAGCCCAGACCATGGGAAGAACATCTTGCTATTTCACATTACCTGAGCAGTGGACAGTAAAGGTGAAGCCAGATTTTCAGAGAAAGAAAAAAACCCACACAAATAAAAATGCGAGCATCATAAGGAACCCCTAACCTATGGATGACAGACACACTAAGACAGGCTATCCTGGAGGGAAAAAAGGGGGATGGAACCAAAAGAGCTCTTTCATCTCACAAGATACATTTTGACAATTTTTGTAGACTGTCAAAGCACGTAAATGCTGACTCTATCTCCTCGCTTCTCCTGTCCTCATCTCACAGCCTTTCATCAGCAATACTGTTACTTAAAAAAGAAGTACAAGACAAAGCTTGTGTGTTTGACTGCACTGCAGGAGCCACCTTCAGTGAGAGACAGAGCAGCAATGCTTATGCCAATGAAAAGGAGACACCTTCACATTAGGAAGTGATCAGGACCTTTTTAACAAGGACTTGACCTTTCTAAACCTGGCATAGGTCAAACAAATTGAGATATAACTAGTTCATGGAAATCCCTTTAATATATAATACAGCGGATTTTTCATGCACTGCTGCCACAGAAGACTTTACTGTCAGCTCAAGAAGCACAAAAAGCAATGGACTGAAAGGATCTTCTAACACTACTGTGTTTCTGCTTCATGACCACTTCTTGCTCATCATTCTGTGCTTATTGAGCTCCACTCAGAAGCCCCAAAGAATCTGGTGTCACAGAAGGGCTGTGGAAAAGCACATCACAAGGAGGAATGATGTGAATTACTACTGACTGACATCAGGCACAAGAGCCAAGATCCACTCCCAATTCTGCTACTGACTTTACTACTTCTCCCTATCCTTTTGTTTCCCTTTGCTATTTGTAACTGGAACCACAAAATTCTTCAAATGTTTAGGTCAAAAATACAATACAAGAATAGGATACACACATCTATTGCTATATTTTGCTATTCAAAAACCTGGCAATCTACTGTAACCTTAAAGTGGCCAAAGCAGATTCAAATGAAGTTAGGGGAAGAAACTATGCTCACTTGCTCTCTCTTCAGGAGTGACAATTTTTGACAAACCAGGTTTATAAAGACAGGTATTTTGGGACACTTTTGAGCAATTTTGTCTAACATGTTGCTAAGTGCAACAGAGGTTTTACTGAAATAAAGACAGGTGTTATTTAAATTTTTTTTTCCCCACAAAAAGCATCATGATGTAAAATTTGCATTATCAGGTTATTGCAAACTCAATGTTTAATGCATCATTAAACAGGCTAGTTCACACAGAGATGTGCACAGAACTCCATGATAGTGTCACCATCAGGCTCATTGGAAAAGATGTCAGAGAAACAACAGAATCATCTTGCTGCTACTAGGAAAGGCCTTTAACCATGGTTGCTGTGATTGGGACAGCATTAATGTTCAGCATAAAGCAGAAAGATGGCATCAAATGCCCTAGAAAAGCTCTATGTCCCTTATGACTAAGCTGCACACAGGTAACCATATAAAAAGGCTCCATCTCTGTTTTACATAATTTTGCTGGTAGAAGTTACAAGTGTATTCATGCCATTATATGCTGTTTCAACCCAAGGAAGAGTTTTACTGAAATAGAACAAGGGATGGATTTATGTGAGGTGTCCTGGTGCTACAGCCTGTAGGCATTCCTGTACTTGCAAAGGTGCCCTCTGCATAGCTATGGCCCCAAGCACACAAAGTAAGAACACAGAACCAAGCATCAGCTAGAAATCCCTTCCTGGTTTTAGCCTCTTTGAAAAGTGGTCCTCCAAAGGAATCCCAGACCAGCTCGAGACATTCTTTAGGAAGCCATTAGTCCTTGAGAAATTTGGCATCTTCAGGCTACTTTGCATCCCTCAGGGATAGCCTCTCCTAACTGCATGGACCAGAGCAAATTACTTACATAATTAAATACAACTGCTCTCCCTCTAAGCAGGGCCTCTGTCCCATACACCAAGGGGGGCCATTAGTAATGTCCCCCAGGAACCACTGTCATGCTGCTATCAAGTAAAAAATATCTCTGGGCTTCTTTAGAGTTTTTTCCTTGTTTGCTTTGTTCTGCAGCATGACCCAGAATAAAAGGCTGGCATTGAACTGTTTATGGGATAAAAGACACAACTGCCACTACACAAGTTGAAGCAGCTCAATAGCCAAAAACAGCAACTTCCTGCAGAGAATTGATGTGACAAAACTTGGACTCATTTTTGGAGTCAGGCGACAGATCTTCAGGCCAGCACAGAGCAGCAAGTGTATTGAAAGCAGGCTGTGTAAAATTCAGCATCAAACTTACCCAAATTAGCCTTTTGTGAGACAGGCTCACAGCCTGGAGAAGGTTTCTTAAAAACAACACCTTGATGGTGCCGACTGCACTAAATGGAGGGTTTAACATATCTAGGATAAGCTCCTACTAAAATTTTCATATGACATAATAAGGCTCAGATTTAAATCCTTTGGTCTTTGTAGAAAATGAGTTTACCTGACAAAAGAAGATTCAGTCATTTAAATCTGGTGCTGACAAAATAGTGGGGATTTTGCTACCAATTTTAAAGGAAATAGGACTGGGTTGGCAGGGTATGATGCTTTTTGTTGTACAGTGACAACCACTCCCAGCAACTCAGCTGGGAGCTGAGCACTCAATAATTGGAGGGACTTAGCTTGAAAGTAGCTGAAATATTGATGCCTACCTCACCTTGAAAATACACTATTTGCTTGCAACAGTTATTCTGGGACTTCACATTTATGAACATATGACAGGACCTTCTCTCCCAGTCCTTCCCTGCCCCACCCTGCAAACTATTCCCCACACCATCCCATCTCAGAAAAGGAGTACATTCAGTATTTTAGTAAATAGCAACACTTGAGTATTAAAATTGTCTATCTCTCTAGTAAAACAGTTGGAGGACAGGAAAATAAACAACTTTTGTCTATTTCAGTGAAAAAAAGAGACACAAATTTGCATAGACAGATCAAAATACTTCTGTCAAAATAATTTGTTTAACAAATAACTACCAGTCTTCTGGAAAGTGTTAGATCTCCTAACTTTCATGAAAAGCTTTTAGAAAACAAAAGGTGACACTTGTATCTGCTCTGAATCTTCAAATTTCACTTGAACCAATTTTGCTGCATTTTCTCCATCTACTCCACTTCCTCACAGCAGCATTTGGTTGCCTTTCAGCTACAAACTTACCTATCTGCAGAATCATTCTGTGAATGGAAATCACCTCACCCTTTCACCATCCCCACTGCTCTGCTCCAAAACCTGCCAGCCTCTGCTGCATGCTCTTTTACCTTTAGTTCTTACTATCATGAACCAAGTGGACCACCAAGCACAGGATGTGAGCAGACCAGTAATGTGTGCCCCCAGGCAAAGATTTCTTCTTCCCCAAAACCAGAGAGAGAACAGGACAGAGTCACCTGTACAGTCCAGTTCATCTCTTGGGAAAGCTCAGTGGTGTCTGCTCCAGGCTGCATCTCTGCCTAGACCACAGTGCATGACCTGCAAGCACTAACAAGCAAGACAGAAGGATGCAAAGTCATAGCATACACCAGCATCGAGGCTCTGTCCTGCATCCTGACACAGTTTCAGATCAGAGTCCATAAATAACTTAAATAACATTTACATATCAAAAGAACACAACTGTCCTTGTTAACTTCAGCAGGAATTTCTGAGTAAGAAAAGAGTGGTCAATTCCCATAAGATGAAAAGCCAAATGCCGACAGAGGCAGTTCTTCCTCACCACTGGGGCACAAATCTCAAGTGCTCCCCATACTTCCCTTCTTTTCCTCATCTCCAACCAAATGTCAAGACTTGCCTCTAGCCTTTAAAAAACACCTGCCAACCTGCCTGTACGTACTTCAGCCCCACACTTGGAGATGCCCAAAGAGTGACTTCTTCTAGGAATTGGCCTGAAGGAAAGGAGAAATAAAAACTATAAATAAAACCCAAAAAGCAAATAAACAATTAATGGTCTTGCAGCAAGAAATGTGAGGTGCTCCTAACCATACTAATACATCAATTCAAAATTTTTTAGGGATTATTTTATACGGAAATGTAATGTTATTCTTCAGTTTTCTAATATCACTGTTGGAAAAAACTAAGAGTGTGCAGTCTTATTTCAGCATGAATAAGTGCTTAGGGTTCAAATGTATAGAAATATTTAGATTAAACATATTCTTTCAAAGTTGTTCTGCCCCTCAGTTTTTATTCCTGTCTTTAACTAGTAGGTGGGAAAACTGCTCACAGTTCTCCTTGAGCTCATTCCACTGGAGTAGATTTGAAAGACACCAGATTCCTAAAAGGTCTGGTAACTTTTTGTTGTATGGCAAAAGGGAAGTCTGTCCCATGATGCCTAAGCAGGATTCACTGAGTCAGTGAGATGCGTTCAAAGATTCACTCCTTGACTTTCCTGGACATTTAGGCATCATCTCATCTGTACAGAGGGTTTTGCTTTCATAAGAATGTTTCTGTTGTTTGAAATATTTTGATTTGGAAGAAAAGTACCAAAATTAATTCTCCAAGGACCAAGATCTGCAGCCTCTTTTGAGTTTTCTTTATTGCATGAATGAGTCACTGATTGGGAAGTAGCAGTGGAGAAGACTGGACAGCCTTGAAAAACCAACCACACACAGCACTGTGAACCCAGCTTTCCCTTCATTTTGTATGCAAAACACACAATTCAGCTAAAAACAACAGGTCTATTTTCCCACATGCTCTTGGAAATACCATTAAAACCTAATTTTTACCCTCTGATCTTTCCAATTATCTTTCCACTTTAAAAGATCTCTGGAGGTGGCAGGAGCAATCACCATCAGACTCTCTTAAATGAGCAGCTCCAGGGTTTTGAAATTTTGCTGAACACAGAAATACATTGACAAAAACAGCCCCAGAAACACAGACAGAACTAAAAGACAGCTCATAGCAAAGGAAAAGAGTCTTTTCAGGAATTATCACAAAATTGTATACAAAGCAACTTCTACCCAAGATTGTTTCCTGTGACTTTACATGACAATAATACTCTAACAGTCAAAATGGAAACTGTATTTTCTGTTTCTGAGAAACAGAGGTACTTTCTGTTAGTTTTGTGAATTCAGGTATGCATTAGTTCAGCCCCCACCTTGAGAGGCAGAGTCCTCAGGCTGGCACATGGCATCCCCAAGCAGAGCAAGAAAGAGGAGGCCTTCCAGTTTCACATTAGGAGGATTTTTCCCCCATGTGATTTTACATGGTAAGTCCAGATTGTTCATCAGTCACCCACTGACCTTTCCAAAATCCTCTTTAATACTTAATTCTGCATTTTATAATTTTAAGCCAAGTCTGTGCAGCAGGAGGCCACGTGTGAAGAAGATAAAACAGAAAGCTTAACAAAAAACAGCCTCTCCATGTCCACCACAACTCTTAACCCAAAAGATTCAAGACAATAAATGCCCAGTACTTAAATACAGCTCCAACATCAAAGCACTTTACAGACCTCACATACACTGCAATAAAAGACTCGGGAAATATAAAATGCTCCTCTGTCAGGATGACCTGTCAGTAATTCCAGTGTAAGTACTCCCTGTCAGGAGACTTGCACCATCTTCCCTGAGGGCCTGCTCCTTATCTCACCAATATCCCTGTAAAAATCTTTCAGGCTCTGTACCTAACTGAGCAATTGTGTGCCAAACGTAGCATCATGTGGATGTAGAAAGAGCATCCAAATGGACAACGAACATGTATAAGATGTATGTCCATTGGCAGAAAGCAGCCAGGGAATCTTACTGGAATCTGCCCCCACAGTAGATGTGAAGGATCTTAGAAAGGAGAAAGGGGAGGGGCAGGCACAAGGTGTAATAGAGAGGAAGACTTACATAGAGCAGTGTGAGGAGACTCAGAAGAGGAACAGTTGAGACTTAGGACCAGTAATGGAGCAAAACCAGTGGACACCAGCATTTGCTGATGTACATGCTGTGGTGTAAGGAAGGGTTGGACTCAGGAGCCAGGGCACAGCTGGCCAAAGGAAAGATACACTCCAACATTCAAAGAAGTATTCCTTTTAACAGTTGCATCCATGATTGCACGCAGATGAAGGAATTAATTTAAAAATAATTTTTACCACATAAATTACATTTTAATGCATTTTGCCTTTTAAACAAACTCATTTAAAGTTGAATAACAACCACTGGTGAATTTACTGAATGTCTGATTTTTTTTGGTAATCTGTTGAACTAACTTACATAAGAAATACTGCATTAGTGAATCATGCTGTAAAGTTTAGTAAGTTAAAAGGTGATGATTTTATATGAATGTAGAAATGGAATAAGTAAGAGCTGTAGCTGTGGACGTCAATTCATGTTCTATAATAATGCAGCAAATTATGTCATAGAAGTATCTAAGTGAATTCATGCCCTGTTCGAAGTGTTCTTTCATCAAGAAATGCAAGTATTTTTTGTTTTGATAATGAAAATGAGGAAGTTTTGTCCTAACTAATTTTCAGTTTCTATTGTCTCAGAAAATACGCAGGAAGATTTTTTTATAAAGTAGCTAAAAGTTAGAAACACAATGTCTGAAATTGGTGTTCTTCATCTTCCTCTTACCACTTAGAAAGTAGATACAGTGGAGGTACTACAGTGTAGTAGAGCACTACCCACACAAGGAAAGGCTGGGAGAATTGGGGTTGTTCAGCCTCAAAAATAGAAGGCTTTGGGGTGACCTAATTGTGGCCTTCCAGTACCTGAAGGGAGCCTACAAGAAAGGAGACTGTTTACAAAGGCAGACAGACAGTGGAAGGATAAAGGGAAATGGCTTTAAACTAAAAGACAGCAAGTGCAGATTAGATAGTAGGAAGAAATTCTTCCCTCTAAGGTTGGTGAGGCACTGGAATGGGTTGCCCAGAGAAGTTGTGGATGCCCCATCCCTGGAGCTGTTCAAGGCCAGGCTGAATGGTGCTCTGAGCAGCCTGGTCTAGTGGGGGGAGTCCCTGCCCATGGCAGAGGGGTTGGAACTACATGGTTTTTTAATGTTCCTTCCAACCCAAACCATTCAATGAATTTGAAAGGAAAACTGGCAGAGTGTAAGAGCTCAGTGCTAAAGGACTCAGTATAGGCCAGACTTCTGAAGGTCTTTGGGTATTCAAAGGTACTGTCAGGCTCTTCTGTGCTATTGGGAATCCCCTTAAAATCATCTACTGTCCCACTTTACAAGAACAATCATCATAATCTTCTGCCTTTTTTTTGTGATTGTTCAGTTTTTCTTACAAAAAACAGCTGAAGCTATTTCACAAAATCATTTCAAAGAGAAGTTCTTTTTCAGTAATGATGTCTAAATATCACCAAACAGAACGTGTTTATCCTATCCACCTTCTAGGAGGTAATACATGGTATTCACTTATGCAGAGAAATGTCCTGTTTAGCTTGTTTAAACCCCACGATTACATTTTGATTATACAGCCCAAGAATTGAAACACAGTGCTCAGACATCCATAACTTCTAAGAACACAGCTTCAGAATAATTTTAATCAAACCTAGTTAAGACTATTTGCTTCAGTAATGAGTGGATCTCTGCAATCAATGCTTACGCATGCGTTGCTTTGACCAGACTCATATAATTTAATAAGAAAAGTTTAGCTAAAAGTCTGAATCTTAGCATTTAATTTCCAAAATTGTGATTTACCATGTCAGACGGAAAGTCTGAAGCAAATCTGGAGAATTCTGTTTATAATAAATGGAGCCAACCAATAAGTATTATTGCAACCACTCAATTCTGTGACTGGAATGTCAAACTTCATAGAACACCGGTAGTTAAATTGCCTCACTGAAGAGAAATTACATGGATTTGAAAGGATTATAAATGGATAAAATATCCCAGCTGTTCTCATCGGCTTAAGGCACTTTTATTAAAATATTTGCTGGAGGCAGGGTTGTCCTGATGCTTGGTTTTCACAGACAATTTAAAGCCACGTATAAGAGAGGAGCTTTTATAGAATGGAAATTGTTAAGTATGGCAGCAAATACAGACAATCAGTATAAGAATTTTTTCTTTTTTAGGCATCACATCAAGGGATTACTTGCTTCAAAGATGATTTCCTTAAAATCTATCGTGTAAATAGAATAATAGATTTCTGTCTTGTTTGAGAAGCAAGGTACTGTACTGATCACTAGTTATTATGCAGTTGCAATGTTAAGGTTTTTATTAATTTAGTTCATCTATTTAAACTGTGAGTTTCATTAACACTATTAGAAATGAACTACTGAAAAAAACAGAAGTGGGAACAAAAGTGAGGGAGGTGCATTCTCTAGGCAAAACTGCATTGTGAATTTCAAGCAGATAAAGGAGCAGAAAGAAAAAGAAGCATCTGGATCAAGAATTTTTTTTTTTTCATAAGCTTGTGCAAAAGCTCATTACCAGCTACCAGCTATTTTTGTAGGTAATAAGCCAGAGATGCTCCCTAGTTCTTAAAGGAAAAGTCCACCTGATACTAATCAGCATTACTGGAATGAGATCTCATCACAAACAGCAGCTGAAAGAATAAGATGGAGCTGCTTTCTCATTAGTGGACTCCAAATCAGATGCTGCATCTAATCTGTCATAATACCAGATTCACTCAAGTGTGTGCACGTGTACACACACACCTGCAAGGAGAGATTTTCTTCTAAACCTGAACAGCTAAATTCACACTGCTATAAGAGAACATTTGACCACGTTTACTGATTTTAAAACATGCCCAGCAGGCCTGAAAAGTGAAAAAGTCTTGCTCTCCTTCTATTTTAAAGGAAGAATTGTAACGAATGCTTTGTGTTTTCATTACTAGATTAAGAAAAAAATATAAATTTTCAAGCACTCAACAGCAGGGTGAAGTGGTAAGGTGAGAGACAGAATAAACGAGATCTTTTTATTATATTAAACACATCCATTTCATATTCAAGGAGATTTTAATAGATGCCCAATCCAAGAGAAATAACTTCAATTACTTTAATTACTTTTCCTTCAAAACTATGTATGAAAATGACAAACAGGAATTATGAAACCGATTTCCATATACTTGCCTCTAGTATTCAATGAGTGTGGGTTTTTCTCCCTCAATTTTCTTTTTCCTTTCAGTTTTATTTTTTTATTAAATCTTGTGGCATGGAACATACTGTCCTGAAAAGGACCATCATTCTTCTACATCACTGTCAGGGATATCGTATTCTGGTAAAACCAACAGATTATACAGTGAACTGGCAACCCATTTTCCAGCTATGGCTCTTGTTCCCCTGCTGGCTAGGTAATGAATTAGTGTATATACACATTTTCTAGGGAATTCCTGCTTTTAACCGAGACATTTCTTAACATCAAAAAATCCAAGATCAAAGCAGGAAGACAATGTTGAAGGAATTTTTCCCCTCACAGGTTTTCCTCTCTGATCTGTATATTTTCAGTCTTTTATGTCATAATTATACAAACCTTTTTCATATATAAATATACAAAGTTTTGATTATAACTCAGAGAAATGGATCTCATTATTAAAAAAATACACCACGTGGATTTTTAAAAAAAAAAAATCCTACTTCTGAATATTCCACCTGCGTGCTTGTGGGATGAACAAGCCAAGGAAGCTGTTCAATAACCATTGCCAAGACATTCTAATGAGAAAGGCAGCAGTCAGTATAGTGCTGTTGGCCTAACACACCAAAAGCGCTTCTGCTGCATCCAAAAACAAAACAAAACAAAACAAATAAAA